>OX031050.1:8400000-9000000 GCA_943735995.1 Sesia bembeciformis | reverse complement strand
ATAGGATCAGAATGGGCTCTAGCACCTGTCACTCACTACCGAAACACGTACGTACATTGGGGAAATAAAATAAAGTGGGAAATGCAGTACATTTCAAGGTAGTCTTCTGTGAGACAGGGGTAACGTGGCCAGTCAAGCGCGCCCAGGGGCTGTGGGAATGCAGTATGCACTCTCCCCTACCAAAATGTGGATATTGTGGATACCCAAGAAGTACAAGTACAACACTAAAACATTTACGCAGAATATATAATTTAGAATTTGAAGTATACATATAAATTGCAGTAAAATGACAGTATCAACGTTGTAGTGTGACGTCAAAAGGTAGTGTGATGTAAAAAAATGGGTACTGTTATGTTGGAAAATAACAGTAACTGTAAAATGGGAATAAAACTCGACACATGTGCTAATTGCGCCACATTGCCATATAAAAACAGAAAAAGGTGAAGTTGTTCCTCGTCGAACCGGCCTGTCCATTGATTTGATACTGGCTAAAGGTTCCCGGATTACTCCTAGCCCATACAATCCCTTATTTTATACGAGACGATGGTACTAGAATCTCTTCATCTCGTAATTTATGCTCCTTCGACATAAAGGCAACTAGTTCCGAAAATCCATCCCAACGTTAGACTTTCCTAAGATAAAAACTTGTTAAACATGACACTTCCAGAATAAATGGGTTATCCCATCTGGAAAAGTTAGGAGTTTATACCCGAAGGAATTTTCTTTTTTTGACAGGTGATCTTAGATGGAATAACCTCAATCCAGCATTTAGCAAAACAAAATTTAGCAGGTGTATCCACCAATCCGAACTGAGCCCGGAACTGGGATAAAATCCGATATTTGAAGTACCGTATCTCGGGAACTGATTGATGTACAGAAATTGCTCTGTGCTAAATTTGTAGAAAATTTGTACTTATATCAGGTTACTAGCGACCCGCCCCCGCTTCGCTTCGGTTTCTAAGTTTTTATTTTCAAAATTTCAAAATAAAATATGGCCTATATTAGACACGGATAATGTGGCTTCCTATTTGTGAAAGAATTTTTGAAATCGGTCCATTAGTTCCAGAGATTACCCCCAACATACCTACAAACACACAATTTTACCTCTTTATTATATTAGTATAGATATAGAAGTATAGATAACGTTTCACTGCAGGACACAGGCCTCGCCCTAGTAAATCAGTCGGGGGATTCCGAGCCGTAATTCACCACACGGGACCAGTGCGGACCAGTGGTGGATCACCTACCTACTCCAGATTTTTTTTATTTCTGAAGCATGCAAGTTTCCTCACGATATTTTTTTTTACTTTTACCCTCACCTCCGAGCAAGTGATAATTTTGAAAAAAATCCCTTATTAAGTAGAAATTCGATGGTACGCGCTTAGGATTTGAACTCACGATTCCACTCACAGACACTCACTTACACTCACTCCACTCACTCACATTCCACACGAATGTGAGTCCAGTATAGATACAGCATTCTAGAAAATTTACTCTTGTGAATCTTGCGGGCTACTTGGCCGAGGTCTTCTGGAATCTCTTTTTTTTCTTATAAACGTTTCGTCAACAACTGCGGTTGACATTTTCAGTGGTTCACTCGGAGAGATGTTATTTCTTCGGCCGAATTCGGAGAGAAGCCGAATCCGACACCGGCCCAGAAAGCCTACACTCCACTATTACTCTCGTTTAATTTATGAAAGCATGATTCTATAATGGTTGCGTTAGATTTTGTATTGCTAGCGTATTGATGCAGGGCAGTGGCCTCACAATGTAATTCTCTACGCTTTTTACGCTGGATCATGCCTCAATAAGATAGCCAGCACAGAGAACGAAAAGAAAGAGAGAAACATTCGAGAATTGGAGTCTTCATAACACTATATCCCACGGTTATCGGTCCTACGGCAAACATAACCTGCCCACATCGATACACTAATTCTGTAAACTACTTATAAAGGGTCTTTAAATAAGTGCGCTCTAGTTTTACATATAAATAAAACCAGTTATATATTCGATACGTATTTTTTTTGTAAGGTCAATCGATAGCGTTAATTATAGAATATGATATCGGGCAAATGCCCACCGTGGTTACGTTGGGTATTGGAGCTCCAATTTTCGATGACTCTCTGGCATAAACCGGGCTCGATTGGCCTTTATCAATTGTTTGTGATTGATTTACATACACCTGAGATTTAACGTAACCCCACAAGAAGTCTAAGGCGGTTAGATCCCACGATCTCGGTGGCCAGTTGATATCGCCACCTCGTGAGATAATGGAGCGTGCAAACTTCTCCCGCAGAAGGTCCATTGTTGTATGCGCTGTGTGGCACGTGGCGCCATCTTGCGGAAACCACATATGCCTAATGTCCTCATCTAACTGGGGCCGCAAATAATCTGTTATTATCATAGCCCGATACCTGTATATGTACCGATACCGATATGTATCCAGCAATCTGCACTTTGCCCGCGTGGTGGATTATGGGCCGAAAAACCCCCTATAATTTACTAGGGGAGGCTTATGCCCTGCCGTAGGGCGTTATAAGCCGATATCAGTATACCTTTACATAAATTATAAATGTAACTTTTAAAGTGGGTAGTTTTTTTCATGAAATCTTTCTTAGTACTGTTTATAAAAATACACCAGTTTTTTGAAACAAAAAATTTCCTTATGTCAAATACAACGGCAAGCGCATGAAGCCACAAGCAAAGATTATTGTAACATCGTTGACCCCAAAAACAGTTCACTACCAACATCGTAAGAATTCCCGCCAAAACAGCCGCGCCCCATTGGATCCTAATTCAATCCGATGTTGAACATTCCTCAGCTATTTTACAAAGGGAAGGGAAAAGGGAAGGACATAAGAAAAGGAAAACGGTTTCGCCCCAGGCTGATATCCTTACGGTTGTAGATACCACAGACATTTATATAACGTAGAATGGGCGAAATGTTTATTTTGCTATTTCGTATTTTACACTCATATTTATACATTAAAAGGAGTTTAAAGATGTATATATTTTTTTTCTTATTATAGTTGTCACTGGCTAATTTACACCACAAACTGACTGGAGATGTGAGTAAGCTCAAACTCTAATACCGTTGAAATTTATTAGCAGTCTTTTTATGATTTTTTTTCTTTTAATATATGGCAATGATGCAATTTACACATTCTGCCAGTGTGAATTTTTTTTCGTAAAAGTAAAAACAATTTAAAACACATTTTCTCAATGTCCAGTCACGTCGCAGGAAGTCGGGAGTAGCTCAGTAAAGTGATAGAAGGTTCACTGAGGGCAGAGATGGACTTCGTGGAAGCACACGAATGCAGTCTCATGCTTTTATTTGATTACTACAAACATTATGCATAAACACTAGGCGCTTTGGAATTTAAAAAAACTGTCACTATTAAACGGCAAAACGATACATAATTTTTACATTAATGAAACAAAAACGCAACCTTCTCGAGTTCCCGTCAAACAGTCCGAAAAGTCTTACCTTAAATCTTGCCTTAAATCATTGTTGTTTGGTTATTTTTTTAATTATACATAATTTATAAATATTTTATTGTATTTAAAAATATATTTTATCAAGCGACGATGCAACATGCAAATAACGATGTTGCATTTTTGCAGTTTTTGCAAAATCTATAATTTAAAATATATATATATATATATATATTTTGTATGAAGTTATAACACAATGTTCAAAACTAATCTAACAGATTTTCGATCAATCAGACTCGTTAGAGGTTCGTTAAAACGTTGTTTTTAATATATTGTATTTCGTTTTAAAATATCTTTAGTGATAACTTTGACGTGGTTATTCTATTTAGATTTATATCTACGGTAGGGACTGAATGATAGCTCGAGCCTTTCGTCAGCAGTTCCCAGGTATAAGGGCCATGTCAATAAGTCGCTAGCGAATAAAATTGATATCTACGGACCACTGTGCTTTGAGCTCCTTCCCCCTCCCCTCGGTTACCTAGCTTGAACTCTCAAGGGACGTGTAATTGGTAACCAGAAGTCAAGTAATACCGGACACTGGTTGGATCCTCGGCCACCGCGTGTACGATATTCTCCCGGAATATTTTATTATTTTACCCGACGCCGTCCGGTTTTCGGTACACGAACTCGGTTAAAAAAACGCAGCGGTTACATACTTTGAAAAATGTGCACACACCCTTAAACACCATTGACATCATAAGCTCACAAACACGCAGATACGTTGTTCCAGCTATGCAATCAGCCCTATCCGTATCCACTGCTGGACATGGGCTTCCTCATGCACATTGTCTTGAGCGTGAGGGATATAATGGGCTTAAAACGCCACGCTGGCCAAGCGGGTTGGCGACTCCACTCTTTTCGAGATTGAGTAGTTCCTCAGTGCTTGTGGTAGCGGCTTTATTATCTCTTAGCCGCAGTTTACGACACCCGCGCGAAGGAATAGGCGAGAGAAAGATTATAGTTTCAACTAACATTAAATAAACCATTAACATTATTGACGAAGAGGTATTACTAGAACTGGGAGCATCTCACTGGCCGCCTTATACCACCCTCACACAATTTTGCTTGCTAAGGCAACGCGAGAGTTGCCGGATTCCATTTCAAATTCGATCCATCCAATCACGACCCATTAATTTTCGTGTTATATCGTTCGCGTTTATTTGGCAATGATTCCCACGGGGTAACTTTCAAAGGATTTGGATAAAATCCAGGACATTAACTACGTCTTTGCTGTTTAATTAAAATTAGTCAAGCGATGAGGCAGACAGAATATTTGCATCTTGTTCGATCTTCCCAAAAAAAAAAACCAATAATAATTCAAAGAATAGAGCATTGAAGATTTTCGTAACACCTGAAAATACACGAGATCATTTAGATAATTTAAGTTACTGAGCGAATACCGTAACCGCCATCGTAACCAGCCTTTTTATCGTCCATGGACCTCCACATGCACATTTTCTTGTGCATGATGGGGGATGTATAGTCTTAAAATATCACGCTGGCCAAGCGGATTGGCGAGTCCACTTTGTTAGAGGTGGTAGCATGGTAGTAGTTTGTTAGAGGTGGTAGGTGGTTCCTCATGGCTAGTGGTAGCAGCTTTGTTATCTCTTAATCACCTTTTACCACAACCACGGTCATGTGCTGTCGGGCAGCTTTATATTGACTGAAAATACTTGAAGGACAAAATTATTAAGGCGATATGTAGACGCAGCGTTCGCCCGCGCGTGCCCCCGACCCAGTGCGTTGCCGCCGTAAATCACCGGCGACATTGTTTGTCGCGTCTCGTAGATTTATGCGTCACTTTATTGAAACGCGATGCGGCGATCGACGCGACACTAGACACTTCATATTTTATCCTTGCTTTATTACTGTCGCAGATTTATAGCGAACGTCTAAAGATTTCCTTGTGTAAAATTGTTTTTTTGTGACGAGACCCTTTCGATGTTCCTTTATACGCTTTATAACATCCAAGACAATATAAAGAGGATATCCATAGCGTTTTAGTATCCACTCCTGGAGATGAAACTACTCTTACACATTATCTCGTGCATGGGGGGGGGGGGGGGCACGATGATGTTAAAATGATGGCATGTATGATGTTAAAACGGCACGCTGGTCCTCAGGGTTTGTGGTAGCGGTTTTATTATTATAGCCGCTGGAATACTATTCTAAGCAAGCCGAGACGCGACATAGGTTCGCGACAGACACTATATGAACAAATTCATAAAACTATTTTTAAGCTCCGACCTGCAGGTCTCATTTTGCTGACGCGACTAACAGTGCGTTCACATAAATTCATTGATATCTAAATCCAGCAAACGTCTCGTTGAACATATTCAAAGTGTTAGTTGAAGATTCATTTTCGGCCTTTACAACTGCGAGCATGTCTCCAAAATAAATCTTGGATAGAAGGCTTCCAAGTGAATTATACCAGAAGCAGTGCAGAAACAAGGGTTGATGGTGTGTTTTGATCGTATATGTTTTTATATGTAGATAGAATGTGGCGGACGAGCGGACAGTAACCAGTAAACAGTGGATACTGTCGCCCATCAACATTCACGACACCGACATCAGTCCAGAATTACTAACCTTAGCACGCCTCCGGATGGAGATGTAGATTGGATGGAGATTGGAGATTTAGAAATGGATTTATGGAAACGGTTAGAAAAATGGAAAGGCGTGTTACAGGATGCGATGGCAATGTCCTCTGGCATATCTCACTCGCTACCGAAACATGTATATTAGGGGAATAGGATAAAGTCGGAATAGCGGTACATTTTACGTAAGTCTTCTGTGAGAGAAGGGTGACATGGCCAGTCGAGTGCATCTGGCGGCTGTGGTATTGCGGCCTCCACTCACACTCTCCCATCATCAGTTAGGATATTTAGTACCTATATCAGTATACTTACAAATATATTAGTAACTAGCGACCCGCCCTCGCATCGCTTCGGTTTATAAGGTTTTTTTTTTCAAAATATCTAAATAAAGTATAGCCTATATTAGACACGGATAATGTAGCTTCCTATTTGTGAAAGAATTTTTGAAATCGGTTAAGTAGTTCCAGAGATTACCCCCAACATACAAACACACAATTTTACCTCTTTATTATATTAGTATAGATATATCATGTATTAGTTACAATGATTTGTTTGTCTTGTCTTTAATATTTATTGCAAAAACCGGTAGCCGATAGATCGAATACGTAATCGAATCGAATCGAATACGAATCACGTTACATTTTTCTGAACTCATCTTAACTGGGTATGAAAAAAAAAACCAAATTATCCCCTTTCATAAAACATTATGTGTCGATAGAATAATCGATTTCTCCGTAGGCGCCATTACGGTTTATAGTAATTGATATCCGTGTCTTCCACACCTGGTGCATTTATGGCGAGGATGGGCTAAACCGGGGCTAAATCCGTTTGTACATACCCTTTTTCAGTTCATAATCACCTTATTCCAAACGCGGGTAGTGGTGCTATACGCAAAAATATCTTTGTAAAACAAAGCTGTTTTTCCTGCTACAGCTCAAAACATTTTTTTGGAATCAGTCTGTCCTTCTGTTTGTCTGTATTACGCGAAAACTAAGGGACGGATTTTAATTAAACTAGGTACCTATACCTATAGCTTATGTGGCGGGTTTTTAGGGTACTTCTCAAGGTCAAGCGAACAAAGTCATTGGCACCGCTAGTTAGTATTAGCTAGTTAGTTATAAATAAATGTTTTATAAAATACCAAACGTATTGTTTTTGGATGGTTTTTGAATTCATAAAATTCTTAATCTTAACCTAATCTTATATATATAAATAAAAGAGGATGTTGGTAAATCTGATGTTAATAGACTTTGAAACCGTTCGATTGATCACCATGAAAGTTGGTACATATACGTATCTTTTCGTGGAGAAGGTTTCTATGCAATCGGCTTTGTTGTAACTCGCCACTAGATGGCGCTGCAGCACATCAACTTCTATACCGTTAAGCCGATCGCCATGAAAATTGATATACATAGGAATTTGAGCACGTAGTATATTTACGAGTTATCGACTTTGTTGTAACTCGCCACTAGATGGCGCTGCAGTACATCAACTTTTATGGCAGGACAACGTCTGCCGGGCTTTGCTAGTCTTTACATAGTATAAAACAAAGTCGCTTCCCGCCGTCTATCCCTCTGTATGTACGCTTAGATCTTTTAAACTACGCAACGGATTTTAATGCGGTTTTCATCAATAGATAGAGTGATTCAAGAAGAAGGTTTATACGTATAGTTTAATATTGTTTTGTGTTAATTTGTTGAAATATGACGATGTGACGGGCATGCAACGCTGCCGGGCACAGCTAGTCTAATATAATTTTAACTAATATTAAGATGAGAATAGATTTGCTAGTGTGTTACATTGTTTTATATAGAAAATACTGCCCTTGAGAATATAGAGCCGAAAACAATATTTTTAAGATTTTTCTCTCTGTCTATCAAGCAAATATAACAACGAATTTCAATGAATCTTGACATAGTTATGACATAGGATTAACATTTAGAGTACCTTTTATCTAGATGCATTGTAGTGCTCTTCTGGGAATCTCTCTAAAGTTCACGCAAACGAAATATGTTTGATATTGCGACCTGCTACTTCTCTCGTATGGAATGGATAGAACTGTTCTATTCTGGAATACGTCCCAGGAAATACTTATAGGTTTGTAGCTCGTATAAATTGTATATCCGAGTACGAACTCAATCATTGGTATTACCCATCCCATCTTATCTCATCTATCTCATCACGGTGCCATGAGCTGCAACTATGCCAAGTTAAAATAAAATCCGCCCAGTACTTTTTGAGTAATGCGTGTTCAGACTGACAAAAATCCAAAAAATGTTGGTTCTGGTTCTGTATCATGCCTAATTCATACGGCAATCCTTTTTTTTAATATTTCACGTACAGACACTACATTGTTACGATTTTATCATACCTACGCATAGATTAGGTGGTAGCCTGTGGAATTAGCCGAGCCTTGGGATAGGCTAGTAGCCGTTGAATTCACCTATAACAAATATGAACAAAGAAAAAAATAAACTCACATTATCTCTGTACAAATATGAATATAAATACAGTCAAGCAAATGTCAAAGCATACGATTCCAATACTAACAAAATCATAACTTTACCCTGTCGAGTGTACGTACACTGCAGCATAGAGGAATCAGTATAGCATCTTAATATACTCGTAAGTATCTTTAAATAGGTTAAAATATCTCTTCCTATCTCTCTGTCTTCCTCCCATCTCTACCCATGGGTGTCATAAAAGGCGACTAAGGGGTAACGAAGTCGCAGCCACAAGGAAGTCGCACCACTAAAAGATTGGACTCGCCAACCCGCTTAGCCAGCGTAGCGTTTACAGACCTTATATCCCACATGCAGGAGTCAATGTGCTTGAGCAAGCCCATATCCAGCAGTGGATACTGAAAGAGCTGACTGCATTGCATTGTTGCATTATCTGCGCTACATGTCAACATCGGCCAAAAATAACAAGTCTACCTTTCAGAATTAAGAATAAGGATTTGGAAAGAGGATTAGTAAGGAATAGGAATCATATCATCCCGTCCATCTTGCTTTCCTCATTTCACCAAATAAGCAAAACTAGACAGGATGACATGAGATGGGGAAGGAAGGGACTCACATTTTGACAACTGTCACTCACTTTCGAACACATTTATACATAGCAGTCATGTCTGAGAATGAACGAACTCGCCCAGTCAGACATGCCCAGTCCGCTGCAACATATAGCACCGTCCTCCCCTCTGTACTGGAACTATTTATCGAACTAAACATCGCCAATAAATTTAGTTCAAACACGATATTTCTACCGTCAAATTTCAAGGAGTTTCCTTATTCACATGTGTCTATTATATCTATATTTAGTGAGTAAGGGTTACAATTGTTAAAACGGAAATCTGTTGGGATTCCTTACTTATATTCCTACCTTACTGTGTAGTTACCTGTCCTGTGCATGTTTGCTTGTCTTCAACTGTCGGTTGCGCCGCGCGATGTATACGTGGCCTAATCTAATACGTGAATACCACACATGACAATGATATGATAACATGGGATACGTGATGAATTTTATATTATAATAAACTTATTTCTACTTCCGATGTTACACTAGCAAATGTCTTTGGACATATTCCTTGTCTGGAGGTGGTCATTAATTTATATGCAGTCAAACAAGATACAGTTCTACAGGTAGTGTTGTAAAATACCACATATCTTCCCGTGATTCCCATGAGTATCGTAATAGGCGACTAAGGAATAAAAAAGTCACTGACACAAACCCTGAAACAAAATAAACCCACAAACACACCACTTTAAAAGAGTGAACTAGCCAACCCGCTTGGCCAGCACCAACCCACTTGGCCAGCGCCAACCCGCTTGTTCACCTCCAACCCGATTGGCCATCACCAACCCTCAAGCACAAGACAATGTGCATGAGTATCTCTAATTTTTCCTCACTTATTTGATAAATACTAGCAGAATACTAAGATAAATATTGTATAAAATCTCTTATACATATAAGAGTGTCTTCATTTCGCGCAAAGAAATCCAAGCATAACTCTCTCCGAGTCCCTCGGTGATCCAAATATTAACTCTTGATAACAATCTCGCAGTTTACTATATTGAATTAAAACTTAACTGCGGACGTTATACAGAACCCTAAATTCATAGCTTAAAAACGCACTGGATGCGACTATAGAATTGCATAACAACAGCCGATATCTCCCCACTACCACAGAATAACTAATAGTGTAAGTGCAGAAGAACACTCCCTAAGAACGCTCCAGAAAGCTGCAAAACATACCTACAAAATAATATTTCGTTCAGCGCGAACCAAATTGAATCCTACGCGCATCGGAGAAAGGTGATATTACATTGAACCGCTAAAGGTCACGCACACAACTCTCCGAGCGTGAATATTAATACAATTTTAAATTATTTCTGTAATTAAATTAAATAAAAAGTATTAAATTTTTCAATTTCAATTTATTTATTTGCAATGTGCGTTACAATTAAAGATGGTATGTAAATGGTTAGATCGACACATTATTCAGTAAACTCAACGAGACATGAGCTTTGCATCTGTGTGAGTTGGTGCCGAATGGTCCGATACGATCGACGAAGTAAGACATTAGCTTTGCATCTGTGTGAGTCCGTGCCTAATTGTCCAATCCGATTGTTGAAATGGTTCGCACTGTACACTATCCGTGTGCACTTACGCAAACGTAAAGCTCATGTCTCGTTGAGCTTACTATACCTACTTACACATATGACAAGCTTTTATTTGCGTCAGCGTTACAAAGAGCACGCGGCAACCGACTGAAATAAACCCCTGCGCAGAGGTCCGTCGCTGTAAGCATATTTTCGGAGACGGTGTAAACGTTTAAAAATCCAAAAAATTTTCAATGTTTTAGACGATATATTGTTGAGTAAGACGCGTTTTAGAAGCTCTGCAAAATCTTTCTAAACTTTCTAAAGCTAAGGCATACGATCCGTCCTATCGTTTCCAGCTTTTATAAATCTGTGTGGAAATATTTTATCACCGACTATTCCCCTATTTCAGGTGTAACGCAATTATCGAGCTCGTCCCTTTGAAGCTGCTTCCTTCAAAGTTCTTGCAGAGTGAACTAAATCTATATTTATATATTGGGGTTGTTTGGAAAGTAATTTCGTTTTTCTCAACACAGGAATTAGGAGTTTCACATTCTTTTTTTTTAATATACTTAATTTATTTGGACACTGGCATAGCCATTGGTCCACACACAGCAAATAATAAAACAGAATTGTTTTTATCACGTCATTGTCCAGTCCCATCGAAGGAGAAATCGCTCAGTAAAGTGTTAATAAGTTTACTGAGGACAGAGTTGGACTCCTTGAAAAACACAAAAATGCACACGTTTTTATTTAATTATCACAAACATTATGCACTAACACTAGGTACTTTGAAGTTTAATAAACTATCACTATTAAATGACAAATCCCACAATACACAATTTTTACAATAATCAAACAAAACTCAACTTTACTTTACTTTACTTTATTCCCACCTCGGGTTTCTATAACCGTACCTCCCGTCACAGAAGTGCGGTCCATCCGCATTTCCTCGATGAGGAGGTGTCGCGCACTGTTCGGTCCATAAATTACTTTATACCGCGAACCCGTAGGCTGTGGAACAAACTGCCTCAAGAGGTCTTTCCATTAAGCTACGATATGGGGTTCTTCAAGAGAGCTGTGAATAGGATTTTGCAAGGTGGGCGGCGCGCCCGCATACCCCCTGGTGTTGCAGGTGTCCATGGGCGGCGGTAACACTTACCATCACGTGGGACCGCTTGCTCGTCCGCCCACTACTATATATATATATATATAAAAAAAAAAACTTCTCGAGTTCTCGATAAAAGATCCTGAGTTGTATTTTTAAGTAGTCCACTTCATTCCAAACCGTATTGTCATAATTTTGAAAGCTGATATATCAAGGTTTATTTGTATTAAAAAATTTTCATTCTTAGCCATTTTTTTGCGTGTCCTATCAAATGTGGAAAATCAAAAGTAGCATTATTCTCGGCATATTTTGCTGTTTTATTACCGAAAATGTAAGGCAGGAAAGAAATTATGTGACGTGTATGGAGATGTATTGACAGAACGCGTGTCGAAACTTGTTGGTAAAATTTCGTTCCGCTATTGAAGATGGAATGCCAGACCTCACACAAGTTTGTTAACTCGTCAAAAGTTGGGATATGCTAGCACATACACCATATTCGTCAGATCTGGCACCCTCGAATTATTTATTATGTGTTCCGGTCTTTATGAAAAATGTTAAACGCCAAAACATTTACTTCAAATGAGGATTTTTTTTTATATAGACTAGTGGGCGGACGAGCAAGCGGTTCACGTGATGGTAAATGTTACCGCCGCCCATGCACACCTGCAACACCAGGGGGTATGGGGGTGCGCCGCCGAACTTGCAAAATTCTATTCACAGCTCTCTTGAAGAACCCCATATCGTAGCTTAATGGAAAGACCTCTTAAGGCAGTTCGTTCCACAGCCTACGGGTTCGCGGTATAAAATATTTTTTGGACCAAACAGTGTGCGACACCTCCCTATAGAGGAAATGCGGATGGACCGCACCACATATACATTCTGTGACGGGAGGTGCGGTTGTAGAAACCCGAGGTGGGAATTATATTAAACAGTTCTTCAGAGCATTCCCCATTGTACAGGCGGTAGAACACACAGAGAGACGCAACGTCTCTCAGAATGCTGAGGGGTTCTAAACCGCCCGTGAGAGTGGGATCGTCGACAATACGAACAGCACGTCGTTGGATGGAGTCAAATGGGTCCAATTGGTATTTCGGTGCGCCGGCTCAGAGATGTGAGCAATACTCCATATGGGGCCTCACCTGAGCTTTGTAAAGCTGCCAAGCTGTAAGTTGCCCAGGGGTGAAGTACCGCTTCGCTCTGTTCTTTGTGAGCAACGATCAGAAGTTTTATGACCGTGTAATTATGGTACTACCGGAATTATGGCAACGTCTATCCTCGCTGCACGAGAAATCCAAACAGACATATGTTCTCCATCACCCCAAAAACTATACTATATCAAAAGGCTGTATAATAATGTCTTTCAAAATATTTAATAAATTGCCAGATAACATCAAAGATATTTATAAACTTTTAACGAGCATTTTTATATTATTTTATCCGTTAATATGTATAACCATGTTTCATGTGAACAAATAAATAAAAGGTATTGAATGCTCAATATATAATTCAATGAAATATTTTTATATTATAAGAAAATTGTCTTTCATTTTCAATAAGAAAAAAAAAACGAAATTATTTTCTGAACAACCCTGTATTTATAAAGACATTTAACATATATAATTATGATAAATAATTTATAGTCATGCTCGGAGTTTCTTCGCGGATCGAAAACGAAGAGACTCCGCCAAAGTATTATAGATACTAAAGTTGCCGACTAAAGTGGCAATGTACAGGTCATATTTGTCGCAGAGACGCCCTCCGGCCAAATGTGTCGACGACTTGAACATTTGACTAGATGAGAAAAGATAACTACAGCTACCTCACGAGTAAATTTCAATGACGGAAAACTACTCACCGATGAAACGAATCATCTCCCCTGGTTCAGTTTAGTCGTGGATATTCACGACTCCTCCGAGGGTTTCGGCTCACTTAATCCGGCTCCGCTCGCGGATCCGACTCTTCTTAACGATTCCTTGACTCCTTTGATTCACCTACTCATATTTTATAACAGCCTGAAAGCGACTCATTCGCTTTGCATCATGTTCGTTCATGTAACTCAGCAATCCAAAAATTAAAGGAATAAATAACTCCTCGGAGCCCATAACATTTAGCTATTAAGTTACGGCTCCGCTCGCGGTTTCGGATCTTTTAATTCATTGACTCCGGAGTTACATATCGCTAATTCAGTTCACCACTTTTGACGCAGTTTTACGATTGATTATAGCGCAATTAGGCGACACGGGTTGGAACAGACTGAACGAGGGGCCCGAGAAGTAGAAGCTTAACGTCAACCTCGGGCACTCAACGACGGACAGCTTGCGTTATCAATTCTTCTATATCTGCGACAATACTGCTATTCGATGGCAAGTTTCACGTCGAGAACCAGTAGACGAGGCTCGCCCTTCTCTCCGTTCGAGTTGTGACGTCATTCTCCATTCGTAAACCGCGTAAACAAGTCTTTAGGGAGAAAAATAAATGATCGTCGAACACAGCGATGCGACGATTCAATGCAAACATGAGTGCCATCAATTCGTTTCGTTTCACTTCAGGAGCGTTATAAACGTGGAACAGTAAGATATCTTCCGAATCGTCCTGTACAGAGGCGGACTTTTACTTATACCACTTGTCACTGAAGTAACGCAAAAGTTGAAAATAGTTTATTCAGTATCGAGAGTAGAATCGATTCTATTTGCAATTTTTGGAACGAAGTTCCTTTACGCGGATTGCGGTAGGTGTGATTCGAGAGAAAATGTAACGTCACTTAAGATTTTTACCCCCTCCATACGCCTTTCTTTTTCTCTTTCTCGCCTTTCTCTCGCTCAGACACGGTATGGTCGCGATTCTCGCGATCGTGTCAGTTCGGTAAATTTCGGTAACGGGCCGATCGCTAGTTCTCTCTCTCATGCCTCGCTTGATCCGAAACGAAAATATCCCATTGACTACATCGCCATCGCTGATTCGCTGAATCGTATCGTTGTTTTTTGGTGTAATATATCGCATAGTGACATTGATGTTAGAATGATATATTGAAAAATACATCGATATTTGCAATACATCGATTGTTTTTAGAGTTTACTAAGATTATGGTTATAACATGCCTGAAAATGAAAGTATACGGATGCGTGAATTACATTCAGAGTTTAAAAAAATGCGTGAGGATCTTCGTTCCTGACGTTAGTCCCCTGACCGCAGACGTTTTTATTTTTATAAATTATTGTTCAAATCACATTAATTTATTTCTGGATTTTAGGTATAAAATAGTCGTGGATATTCACGACTCTTCGGAGTGTTTCGGCTCACTTAAACCGGCTCCGCTCGCGGATCCGACTCCTCTTAACGATTCCTCGACTCCTTTGATTCACCTACTTATGTTTTATAAGAGCCTGAGAGCGACTCATTCACTTTGCATCATGTTCGTTCATGTAACTCAGCAATCCAAAAATGAAATGTAGAAATAAATAACTCCTCGAAGTCGATAACAGTTAGCCGGAATCATTAAGTTTCGGCTCCGTAGTTACCCATCGCTAGTATAAAAGCTGTCAAATATATTTATTTATATATACGATCTCTATATCCTGCCAAATTAGCATATAAATCACATAATTAACATACAATATCATATAATTATTTTACATTTTACTCGTAACATTATTAATTGTCGATATAGTTATAATAAAAAATAAACAGTATAAATACCCAACATATTATACACCCGTATTATATATCATAAATATATATTACTTCCTCAACATTGAAATATAAGAAACATCAAACGTTAAAATTTAACCTCAGGTTTCTGTAAACAACAGAAACACATTTAGTGGAGTCACAGACTTTACGTGAAGTAAAGTTAGCACGGAAATAGGCATTATTTCAGAATAATTCCCCTGTCCACTTGGCTTGAAACCTTTTGATTTCACTTATAAATTATAAATAGCTAAAATTGAAAAGTTTGCTCTTAGAATTGTACGATCGTTGATTTTTAATAATTCAAACAAAACATACGTTTTCTATGTAGAAAAATAATTGAAAGCCGTAATAACTCGGTGAATTGCAAGGATATTGTGCTCAAAATTACGTATATATATACCCGTAGGTTTTGGGGTTCGTTGAAAAAGAATATGATATCAAAAATTCGAAATGGCCGATCTAATGTGACCCTTTTTATGGATAAAAACGTAATAACATTGTGAATTTCAAAGATATTATGTACGTAATTACATATAGGTTTTGGGGGTCACTGGAAACCAATACGTCGTATGATGTCGAAAATTTAAAATTCAAAATTAACGATTGGACGCCACATTCTTATTAAAATTTGTAATTGGAAGTTTCCAACAGTAACTTCAGTATAATTACAACAAACTAGACATCCAAAATACTTAGTTATATGTGTAACAATTCAATACTTCTTTCTATTCTTCTTTGGCTGAGCAGCATTTGGAAAAATGGGTCGGCTCTACTCGTCGCCTTTACCACTTGATGACGAAAATCAATCAGTGCGTCGTGCCAGTATGACGTAAGATGCCGCGTGGTCTCTAATGGTCGGTCTGATTCCTAAGTTCAAGACTTTGACTCGTCACTAGTTACTAGTCACTCGTTGAGAGACTACTCATCGATCTATGGAGAGAGCTATGCTCGGTGTTTCTTTGAGGGATAAGGTCCGAAACGAAGACATTCGCCAAAGAACTAGAGCCATCTACATAGCTCATACAATCGGCATGTTGAAGTAGCAATGGGCAGGTCATGTTTGCGGCAGGACCGATGGGGTAGACGAGTCCTGGAATGGAGGCCATGTATAGGGAAGCGCAGTGTGGGACGCCCTCCGGCCAGGTGGATCGACGACCTAAAAAAGTTCGCCAGTGGTGGCGAGTCTTGATAGGGGCCTATATCCGGCAGGGGAAAGACATGGTATGTCTTTTATGTTATGTGCAGTTATGCAGAACATTTTTTTTATGGACGACGGTGGCAGACGAGCATACAGTCCACCTGATGGTAAATGAATACTGTCGCCCATGGACATCCGCGACACATGCCAAAATTAGTCCAAAATGACAAACCTTGGCACTTCCCTGGATTGGATTAGGTTCCTTATATCTAGAACTAGCGACCCGCCCTCGCTTCGCTTCGGTTTATGTTTTTATTTTCAAAATATTTTTCAAAATTTCAAAATAAAATATAGCCTATATTAGACACGGATAATGTAGCTTCCTATTTGTGTAAGAATTTTTGAAATCGGTTCAGAAGTTCCAGAGATTACCCCCAACATACCTACAAACACACAATTTTACCTCTTTATTATATTAGTATAGATTGAACTAAAATCGTTAGGTAAACGAATAATAATAATAAGATGTAACAACGAAAATCCCTACTGATTGTTCATCTCGACTGTCCTACGGGTTCGTTTCAATTTTACGTCCGATTTTTCGTCAATAGCCTAAACTCCCCGCTCTCCCCGGCGGTGATAGCTTTTGTGCAATAGACAGACGGACAGAGGACGTAATTTAAATGTTTTGGGTGTGCCGACAAGAACTCACGATTGAAATTGTTCACTCTTTAGAAATATTTCCTGAAAATATATTTATATATTTTGTTATTGAAGTTATTATTTCATTATTATTAGATATACAAATGAATTAAGCTCACTATTTAATTTATACTGCACTCACTTTAAGTTATCTCTTTTTAACTAACTGGTACAGAATGCCTTAAGTCTGCTTCTGTAAAAGAGTAAATAAATAGAGAAAGAAAAAAAGAGAGAGAGAAAGAGAGATGGCTAAAAGAAAACTACACCTCTTCTAAAGATCAGCTGAATCCAAGTTCGAAGTTGAGTCAAATCAGTTTCAGTACCTATTTCGAAAACTATAAAGGTGAAAACTTTACAAAAACCCTTATTTCTAACTGTATGTTCCCGTACTGTTTCATTTGGAGCACCCTATAGACACAGCTAGCTGCCTACCGCTGGCATTGAGAACAAATTGAATTTTCAGTCGGAATTTAATTTGAACAAAACTGTCACGAAAAGTAGAAAGCGCGTGTTTTATAGGGATAGCTTTTTGCGATTTTCAGACTGTAAAGTATGTTCATTGTTTCGTATATACCCGCTGATTGTGTGGTGTGGTGTCGCCCGACTTTAGACCACCACCTCATCTCTTCACGTGGGTTTCGTCAAAGCTGACTAATGGATAACAAATCTGCTCCCACAAGCCCTCAGGAACTACACCACCTCTTAAAGATTGGTCGCGCCAACTCGCTTGGCCAGCCATACATCTCTCGTGGACAATACAATGTACCTACATGAGAAGGCCCGTGTCCAACGGTGGACGATAGAACGGCTGGTTATAGATGGAAGAGTCCAAGTCTGTACGTAATGTTGTAAATTTGGATTTGGAGAATACGGCTGGAAGAGTCCAAGAAAGAGTCCGTACGTAATGTTGTAAATTTGGATTGGACGGGATAGGATGGGATGGGAATAGGCTCTGGCACTGTCGAGTTCGGTACATTGGGGAATACGATAGTTTCATCTTCTGTGAAAGAGGGGTACCGTAGCCAGTCGAGTGCGCTGTTTAAAAAGGCTTATACTTATTTCAGCGACCAGCAAACATGCTAAATCATGATCTAAAAAACAACTTATTTTTGATTAACTGAAATAAAAAATCATAAATTACAAAGAACGTCATGATCAAGCTGACGGAGTCTTGGCTCGCGGTAGCCCTATTTCTTTATTGTCACTAGAGACCTTAAACCTAACCCATCTATAAATTTTCTGCCGTCCATTTGCTGTTTCTTTTAATTATTCCCCATAAAGAAATAACTAGATGTCTCAGTTCATCGGTCCTACCACTTCCAGTTTTCTATTCCATTTTGGTGCATGTATCATATTAAGTATGTATATATGTATGTATTTTTGTATTTATGTATTCGTATGTATATATTTATGGGTTCTTAGGAACTAAACGAAAATTCAGTAGAAAGATTAAAAAAAATAAAAAAACACCGAAACAAATCAAAGGCACTTAAGAAACTGATTTTTATAAAACTGATAAATAACTGTGACAGTTATTTATCACGTACCACTAAAAACTATGTATTATACAGCAGAACTTTAGTAAAATGCGCCATTACAAACGTTTTATGAGATATTCACAAACATACAAACATCTAATCAAAGAGTTTGGAGCAAATTTGAATTTAGGTTTTTCATTAGCGGCCAGTTGTTATAATTTAGTAGCAAGAAGTTCGGAAAGGTACAATACACGAAAGAGTATTGTTATAGTAGTACGTTACATTCTTATTTTTGTTTCTTATTTTTCTGTACTTTCTACTTTAATAATTCAAAACTGCACCTGTGATCCTCTTTCCGCATAATCTGGAGTACCTGATGATATTAAATCCACCTTTATAGATATCATTGTGCAATGAGTATCTAAACAAGTATCTATCTAACTTAAAAAAGTCGATCACTTCACTCACTATGCTTTCCCTTTAACCAGCTATATGCTTTTACCACCTTCGATCTATAAAAAAACCTCTTTAGCTCGACTAGAGTGGAAAATAAAGCTACATATCTAGCACAGTTACATTTTAACCTTGGACAGATTTACAATTACGACGTTCCTAAATCTAGAAAGCTAGCCACAAAAGCGGTTGTTTCTGGATTGCAGCCGATCTGATAGTGGGGTATATACCGTTAACCAGAAAGAAATACAGAATGTTTCCAAACCTATCTCGAAACATAAAACTATGGATTTTGATCTTTATTCAGAATTAAGTGAAATAATAAACGTTTTTATATTTTTTTTTTACATGGCAATAGCGCAATTATCAATACACTGGATCGCAAAAATTCCGATTCACTAATATCACATGGCGTGATAGTTTCTTAAATACATAAGACTAATTTGCGAAACTATAGTATATTGTAGATGACTGATTAATATATATAAAAAGATGTGTAACACGTTCTGTACACTATATAACTTTAATTAAATACTGAAAAATAAGAAAATTTCGCTTCTAACTTATGACAACAAAAATACACTTCGCAGTAAATCTTAAAAAATAAAAGTTTTTTTTGTCAATTTAATATTTTGTATTTCCTCCACGAGCCCGTATCACTTCAATAAGTAATTGATAATTGCGATTTTTCTTCGTAATAAAATATTTTACGTCGAAACAATTCAAAATGCATCTTGTTAATGTTCGTCGAAGTAAGTCAGAAGATGCTCAGTCAAGTTTACTGAGGACAGAAGAGTTGTACTCCTTGGAAGCCCACGAAAAACGCAGTCCTATACTTTTATTTGATTATCACAAACATCACGCACAAATATAAGGCACCTTAAAGTTTAATAAACGGTAATATTTTTTTAACAATTAAACGAAAACTTCACTTTTGGTAACGATCTCGAGTTCCCGCTAAAAAGTATGGCCCATTTTTTTAAAATTTCCCGCTTTTCTCTTGTTTCAGTTTCAATTACCATACTACGTATTTTATATAAACCTGACTTGGCGTATCTTCTTCATGGCAAAGAAACAATAATAAACATACACACCCTTCAACCCTACCACTACACAATACAATTCATTTTCGATTAATTCATTTACTTATAAACTTGTCAAAGTGTTACTAGACGAATGATGTTAGTCAAAGGGTCAGTTTGAAGGGTGACGGTTTCGACATTGTGTGGTTTTCAATACCATTCCATTCTAGTCTTTATTACACCTATATTAAGGTTCTTATATAGATTTTTACTGTTGCCCATCGTAGTAATAAAATCGATATTGGTGAAGTGATTGTTTTTGTTATAACAAAGAGGTTACGAAGTAAGTGCTAACATCGTAATAGAATGATTTTATAAGAAAGGGTTGAGTAGAAATGTTTTAAATACTGATCAAATACTCTTTTTGTTATGTGTCTGTTTATTTATTTGATTATGGTACAGTCATATTCATTACATTCATTATGGTACAGTCATATTCGTTATGGTTCAGTCATATTCATTGTGATTCAGTCATATTCATTATGGTACAGTCATATTCATTATGGTACAGTCATATTCATTGTGATTCAGTCATATTCATTATGGTACAGTCATATTCATTACATTCATTATGGTACAGTCATATTCGTTATGGTTCAGTCATATTCATTGTGATTCAGTCATATTCATTATGGTTCAGTCATATTCGTTATGGTTCAGTCATATTCATTGTGATTCAGTCATATTCATTATGGTACAGTCATATTCATTATGGTTCAGTCATATTCATTATGGTATACTCATATTCATTTTGATTCAGTCATATTCATTATGGTACAGTCATATTCATTATGGTTCAGTCATATTCATTATGGTACAGTCATTGGTCCGTAAAGATCTATACTCGGAAGAGTATTGTTACAGTAATTTTGGATCCACTATACGTTAATTTCGAAGTGATTCTACGTTGCTGTAATTTTGCATGTTATGCGCTGCGACGCGGCCCGCCTCAATGTGCGTTGAACGGGTGCAGTTAACGAACGTAATTCGAGAGGTATTCGCTGTGCGAGGACGTGAATGATTGAATGTCAAGAGGTAACTGTTTTAAATTATTGCGTTGAGTTGGGGCCCGGCGCGCCACGTCTATAATGTGCGTTGTCGCAGTTTTGCCGTGCGTTGCGCTGCGACGTGACGTGGCTGTCATGTGCGCGAGATTAAGTGACGGTAAGTCGACGCAGTTGAACATAATGATATTCATTAGATACCTCAGTACAATCAAATTTATTATGGCATAGGGAATGAAGAAACATAGGTCTAGATTTTAATCTTAAGATTTATAAAAGTATCTATTCATCAGTTCAATGTATGACAAATACGAAGAAAAACGTCGGTAATGCATATTATACTATGTATATTGCATACACGTAGGTACTAATAATATACTTCCTGTAATAGGGATTCCAGATCGCAATTGCATATTCTATTTGAGGTCTAATCAAAGTTTTGTAAAGGTGTAAGATGTTTTGTAAAGTTTTTTATGATTTTTTTTGATTATGAAATTAAAGTTTGTGTGCTTTTGGATCCGCCAATTCGCACTGGGCCCTCGTGGTGGATTAAGGCCCGAAACTTCTCAGTGAATTACTAGGGGAACCCTGCAGTGTGACATTATAAATTGAAACAAGTGCTTTTGATAAGTTAATTTTATTTTACACCACCAATATTATCACCGAAAGAGAACAAAGAGTATTGGGCTCTCATTTACTTTTTTTAAGTTAGGCAAGGGCACTGTCACATTAAGCCAACAAAATAAGTAAAATGATTATTAATCGTTCAGGTAAAAATTATTAATTTAATATGGCAATATATCCGCGGAAAATCACTTTAAATTTTGCATTTCACCCGGAAGCTCCCGCTGTTGTTACCCCTACAATTTAAATGCACTCACTCATCGTCATTTCTCTTACTCGCCGTCATCAATCACACGTAATGGATCTTAAACTTTATATAAATATAAAGGGGTGGCGGTTTCCGACTTGAAACACTAGGAGAAGAAGCGACCGATAAAATATATAGGTTATCAATTACAAGTTTAACAATATTTTATTAAAAATTGAGCATTCTTTTTATACGAACGTTTCTCATTCTAGTCATGAGGTGTGAGCTTATATAAAGCTCATAAATTGCCACAATTTCTATTTCATGTTATGAATTTCTTAGAGAGATATCTACTCGTATATCTTAGATATCTACACACACACACACCGGCACGCATGCATGCACTAACGTACGCTCACAGCCACGTACCGTTTTTTTAATTTCATATAGTTTTTATACAGTCACACCTTCATTGTTACCATACTTTAAAAGTAAGATGCTTTCTTCTTTGTCCAAAAAAAATACTAACTACATCAATTGCGAAGTGACTAATCTAACTAAACAACTAATCGTTATTTGTAAAGAATGACCCAATAGCCGGCTTTAGAACAGCACTATCCTATCTTTTCCCATAGTGTCGCAATAGTCGACTAAGGGATAACAAAGACGCTACCACAAGCTCTGACAAACTACGCCACCTTATCGAAGTGGACTTGACAACCCGCTTGTGTAGCTTGACATTTTAATGCATACATCTCTCATGCGCAAGACAATTTCCATGCGGAGGTCCATGTCCGAATAAAAACAGCTTTATTTAGTTATTAAAAATTTTTTTTAGTAAACCTAGAAATTTTCACGGTCGATTCTTAGTCTATACCGAGCTGCGCTTCACGCATTAAGTTATTGTGTCGATGTCATTGCTTGTGTTGGGATGACACACCATGATTGTTTAAATTTAGTTTAGAACACACGGAGAAACCTTGGTATTGTTCCCCTTCGATGACATAACATTATCAACGGGTTCCGTATCTCAATTATTTGAACGAAATATAAACCATTTAAATAGACCGGCTTTGGTATAAATACCCACATAGGAACAGTTTCTTTCACTGGTTCAAATCAAATGGTATAAACAATTGGCATAAAGATGCCGTTCGTTCAGACTCGGATAAACAAGTTAATTGAGGTTTATAATTCACTCATGTGACTTTTGTTTTTAACCGTTATTAACCTGCTCCCTTCGGGATGAGATAGCACCACCCCACCTTATCTTGTAGGTGTTATAAAAGGCGACTCAGGGATAACAAAACCCCCACTACAAGCTTTGAGGAGTGGACTCGGGAACCCAATTGGCCAGAGTACCGTTTTAAAGCCGAACATGCGTCATACACAGAATAATGTGCACGAGATGTCTCATGATTATTAAAAGGGCTGATTACGGTAACCTAATTCGGTGAATGGAACTCGTCTAACCTAATTATTCTCGATAAAAACACACACGACTTAAGAGAGAACCACTTATGTATTATAAGTTTTTCTCTTGTGGTAAGGTTACCATGCCATAGCATCAGCGTGTGACTCTCCACTGCTCTACATAGGCCTCTCCGAAGACTCGCCACGATCCTCCGCTCTTCTATTCCAGTCATTACTGGAGAACATCTTCAAGTCGTCGGTTCACCTGACTCGAGAGCCTTCCACACTGCGCTTCCCGATTCGTGGCCCCCATTCGAGAACTCGCCTACCATATCGACTATCGGTCCTACGGCATATATTATTACTTGTCCATTGACGCTTCAGCATGCTGATTCTATGAGCAATGTCAATGTCTTTCGTCTTTTGTCGAATCTCTTTGTTTCGGAACTACATTAAAATAGAATCTGCAATTACTATAAGCATAAACTTAATTCACAAAGTAAAAATGCAATTTTCGATGCATTTGAGTCAATTATGCCAATAATCACAAAGCCACACTGCAATCATGATTTAATTCGATATACACTATTCACCCCGTGTCCTGTTCTCCCCCGTCTCCCCTGGGGCCAATAGAAAAGGGATGGATGGGCCTTAATAGGCAATTTAAAACTGTAGCAGCCACTCGATTATAACGCCGCGAGTTGAAGAACATGTCGCTGTCTCGCTCGCATGTTGAGTCGCTCGCTCAGTTTATACTTTGATTGGTAGGTTTACAGGATTCGCTCATGAAGCTGGTAATATTATAAGCCTCAAATTTTGTAACGTTGAACCAAATATTGTTATCCACTGCAGGACATGGGCTTACTCATGCACATTGTCTTGTGCTTTAGGGATGTATAGCCTTAAAATGGCACGCTGGCCAAATGGGTTGGGGAGTACACTTTTTTATAGGTGGTTTAATTCCTCGGGGCTTGTGGTAGTCTCTTTGTTGTCCCTTTTACGACATCCACTCGAAGAGGACGAGCTGGTGCTATTCTAAACCCGACCGCCCACTATAGAACCTTTTATGTATAAAATTGTACATTCCTATGTGTAAACCATGAAACTGATTGGAATTTTAAGTTCACCCTTATTGTAGATATAGTGAAATTTCACCCTAGATTTCTCGCTAAAAGAGATTTGCACTCTGTGAAGTAACTACTAAAAACTGGTTAATTACTTACCTATCGCTCTTGCAGGATTTCTCGTAAAAAGAACTTTAAACAAAAACTCGATTTTTGTACGCATTTTCTTTTGTAACTATTTTCTATCATCTGTGTGTACAATAAAGTATAATTTATTATAAATAAAGTATATATATATAAATAAAGACACTTTTACTATACACATGTCCCATCAATGCCTTTCATATTGAAATTCAGGGCATGTACCAAAGGGGTGGTTAGACTCCCCGTTGCTGCAGTCGGTTCCACCGGGCCTTTAATTAAAAGCACTCGTGGGCATAGTGTACATAGTAAATCATACATTGAAATATTTTTTAGACGAATTTAACGAACAGTATAAAAAAATCGTAACTAAACCGTAAATGCACTTTATATATATTCTTTGAAAAAAAAAAAAACATTGCAATACACTAAGAATAATACAGAGCCCAAAACAGCATTTTTCTGTTTGTGGACTCATTCCTTCTGTACTCTCTCTCCTCTCCTCTCTGTACTCCTCTCTATACGCACGGCGCCACGTCTAACAACGTAGAAATTTATTCATAACCAAAAGTAACCGAACTGAAATATCTTTGATTTATTCTAACTACGGAGGGCTCCGCACAATTTATATCGTGGTGGAGTCTTAACTACTTCCACGTATCATCCATTTGAAAATAAGTAGACGTGTCCTGTAATACTTGAATTCTTAGTTCTACATGTATGTTGCACTGCTGAAAGTTCTATTTGTTTACATATTCAGTTAATTATCACAGTAACGTACAAAATATATACATTGGCTTACCGTACCACATGGACGACCTTCTCATGCACATCTCATGACTTGCATGAGGGATGTATGACCTTGGAATACCACGCGGACAAAGCGGGTTTCTTTTTTCTTTACATTTATCGCTACTATTTACTATGCGGTGTTTATTGCTTACAATTAATCACAATCTGATTAATATGGTTGTTTCCGTTACATTTTACTTATGATATAGGTACAAATAGAGGTCATTATCGTGTATTCAATTATTATTGTTATTCCCTATACACCTGCATCGGATTTAATTACGCATCCAATTTAGCTGTTTATATTTTAATATACATTAATTATAAATAGGGTGTACAATCAGCAACAGCAATAGTTAATACTCCTCGAGGGTAGCAACATCAGCGTGTTGCTGGCTGTACATTTGCATACGTTTGTTTTATTTATATTTGCGTTTTAGTTAAAATACTATTTGCTATCAATTTTTCAGACTAATTTACATACACCTTTCTTTTATAACTACCTACATTGTTCCTCTACTATATATATTATAAAGTAGAAGCATCAATTCTATTGTATTTACTTAGACGAGCTTTTGAAGCCGTTGTTTTTATTTGCCGTTAATTTGATGGGGAGAGTGCACGCTGCAATCCAACAGCCGCTGGGCGCGCTCGACTGGCCACGTTACCCCTCTCTTACAGAAGACTACCTTGAAATGTACTGTATTTCCCACTTTATCGTATTTCCCCAATGTACGTATGTGTTTCGGTAGTGAGTGAGATGTGCCAGAGTCCATTCCCAACCCATCCTATCCCTCCCCATTTTCCTAACCCTTTCTCCAAATCCATTCCTATATCTCCAAAGGTAGGCAGCGCATCTGGGGGCGTGCCAACATTTGTCATTTTGGGCTAATGTTGACATGTATCGCTGATGTCTATGGGCGACAGTATCCACTTACCATCAGGTGGACTGTATGCTCGTCTGCCGCCTTCGTACGTCAAAAAAAAACATCTATGTGCAAAGTCCAGCATAAGCTTTCTATGTGGAGTCAAGCGAAGTATATTTCTTTTCCCCGCTCCATTATCACATATAAAGCTTTGTTATTTGTCCACCAGATTCAGTGTACTGTTTTCATTTGCAATCATTAAGAGGTCAACGGCAAACGCTTGCATGTGTACGTTTGCTTTGATTTTGATCTCCTATAATAGGGAGTCGATTGGAACATTCCACATTATAGGGCCACAGATCCTTTGTATGAAGCTATTGAAATTTTCGTATTAAGATATGTCAAATTAATTATTCTGTCAGAAACGTAGCTAGCTATGAATTCAAAAATACCGGGTCAATTGTGAAGCTGTTCTGGCTACCAGACATTATCAAAGGCCCTTTCAATGTCCAGGGAGACCACTGCTAGGATCTTTTTGTCTTGCAAACCCTTTCTTATAATCGCTATCGCCTCATAAAGGGCATCTTCAGTGCGATCAAGCGGGTTGGTAAGTCCACTCTTTTAGAGGTGGTGCAGTTCCTCAGGGTTTGCGGTAGCGGCTTTGTTATCCTTTAGTCGCCTTTAGGATACCCGCGGAAGATATGAGGTGGTATTGACAGGTTTAATCTACAGGGTTAAACAACAAGCAATTACCTGCTCTCTCATAACAGTGAACTCTTCCCGTGAATACTAAAAACTTTTGTTTCGTGACTTTTAATTCAGCATATCTTTTTGCAAATGGTTGAAAGGATAGAATGGGAATGGGCTCCGGCCTATCTTACCAGCTACTTAAACACGTACATACATTGGAGAAATAAGATAAAGTGGGAAATTCAGTACAATTTAAGGTAGTTTTCCGTGAGTGAGGGGTAACTTGGCCAGTGTTAGCCCAGCGGCTGTAGATTGTCAGCGTGCACTCGTCCCCTCACTAATCTCCCTAAATCTCTAATATTTCCCTCTGTATAGTGAATTATTTAAAATAAAACTTATAATATCAATGGGCAACGGTAACTTTTTACCATCAAAAGAGCTTGCCCCCTTTGTCGCCTTTTAAAAATATGCAAAGCAATGAATAATGCTGGTGTAAAACTGTAGCCACGTCCACTTATTTTATATTTATCTCATATCTCTTTTCGACGCGCTCATATATTGGATTTATAAGCAATCGAGTGTTTTATTTATGAGCACCTGCCAACTTGTTATAACTTGTTTTATTTGTATTACTACACTTGTAAGCTTATATTACAAAGAAGAAGAAAATATATTGAAATGTGTAGACATCTATACATATAATAAAACTAGAACCAGCGTGTCTGTACATTGAATATATTTACCAAAAACTGATTGGGGGCGATGAAGGAAGAGTATAAGAATACAAAAGACGATTTTGAAATTTTTTGTCCGTCTGTCTGTTCGAACACGCTAATCTCCAAAACTGCTAAACGGATTTTCATGGGGTTTCCACGGGTTAATTAAGCTTAGCCTGGCGCTTCGAATAGACATTGTTTCATCGAAATCGGCTGACGGGAAGAAAATATATCCCAATTTAGAGTATAAAAATTAAAATTCCACTGGTACGAAGTCGCGGGCACAGTTCATACTTTATAAATTAAGCTGTGACCATTATAGGTGTTGATGTACAAATGTACAAAAAACCATTTTCAAGTTTTTAAGGCATAATAAAGTTTATACAGCCTCCAATTATAAAAATACCCGCGCTTTTATTTAAGCATGATCAAAAGACGTCACGATCCGCGGATCAAAGTGATCTACTCAACGGCAGGATGTGGTGCGAGTGACAGGAAACATGGGAGTCGCTTAAATTATTTATTACACAAAAGGACAAATGGCGAACATAATCCTTAGAAGCATTATCTCCCAGTCAACCTGTGGGCTATGCAGAAATGGCGCGGTGGGTGCAATGATAGGTACAAGGTTAAGTGAAACTATAGTTAATGCGCCATGATGGCAAAAATCACTTGTTTTTTTATCATCGATGAGAGGGAGAGTGCACACTGCAATCGAACAGCCGCTGGGCGTACTCGACTGGCCAGTGTTTCGGTGTTACGTGTTTCGGTAGTGAGTGAGATGTACCAGAGCCCATTCCCATCCTATCCCTCCCAATTTTCTCAACCCTTTCTCTAAATCCATTCCTATGTCTCCAAAGGTAGGCAGCGCATCCGGGGGTGTGCCAACGTTTGTCATTTTGGACTAATGTTGGCATGTATCACGGATGTCTATGGGCTACAGTATCCACTTACCATCAGGTGACATAAATTATTCGTCCATAAAAAAAAAACAACATGCCATCAGCCTATGTCTCTCCACTGCTGGATATAGATCTCTATCAAGGCTCTCCACCACTTATATCCTCTTATATTTGGAAATTCAGAAATTGAGATTTGGAGGAAGATAGTAAAGAGATTCTAAAATTATTATATAAAACAGCGATAAAATATCGCTACCCGCTTGTGAATTGAGCCTTACAAGACCGCACTGGCCTTCAGTAGTGAATTTACACAATTTTCACTTTCCCCCATCCTGTAAAGCTTTTAACTTGTCTGCGCTTGTTTGACAAATTGCTATTTATATAGGAAAGACGCTTAAACAAATATTTACCTTCCGCGTTTACTGGTTGTTAGTATTTTTAGGGAATAGATGACAGAATTTTGTTTTTCAGAATATAATTTGTTTTTAGCCTAAAGACCTGCTAGTTATTTATCTATTTATTTCGAACTTATTTACACCAGAGCTTATTTACACAATTTCTTAAGATATGTACAATTTATATAAAAAACTGCAATGTCACTGATTAACAAAATTTCGACCTCGAAATGTCTCATGAAATGTTGAAATGTATTGTAATGTATTTAAAGGGGGAGAGTGCACGCTGCAACCCAACAGCCGCTGGGCGCGCTCGACTGGCCACGTTACCTCTCTCTCACAGAAGACTACCTTGAAATGTACTGCATTTCCCACTTTATCGTATTTCCCCAATGTACGTACGTGTTTCGATAGTGAGTGAGATATGCCAGAGCCCATTCCCATCCCATCCTATCCCTCCCCATTTTCCTAACCCTTTCTCCAAATCCATTCCTATATCTCCAAAGGTAGGCAGCTCTTCCGGGGGCGTGCTAACATTTGTCATTTTGGACTAATGTTGGCATGTATCGGGGATGTCTATGGGCGACAGTATCCACTTACCATCAGGTGGACTGTATGCTCGTTTGCCGCTTTCGTACATAAAAAAAAATTACTAACTTCTGCCTGCGGCTTCGCTAGCGTAGACTAAGCAGCTGTAAAAGATTTTTAACACTTGTAAAAGCTCCGACATGATGGATTTCATGGATGAAAATCAATCCAGTAACCACACTGGTTTGAGCAAAAAAGTATTTTTTTTATTTTCCTCTATAACTCAACTTCCTTATGTCATATGAAGGTGGCACGTATATCAGTTTTCTTTCTGGATATTTGGCTATACATTAGTGAAAACCCGATCAAAATCTGTTCAATAGTTTTTACGTGATGCTCACACAAACAGATATACAGACAAACATACAGGCACAAATTTTAAAAACTTCTGTTCTGGGTTCTGTAGCTTCAAAAAAGCCCCCAATATATTGTAAATTAAGTAAATGTACAGATTTAAACCCCTTTACTTTTTTATTATACGTATATAGACTACTATTATATCTATATATGTATACGATGAGAGCATGTGATATAGATTTCCAAACTTCCTTCTATGCCTGAATATATTTTACAAATGAGCTCTTTCTTTCTTCACAGATTGCAAACGACATAATTATCGCGTTGAATCGCAAATTGTCTTCCAATTCTCTTTATAAAGCAATTCAAAGAAAATTTTATTTTTCAAAGAGCCGAATGGATTCCCTAACGATAAACGGTGAAAATGTTGGGGAGCCCTGCAAATCGATATGTAGCTATAAAAAAGAATTCCACGCTAACTTCAACTGTAGCCTTTGGCAATAAGAGTTACGTTGTAATTTCCTGACAGTAGCATAAACTAAAAATGTCTAGAGCCTTGCAAATTTAGTCAGGAGATATCAAAAAAAAAATTACGCGAAAAGCAACTTTAGTTCTCGGTAATAACAATTAGGTGACAGTTTTTAGATGGCAAATATTATTATGGATGTGTCACCAATCAGTTAAGAACCAGTTTAGATATATTTTATTTATAAAAGGAATTTATTTAGTGGCCTTTTCAAAACCATCTACCCAACTAGTTAAGTTGATATTGAAACGCTAATTGGTAGGTATTTTTTTACGAAAATTTTGTTATGCAAATAACTAAGGATTCCTAAGGTTCCTTGACTAAGGTTCCATCGCTTAGTGACCTCCAACGCAATGCACCAGTCTCACGTGCTGTACGTTGTATTAATAAAATGTTTGCGAGACGTAGTGACATAGATGTGACATTTATATTCCTCTCAAATAAGCGGGTCCTGAGCAGGTATTCTGTGGAATTCTCACGAGAAATCGTTATAAAGAATGTATGCATTGGTTTTTATAACTGCAATGTACCTTCTGTTATGTTTAAATAACAAGACAGTAACAGACATCGTAACACATGAAATACACAATTGTTTTTTCACAACAAGATTTATAAAGATGATATTCATTTTTGAGGTTAATAAAAATATATTAAACCAATGGCTACTCCCGTACAAGCAAAGAATTATAGAGACAGAAGCGTCCGAGCGCTAATAACGGCCTGGATAGATGACACGTCAGAAACAGAAGGTGCGCAAAGTATGTAGCAAAAGCGATGTCGTGCAGATGCGACATTACGTGTAAATTGTGGAATGAATCGTGAATCGTTATGAATCAGTTATGAACATCAATAATTTAATTGATTCATTTTTGTTGTTTTCAACATGTGACAACATTAATAGGCATGGTTTTGAGATATTTATTATGTAATTTTTATAGTGTGTTTATGCTTTAGTTTCATGTAAAATAAAATGAAATAAACAAAAAAAGATTACACAATAAATCCTTTCAAATATTGTATGTATCATCGCGAGTATTACTTAATTACCTATCATCTAACGTACCACTCACATTAATATAAATAAAGTATTATTAATATTATCGATTAAATATTTAGATGAATTTCAAACGAATGTCGATTCTGGTATGTTTTAGACTCTATGTACGTGGAGTGCAGACATATTTCCCTCCACGAAGTCAGCTAGCCTGGCCAATAAATGGGCCCATTGATTCAGTTTTATTATGCATTTTATCCTCTTTGAACAGAATGTTGTCCACATACAACACAGCGGTGTCATAGTATTGAAATTTTTGCCACACATTGCCACGATACGTACAATTCATTAGTTTATCTGATTCTGCCTAAAATACTGTAGATTTCGTTAGAATTTTGATTATTTCGTTAGAATTTTTATATAAGTTAGAAATTTCGTTATATTTAGAATTACTAGTAATTTTGATGTCTTTTTTTAAGTGCACGCTGCAATCCAACAGCAGATGTAATATAATAATAATATAAGAAAGCGTAGCACTCACCTCAATATTTTTACGGAATTATATATTTTAAAATAACGATTTTAAAGAGCATTTCTCTTTTCACCTGAATTGAATATTAAACTGCTACGATACTGCTACGAGTCTGCGTGCTACGGTGCTACGGCGTAGCATTAACTTTAACAGCTCTCTTGGCGGTATCACGAAAGTAGGTTAACTCACTTGTTTTGATAACCTTTGCACTACAGCATCTTAATATTGCACCAGATATTCTGACTCTGTAAGTGTACCATTTTAAGGTAGAATCGAAAATTATGTTTCGGTTGTGGAAAATACTCAGTACATCTCGACTAAGAGTGACGGTAACATTGTCATTAACTCATGCAATAAGTCAAGCCACGTTCTTTTCATGATGTCTGGTGCATGTGGAATGTGTAGACTCAAAACTCCACGCTGACCATGCGGTTTAGAGAGTACACTTCTTTTCTTAGGTGACTCTGTCCAGTGCCGGCTTTACCTATGATGCAGGGTATGCGGCGCACACGGGCGCAGGGTCTTAGGGGGCGCGGAGCACCTCTCGCGACGCCTCCAAAGAGCCCACTAGAGGGCGCCAGGGTATTGATTGCACCCGGGCGCTACATGGGCTAGAGCCGGCGCTGACTCTGTCATAAGTTATGGTCTTTGTAGTTATGATAGCACACAAAGGGTTTTTCAATAGGGCCTTTGAAATCTTTGAAATGGCCGCCAAGTTTGTTTACTTTTTGGCGCGATATTTTGACAAATGAGTTAGTCAATGTTTGGTATTAGTCAAGATGAGTCGTTATATAATTGAGCAGCGCGTTGAAATGGTCAAATTGTATTATCAAAACGGTAGTTCAATTCGTCTAACGTTCCATGCGTTGCGAAATCTATGGTCAACATAATACGACACTATTCGTCACAAAAAATTTAAACCACTAGCTCGGTAATAGATCATCTACCTCCTACGTCGACGTTGAAACGTGCGAAACACCGAGAATATCGAAGCGGTAGCTGAAAGTGTAAGAGAAACCCCGAACTTGTCAATCCCACGACGTTATAAACAAGTCGGCCTTTCTCTGACTTCGACTTGGCGAATCTTGCGAAAAGTCATGGGAAACACCCTTACAAAATTCAACTATCGCAAGACCTAAAAGTTACTGACCATTCCCAGCGCCGACAGTTTACTGATTAAGCTTTAGAACAACTTCAAGTCTACTGCAGTTGTTTTGTAACTCATTTGTCGGGTTAACTTTGGGTTCCTTTTTATTCAGATCTATTTTAGAGTTCCTATGGAAATCAAGTTATTCCCCTAAGCGCACGAAATCTTGACGCCTGCTTGTTTTAAATGAATATACCGCGTACCCGTAGGCTGTGGAACGAACTGCCTCAAGAGGTCTTTCTATTAAGCTATTATACGATATGGGGTTCTTCAAGAGAGCTGTGTCGGCGGCGCGCCCGCATACCCCCTAGTGTTGCAGGTGTCCACGGGCGGCGGTAACACTCACCATCACGTGGGACCGCTTGCACGTCCGCCCACTAGTCTATAAAAAAAAATATGAATAGTAGGCCAGGTTAGAGGGACAATAGTTTAATAATTCGATTCAATGATATAAAAAGCTCCTCGTCTGCATTCTCTTTTAGAATATTGAAAAAGAGTCATTAGTACTCAGAACGCTTTTCCAATTAAAAATTAATTCAAATTCAAATCTATTTAAAATGTAAATTAAATAAAACTGTGTCGCCGTTTTAGTTAAGTTTAGTTTTAGAATCGTTAAGAAACATGCATCTCGTTAAAACTTACACACGGATTTATATTTTTATTAAACAAGACTTAGGGCCTTTCTCACCATCTTTTCATGGTATCGGGAGGTATTAGAAGGTCTTATACTTTATCAGAATCCCGATCAGCTATATTTAATTGGCAGATAATTTATCTATCAGATTGCTGCTTTATATTTAGATTGTAAACAGATTATTCAAGAAAGCTACGAATAGGATTTTGCGAGGTCGACGGCGCACCCACATACAGCAACCTGGTGTTGCAGGTGTCCATGAGCGGCAGTAACCAGTTACCATCACGTAGGAGCGGCATGATCGTCCGCCTACTTCCGTATAAAAAATACCATTGTTCGAGCTTTTAGCTACATACAGACATACAGAGAAATACAAAGTACAAGTAATTAGAAATACAACCGGCGGCCTTATCGCTAAAGCCATTTCTTCCAGTCAACCGTTGGGTGGTGAAGAGAAGTCAGTAGACGAAATGGAGGTAGATGGTGCAATAAGCAAAAAATCTTATATAAATCATCATTGCAATATCTATACATATAATAAAGCAGTAAAAGTGTTAAGTCTGTACATTGACTTAATTTTAAAAAAATGGGAGTTTCTTTAGAAGCTACAGAACCCAAAATAGTAGTTTTTTTTAATTTTTGTCTATATGTCTGTTTGTTTGAGCATCGCGTAAAAACTACGGAGAGGATTTTGATTGGATTTTCACTAATATATAGGCTAAGTATCCAGATGGGAAACTGGTATATGTGTCATCTCCATATGACACAAGGAAGTTGAGTTAGAGAGGAAAATTAAAAAAAAAAACTTTTATTAGAATTACCCAAAACTACTAGATGGGGTTCCATCCGTGAAATCCATCATTTCGGTGCTTTTGTAGGTGTTAGATTTTAATCTTTTACAGCCGCTTAGTCATAACCGAAATCAAATAAATAGACACATAATTATTTGAAGTAGAACCGCGTAGTAGACATTTTCAATTTAGTCGACAATATATAGTGAATCCTAGCGCAGATCTTGGTCTAGTTACCCAATTACTACTATGAGCACAACACCAAGGTTTTAGACGGCTCTATTCTCTTGAAAGGTGTTAAACATGACTTTTTTCTTGTCTAAAATGCAAATACATATACAGATAGAAACATACATACATACATATAAATAAAAATACATATACTTAATACATACAAATAAAAAAATATCCAACTAAAAATATCTTCGCTTCTCCAAATGCAAGCTTAAAATGTTTTTGTTTCAAATTAAGTTTAAAACTTCAAGCCTAATTGTTAATTACGTTTATTCTCACAATCTCCGTGCATTCTAGTCTGGCATGCCGCCAGAGGGGTAAGAAGGGTGGGGGGGTAAGAGGAGGGACAGTGGATTTGGCTAAAAAGTTGCCTAAAAAGTGCATACTTCACTCGCCAAATAAGTGGACGTGAATTGTGTTTTTTTTTTTAAATTGTCGGAAATAATTATGTACTAGTAGTTAGATAATTAGTTGTTGTCTGTACTGGTAGTTAGATGTTAGATAATAGTACTAGTAGTTGTCTGAAATAATTTATAGTACAGACAGCAACATGCTATACATGTGCTCAAAACTTTATTTACTCTTGGCACTAAAAAATCTATTAGGAATATTTCTAAGAAATCTATCTATTATGGTCCAAATTTCTTGATAGATTAAAATGAAATTTCGGAGATCTCGGTCTTTATCGTCCTTATCTCGGTTCAGTTATAAGATGAGCCAAAATTACGACAGCGTAAACTTTTCCGGAAATCCAAAAAAAAAACGTCACGGCCTATACATTGTACCGTTGAAAATGATCTCAAACAAATTTGAGCTTTATTACAAAGCCATAAGGTGGATGGTCTTACAGATTGCGCTAACCGTCCGCTATTGCGCGAAATTGCGCTATTGTTTATTTTACAAAATCGATATATTTCTAAACCTTCGCTCCAACTAGTCAAACTGAGGTTTATACAAGATAAATCTGCAGTTCTGAAACCCTCAGTGTAAATACTGAGCCACCTTGTTAACGACACTGTTAACGTCGTAGCACCTCGCTTTCAGAGCATACCGAGAAAGATCTCGGACAGTATCGGGATCCTTGGTGTCAACATCTCCAGCAAAGTCGAATTTAGGGGTCATCTGAAAAATAAAGCCAAAATGGCCTCCGAAAAGCTCGATACCCCTCGACCTGCTACTGACCGTACTATCTTTACCATACTTAAATATTACAGTAAGACAGATATAAGTATAAAGTACAAGAAAATCGTGTAACAAGTTATATTGTTAATATACCATTATTGTAGTCCAATACAATAACTGTTAGAAAACTCATTTTGGGAAAATAACGCGTTGTTCCAAACAAAAAGAAGTTTACGAATAGTCCCCTATTGTAGGTATGACGTGGTGCTATAAAATAAGCGTTCACAAATAACGGATTCGATTTGTTTTGAAAACAATATTTACAGTCAAATAGTTTTTTTTTTATAGAAAGAAGGCAGTAGACGAGGAAACAGTTCACCCGGTGGTAGTTCTTTACCACCCAGGCTCCAATCTTACGGTTATAAGACCAAATCGTGGGAGGTTGCGCGCTTAACTTGCGTGGGCTCTTTTCGACACGCACTTTCGTGATCCCTATGAATTTCTGTCATCTCTCTCCATTTAACACATCTCTCCTCTCTGAGGTATGGACGTCACATAACACAGGTTCAATACTGGACAGTTCTAACAACCATCTCTTTTGATTCCAGGATTCTAGTAGCTGTGCGAAGTTCGCCTCCCATGCTATCAAGTCCGCACAGTAAACAGTTCCGCTTTATTTTTATTTATTTAAATACTCCAAAGAATAAATACATTTTATTTATGTTGCTTATTTTGTGCCTTTAAACCTACAAGGTTTATGCAGCCACTGCACATTCGTATATAAACTTTATTACTAAAATATGAATATACATTGCTGGTTTGTTATTTTAAATAATGAATACATTTCACGCAACATATGAGTCGCAATAATGAAGCCTATATATACTAACTACGCTGTTTAACATTCCACCAGCTCTTGCTTATACAACTCACAGTGCACGTGTTTTTTGTACTCATCGATCGTTCCGCAAAAGAAAATTCCCGTTTGACGGAGTGCAGAAGGACGTTTTCATAAATCGAGCAATAAATAGATCAGAAAGTGCCTTCAGTGTTAGTATATTATTTATGAGCGTACCAATAGTGACGTAATCCCCTGACATGCCGTGAATATTGCCTTAAATGTTGACAGTGGAATAATATTTCACTAATGACCGATTTTAATCATTATTTATGAATGATATAATAGAATGAATGAATGATCGAAACTTTACTTAACATACATAAGTACATCACAAAGACATTTACACAAAATATGTAATTTATAATTCACGGTTTTAATTATTAAATATTGTGCACTTTATCAGGTAGATCATAATTTTTATTTCGTGAACACCTTATATTTTACCTATAGTCATGCAATAAATTATTTTATTTTATTTCATTTAAAATATTCATATAAATGTTTATTTTCATGGGTTTTATACTCAACGAGCCAACCCGCTTACTTGATGACCACACCAACTATGTCTCCTTTGAGGATATTTTATCTGGGCGTGAGTAAAACTAAACCTATTGACAAACAGTAATGGATACGTCCCGTGACAATACGCAATATTTTTGATGGCACTTACTTTTATTAGGCTCAACTTGATACACCATTTACGAATCACTTCATAAGTCTCTCACAACCACAAAACAGTGGTTATGAAGTGGCATGTGTAACCATTTCATGGCATCATCGATATGGGAGTAGACTAGATGACACATCATACGTTCTTATCAAAGATTGTATTTTCGAAACATATATGAATTAAAGAGTTGGAGAGCTACTGAACACAACATAGAATCTAACATGCCTGCCTTAGAGTGCTTGTAAAACACTCAGATTAGCAGAAAAAGGCAGATACCACGCTCGTAACACAGGAGTGCGGCTAACAAAACGAATATAAACTCAAAAGCAAATACAAATTCGAATCACTATGTAACAAAGCGTCGTTCAGATTGTACATCACGTGTGTGTTACGTAATATTTTTCACAATGCCATCTTGTGTTGTTAAACTGTTGAAAACGGTTCCCAAAATCAGAAAAAGGGAGGCAGAATTTCGTTTCGTAGGTGAGCTTTGATATTTGACTATTTTTAATACATATATAGTTTATAATATTTACTCATGAATAGGAACACAAAACCTCAACGAAACTCTGTTATTGGTACCAGGATACATTGAGATATTTTCCCTAAATTACAAGGGAAATGAATCCATCTAAAAAATACCCGATTGGTAATTTATTTGAGTTAGTTACCAGATTACGTGGAAGTGGAATGTTTTCGCGGGTCTGTCGTGTTTGTAGGTATGTGTTTGTAAGCATTTTGTAAGAATGGCGTTTTGCAATCCTTTTTTCTTAAAGGGTATTTATCCAAATTTATTGTTGTTTTTCTTTTGGTTGTAAACCTAAATGATTTCATTACCCTGGCAATCTTACACACCCTGACATAATCGTTTTGACATCGCGGATACGCACACAGCTGAATAAGGGTCTCACCATATCGGTTACGTGCCGATATCTGCCTTTTTCTTTTAATCTGAGCTATAACATATCTAGTATGTATCCTCAAATTTATGCATTGCGTGGAATGGAAATAAACGCGTGTTGTATAATATATGTTACGATTAATGTCAGATATTTATTGTTACCGTTACATATATGTACAATGAAATCGAAGAACTACTGAAGATGGCTGACTTAACCATAAACACACACACACACAGCTACCGAGTACACGTTACCCGTGTAATATTGTAATTCTCTTCTATTATTTTTGTATTTATTTGTACATTCCTAATTTAGCTATAACTACAGAATAACTAATAGTACAAGTACAGAAGACTCACTCCCGAAGAACACTCCAGAAAACCAGGAAAACATAGACTACAAAATAAAATTTCGTTCAGCGCGAGCCAAATTCAATCCTACGCGCATCGTAGAAAGGTGATAATACACTGAACCGCTGAAGGTTACGCACACAATGACACTCCGTACACGAATCGCAAGGGTTGTCACCCATAATTATAACGTAATTAATTATAGTAGTTTTATTCGTTTGAAAACACTATTTTAAATTTTTAATTTCATAAAATAAAAAGTATATCTACTTACACAATATGAGGGTAGTTTTTAAACGCTTTTATTTGGGAGTGCTTTACAAAGAGCTCGCGGCAACCGATTGAAATAAACCCCTGCGCAGGGGCCCGCCGCTATATGCATATTTATTTAAAGTGCTGTGTGGGCCAGCAATGCCAGCTTTGTGTGTTTAATCGTACAGAAACCATCACGAAACAAACCCCGCCTGCTGTGAGGATCACAGTAAATGTAAATTGCAGAAATTGTAAAACTGACATTTTAATAAACAATTGAAAGAAACATAATAACTTTATATGTATTTCGTTATTTAAAGATTGTGTTTAAATAGAGACATAATCTAACATCTGATCTATGCATAAAATTAAAAAAAAATATACATGATGTACTAAAGTTAATTAATAAATTGACAGAGAAATAAATTGATACTTATGTGAGAGAAAAATATTTAATCTACAATAAACAACTGAATACTTACTCACATTAGTTCTGCTAGAGCAATTCTAGAAGTCTAATTCTATATCTGGAGGAAGAATGATGAACCATGTCCAAGTCACAACATTTATAGACAAGACAAGCTCTGTACATAAATGCATTCTTCGCATAATTTGTTCTCTAGGGGAACGTTAAATACTGATATATATTGAGTGTTCAAACGTCGACATTCAAATTGAATTTTACTCAGTAGATTAAGAAAATCCTGAGGAATAACAAAGTCGCCACCACGATCACCGAGGACCTCTAAAAGAGTGAACTCGCCAACCCACTTGACTAGCGTGCCGTTTTAAGGCCTCATGCCCACGCTCAGCAGTGTACGATAAAAGGGCTGGTTACACTAGTAGTTCCTACATCAAACATGTTCCATTGTTGTATTCTCACACAAGTATAGCTGTATGATAAAACTAGTGAACACGCCCGTTATATTTGAACAATTAATTAAACTTGTATTTACTTACGAACGGGAGCGCAAATTGGATTATATTGGAGATTTAGTTAAACAAACCAACAACCGCTCTGAACCATCCAAACTATTATTATATTTGTAGTTATATGGAGTCGGCGCACAGTGGGTTAACTGTATACAGAACATAGAATACATACTATACATGCATAAAATTAATCTATCTATAAAATGTATGCATACCTACATGAATAACATTTCCCTATTAAAAATAAAACAAAACACACGACATTTTCATACGGTTCCCAAGTTAGCCTGTAACTGTAACCCAGAATTTTGTATGACTGCTCTTAGTCTGGCAAGGTCAGCCCCGGAGCTGTTGCTAAGCAAGGCGCTGAGAATTTTTCAACAAAGCAAATCATCTCAACTCCTTTCGGGTTTTGGATTACATGGAAAATGTTGGCTCGGAAAAGCCACTTTCCAGGCATTCCTAGCCTCCTCCAAGCGCGCGACCTCACAATTTGGAAATTTTGCGGATCTCAAGCCCACCGGATGGGAATTGACGCCTGGGTCCAAAATTGTTGGACCATACCATCTCATCAGCCTGTCTCTCCACTGCTGGATATAGGCCTCACCAGCCACTACCGATGACTTTCTTCAAGTCGTCAGTCCACATAGGCGGAGAGCGTCTAACACTACGATTCACGGTACGTGATCTCCATTCAAGGACTCGTCTCCCCCATCTGTTGTCAGTCCTGGTGGACTGCCCACTGCCACTTCAGCTGCTGACCCTTTGAGCCATGTCGGCAACTTTAGTGCTATTTAATTATTTGAAAAACTTTATTACATTTCATTTTACTTAGGTTATAATGCATGGAGGCCATCAATTTGAGAATACGAGTACATACTAATATGTTTTACAATCACTAGTCGTATAGGGCAGGTTAGAGTCCAACAGTGTTCTGTGTTCAGTAGCTCTCGAATTATTTAATTCATATGTGTTTAGAAAATGTAACATTCTTATTACGTAGTACTAGAGATGAGATGTGCCAGAGCCCATTCCCATCCTATCCCTTCCCATTTTCGCAACCCTTTCTCCAAATCCATACCTATATGTCCAAAGGTAGGCAGCGCATCCGGGGGCGTGCCATCGTTTGTGATTTTGGACTAATGTTGGCATATATCGCGGATGTCTATGGGCGACAGTATCCACTTACCATCAGGTGGACTGTATGCTCGTCTGCCGCCTTCTTACATTAAAAATCAAACTTAAGTTTTAAATTTGACTTTTTAATGAACGAGCTTCACCCCCTGGACGTTGCCAGCCCAGGTTTCTTTAATAAGGACGTATGATGTGTCATTTTTCTACCAGTCAACATTTGGGTTGAACAGAGAGACACCGCTGACTAAACTCTATACTTACATATTAATATAGGTAATACTTACATAATAATTGTGTGTATTTTAATATTTTTTTGAAAAAATTCGTTGCCCTGTAATATACGAGCGATACGGATCCTGAAACCACATTTTTTAGATTTTGTGTCTGTCTGTTTGTCTGTCTATCTGTCTGTCTGTCTGAACGCCCATTACGCAAAAACTACGAAAGAGATTTTAATGAAACTTAACATAGTTGTAGCTTAGGTCCCGGGTTAAGATTTAAGGTACCTACTTCATATCCAGATCCATGGCAAAGCTCCCACGGGACTCAACTTCAAGTATGCATATACTATACTAGCGACCCGCCCTCGCTTCGCTTCGGTTTATAAGTATTTTTTTCAAAATTTCAAAATAAATATAGCCTATATTAGACACGGATAATGTAGCTTCCTATTTGTGAAAGAATTTTTGAAATCGGTTCGTAATTCCAGAGATTACCCCCAACATACCTACAAACACACAATTTTACCTCTTTATTATATTAGTATAGATCAGTCATCACAAGTAAGTATAGTAAAAACCGCTAAGTATAGTGAAACTTTATATCCTTTATAGGATTCCGCTCATCCCGTTATATACTCTTGTTCAATGGTATGGAATGGGACTGGCGTATGGAGTGGGACGGGATGGAACGGGATGTGATATGGTGGGACAGCTTGTGACGGGGAAGAAGAGGAATACAAATGACTAACCATACAATCTGTTAGTCCACAATAAATACTTTTTTTGGGATATGTTTGATGCCGAAACGTATTATAACTGTTAGATTCCATTCAAATGTACCCTCTGTTATCTATCTGGAATCCAAAATAGTAGTGGATATAAGAAAAAATTACGCTTCATTTCTCCCAAGGTTCCGGAGAAAAAGCACACGAGAAAAAGGCAAGAGAGACCGTCAACTACGTAACAAACAACGCTTGTTTTGTCCCACAAGTAACTGACAACGACATCCACACACTGTTTTTGGCCCGGACAAAAAGTTTTGGGCATAAACAAAAAATGGGTCCACTCGTCATCACACACTTAGCTTCTATTATACCTGCTACTAAACAATCTTTCATGAATGAATAGAATCTACTTTAACTTTCTTTTGGTTATCCATTTCTGCTTCGATGGGAGACTATGAAATACTTCTGTGAAGTAAAGACGCAATGTATTATGTTCAATGATAAAAGCCTAACTAAAACGTGTGTGTTAGTACGTATTGCTGACTGGCACTGTGATGTCCTCTCCATAGCTTTCGTGAAGTGGTCGTTGTCAAAGAGATTACTAAACTTCGGAAAAGCGGTTTATTTATTTAATACTAAGTCCGACCCTGGTTTTGTTTGTTTTATATCCAATACTAACTGCTTTACTGTTTGTGTACGCTCGATTGTTGTTTTCTTGTTATAATAAGTATTTCTTGTGTTTTGTGATAAATACATTTTTTTTTTTTTATGTACGAAGGCGGCAGACGAGCATACAGTCCACCTGATGGTAAGTGGATACAGTGGACATCCGCGATACATGCCCACATTAGTCCAAAATGACAAATGTTGGCACACCCCGGATGCGCTGCCTACCTTTGGAGATATAGGAATGGATTTGGAGAAAGGGTTAGGAAAATGGGGAGGGATAGGATGGGATGGGAATGGGCTCTGGCACATCTCACTCACTACCGAAACACGTACGTACATTGGGGAAATACGATAAAGTGGGAAATGCAGTACATTTCAAGGTAGTCTTCTGTGAGAGAGGGGTAACGTGGCCAGTCGAGCGCGCCCAGCGGCTGTTGGAATGCAGCGTGCACTCTCCCCCTCACAATTATTGTTTACATTTATATACAGTTGTCCAGTTTTGTTTTTACATTTATATATCGCCGTTTCTTATTATGCGGCGTTTAAACATTTATTTTAACATTACAAAGTACTTATTACTAATATAATATTCTAATTCTAATGTACGTATGACTGTAGCGTGCTATATTTATGGCAACACTCATCGCTGGCGGGTAAGTGATATACCGTTTGACAGCTGACTTTTTTGTTACTGACTTGAAATTACAAGTTAAAAGTTTTATCTTGTCATATGTTTTAACAATTTAATAATGGAATAATAATAATTTAATAATAATTAAAATGAAAATTATATATGTTTTGCAAATTTTTTTCGACAAGGGTATGAATGCTGCTAGTGCTCGAAAAGAGATTGGTGATGTTTACCAAGAAGATGCTTTATCGAAAACTACTGCAAAAAAATGGTTCCTCGCTGTGGTGGTCCTATTAAGGTAAATGTTGATTTTATCATTGAAAAAATGGAAACAGATCGACACGTAAACAGTTTTCGATCACCTGCATAAATTAAATTTTGTAAAAAAAGCTATATGTTTGGATGCAGCATGATTTAATGACAGAAAATTGGTGAATAGAATTTCCATATGCGAGATGTCGATCCATCGATGAAATCGATGAAATGAAATCGATCCATTTCTGAAGAGATTGGTAACGGGCGATGAGAAGTGGATCGATCACCTACGAAACAACGTTTGAGAACGATCTTGGTCTAAGCGAGGTGAGCCATCGCAAATAACCCCAGAGGCAGGCCTCACTGCGAACAAAGTCATGTTATGTGTATGGTGGGACTGGAAAGGCATTGTGTATTGCGAGCTTTTGCCACACGGTCAAACGATTAACTCTGATGTCTACACTATCAGCAATTAGTAAAATTGAAACAAACACTTGAAGATAAACGACCAGAATTAATGAATAGAAAAGGTGTAATTTTTACACATTGTTTCTATCACGACAATACTCGAACGCATTCATCTTTAATGACAAAACAAAAATTGATGGATCTTGGCTGTGAAGTTTTAATGCATCCTCCATACAGTCCAGACATAGCACCTTCGCATTATCAGTTATTTCGCTCTTTACAATATTCTCTAAATGGACTAAAATTACATTCAAGAGAATATTGTATAAAACTTTTCAATCAGCTTTTCACTTAGAAACTCAAATTAGCAATCGGATAATGGCTCTGTCAGAAAAATGGCGAAAGATAGTCGAATTGAATGGACAATATCCCGTTCAATAAATATTTAAGTAATAGAGAAAAAATGGCTTTTTTCTCTATTCTATGGCTCTATTCTATTTTTCTATGGCTAACTTATCCGACTACCTAATATAATAATAGTCAGTAGTCCGGTTGATTTGTACTACCGAACTACTGAGACGAAAAAATCTCACCGGTTTAGTCTACCGAACTAATAATCGGAACACTGATACAAGGGATTCAGTGTGGATTGCCCTTGCGTCAGATTAACTGATAACATCAAGAAAGTCGCCTGCAGTGGCGAGATGAGAAGAAGTTAAAATCGTGTGTGTTGGCGAGTCTAGCAAGAGGCCTATATCCAGTCTCATGTTTATTTGACAATCCCATTTATGACTGAAATATCACTGACTATATTTAGTGAAGAAATACTAACGGTATAAGATGGTCATAAAACGCAGGATTTTTCCCTAAATTCATAAGTTCGCGCGATATTTTACGAAGGTTCAGTAAGAGGTCTGCGTCTGACAGGTCGTGGTATGGCCCCACTTATAGCGAGATGTGAAACGCTGCTATGATTCTATAGTATAAATAGTGATACTGACACAGCTGCAATACGTTTTATATTTTATATTCTGGACGCGTAAAATTAAAGGTTTTTATTTAACTTTTATTTCTACTCGACGTTTCGACACGGGTTACACCGGCCGTGGTCACGAGTTGACTGAAGAGGCGGATAGTCCAGGATGGGAGCTACGAGCAGTTTTATCAACTACACACATTTGATCTTCACATTCGGAAAAGCTGCGACACACTACATTAACAATGTCCTCGGACGTATTCGACGATAAATGGCACGGTTTAAAGTTAATCACTGGATTCCACATCGACGACAGTTTATGTTCATCTCACAGAAAACTACCATAAATGTACTATATTTGCCACCCTACCCTCCACCCCCAATGTACAGTCAACCAATTCGAATGTAGGCCCTCTAGAATGTGAATCTCTAGAAACAATTATAGCAACAGGGATTGTTTTCGGGTATCGGGCAAAATCGGTTACATTTGACAAAACTGACTTACTGTGAAAAGGTAAGGTGAAAAAACTGGCCTACGTTGCCAGTTGATTGACCATACATACGAATTTCGGTACTGAATGATGTGCCACAGAACCCATACCATCTCATCCTATTCTCTTCCTAACCCATCGATTTGAGAATTAAATCTAATAAAAGTAACTCCTTATTATTGAATAATAAGTAGGTAGTCAAGTGATAATTGTATCACTTGACAACCCACCCTACTCCCATCCCCTCCAAGGAGAACTGAGAGGTGTAACGGGATAAGGGAAATTGGACATTCCCCATTGCCCCAATCCTTTCTACTCATCAATTTCTAAATCTGCATAGGTCGGCAACGTACCCGGCAGCTTGTTTATCATTCTGGACTGATGTTGGCATGTATGGCGGATGTCCATGGGCGATAGTATTCACTTAACATCCGTGGATTGTCTGCACGTCTGTCATCTTGATTCATTGACGATAGACGACAGTGACAGTGACATATGTGGTGCAGATCCGACGATCTCCCTTCTGTAAAATTAGCAGTTTATTGCCTGATTAAAACCTCTTAACAAGCGCTGCAGCTGCAATGATCGCTACGAGTTCGGGACTGCAGTTTTACCTGAAAATCGCTCGCTTTTTCCGCTGCCACTGTGACCACGCAGACACTCAAAAAAGGGTGCACTTCACAACTGTCACGCTGCTCATCAACAACACGCGTCGCCCGACATACACTCAGTGTCGAAGAAAACTGGATTTTGTGAAAATCTTGTAAAGTAAACGCCGGATTTTCTTATAATTTTTTGGAGGGTATAGCAAACCTATTAAGATGGATTGACTACGTTGACTGAGGCGCAAAGAGTCTGAGTGTCGAAGTAGTCACTAGCCTTGTGGTGTTGGCCGACTTAGAATAGCACCACCCCAGGGCTGTCGTAAAAGGCGATTAAGGATAACAAAGTCGCTACCACAAGTCCTGAGGAACTACACCATCTTTAAAAGAGTGGGCACTCGCCTTAATTAACGTGGCGTACATAAATATATATGGCTACCTACGGGAAGGGATAGGATGGTACTATTCCAAAGTCAGCCACACGGCATGTGGTACCAACACATACATACTGTTGATTCCCGATCCTTCCAAAGTATTTTCTCAAATGCACACTTCTAAATCTGATGTAGGAAATCAAATAATCTAGGTATGTACCGTAGAGCAAAGTCTTCCATATTATTCATATGAAAAGTAGTAATTTACCTTTTTTTTAAAATCACAAAGCGAGATATTAACATATCAAAGTTCAATTTACTATAGTGTGTACTGTGTAAACAAGTATTAAATGTGACGGAAACGTGATTGACGGTTTAGCAATAAATTTAATTGTAAATAACCCGATGATCAAAATTCATTAAAAGAAAAGAAAGTAAACTGAGTGAGAACAAAACAAAGGGAGATATAATTGTGACTGCAAACAGTCTGCGAATAAATCCAGTTCCTGATGTTCGGAAGTTTATTTATAAAAAATTATAAGTAATTAAAAAATAATCTCTATAGGGGCAACTGCCCTCCCTGGCCCCCCTTGGCGACGCCTATGAATTCGGCAGCGCAATAGACATTTCTTCATGCAAATTTAATTTCTTAATGTAATCATTTCTTAAAAATTTATTACTTTCAACATGTTACCTATGTCCGTTTAGTCGGATTTTTTATAATAACTTATACGGCGGCGGAGGGCCACCCGTGACCGTTTATCAAAAGAAAAAAAAGGTCAAAGGTCAATTGTCTAATAGGAATTAACTCTAAAATAATAATATTATATTAAATTCATAATAATTAAATTAATAATAATTAAATTCGCTAATTTGCATTGAATTAAATAATTCTTGCTTCCCGTTTTCTTTGAAAATTAAAACATCATATTTTTTAAGTAAGTACAAAGTATAATTATATCAAAGTCTGACCTCAAACACAATTAACTCCTGTTTCAACATCGGATCTCACTCGAAAAAAAATGTAATCTAATAAATATTCATGAAGACAAATTATTTTCAGAAAGATACTTTCTTTTAAGTAATTAGGGTATTTCTCTGGCAAAGTTTTCTCTAGTTTTTTTGAGGGCAATTAACCATTAGAGTGTTTTCAGCAAGTTAAATTTAACGGAAAATTCGTAAAAAAAGGAACTGATTGGACGTCGCGCCGCACTCCGGTGACTGTCATTTTGAGAAACTATGGAATAAAATAATGTACATATTAAATAATATTTTAATTAGTAAGTGGTCATGGCCCAGTGCCCATTTCTTCTAATATCCCATCGCCTCGACTTCGCAGCAAAAAAGACCAAGAAACGGACCTAGTAAATGATGTATCGATTAAGTTGACGAAGTTTTAAAGCAATTGAAAAAAAATCCGGTCACGTCCATCCTGTGTTTACTTGCGTCCAATACTTGTGCCCAAAAATCGCACTCAGTATACTGTTCTCTTTGATGAGCCTATTGCTCGCACAAAATACAGACAGAACTCCGTCGCTCGCCGCTTACAGCGTACTTATAATAAACAATTCTCCAACGCAGATCTCTTTTATCGTAAAAAGGCTTCTTTAAAAAAACATGTAATTATTTCTCTCAAGTTGCAATTACAATCAATTTAGTATACACACAACAGACTTTAAGCCTGTAATTAACTACACTCGTATACACATATCCACTAACACTACATATTACTCAAACAACACATACGACCACACACACACCACACATAATCATAACATAAATAATCTGTATTAATTGTTTTTTAAAGTACTAATTCGTAATTGGCCTAAAACGAACGTTGTTCAACTACTCTTTCCATATATTGTAGACGTAAACTTTGTAATGAAGCAAATAAAAAAAAATCATATTATTATACTGTGTCGTTAGATAGGGTTGTATAGTCGTCGAAATTTTCTTTTTTGAGGATTTTTTAAAAGTTTTGTATACCATAATTTGGAAACTATCAAGGAAATTTAGCTCATCGTCCAACCTAACCGAGATAAACTAAACTACTTTTCTATCAAATTTCAATTCAATCCGTTAAGTAATGCGCCCGCAGTTTGTGTAAATTATCAATGTCCATTCGGTTACCCTGTTTTTGACTGCCAGCGCTATATCCATACCACAACATCAGAGTATGTCTCTCCACTGCTGGATACATGCTTCTCCCAAAGCTTGTCCAACTATCAGCGACTTTGTTTAAGCTATTGAAAATATATGATATTTTTGGTAAAGAAAATAATTTTATTATATTATTATCTATGTTTTCACAAAACTCATGGTTACACCAGTTCGGAACACAAAGGCTCCACTGGTATTATATCTGTCCCTCTCACTCACGTTGTGTCTGTCCTTGTTTAACATTGGAACGCAGCCGAGTATTTTTTGATTAAAGCTAATTGCTATATTAGTTTTTCTTGCTCAAAAATATAATTGAACCTTATTCGTCTAGACATAAAAACTAGAATGCAATGGCTTTACTCTCATTGGCATGTTTTCAATTTTAATATAATTATAATTACCGACCTATTTTTTGCTGTCTAGAGAATTTTCTTTATTACATATTTTAACTATATTTGAAAGAAAACTATAATTATTTAGAAGATTAAGGGCCTTTCTCGCCAGGCTAGATAGGCAAATAATTGGCAGATAATTTATCGATCAGATTGTTAACCGTTACATTATCAGTGAGAAAGACCTAAAAAGAAAAAGGATTTTCAAAAGGCCAATGGGTAAAAATGTCCCAAAAAAATTAACATGTACCTATAGATACCAATACATTTAAGATTAGTTTAATAAATATTTTAACGTTGAGGTGGTTAATGTCAAAAGTGTGAACGTACCGTTTTTTGACATTTTGACCGTAACCGTAACCATTTTATCAGCCACAGATGGACACGGGTCTCCCGACATCTACAGGAAACAGATGCGGTGGTAGTCAGGCCGACACCACATTTTTTGCAAATAAAGACCTACAAATTTATTATTAAGGAATATCGTGTGGTGAGTAACAAAGAGAACTATATATTTTCAGATAGATAAAAAGTGAATTATAGTTGGCACATCATAGAGGCGGCAAACAAACTAAGTTTCGTAATAAAGTTTCTTTATCAAACTCCGCGGACGTGCGCGACGTGGCCGAGACATACGGCAGGGGCCACAGATGTATAACTAGGTAGAATGGCCAACAACGAATAACGAAAAGCGAATATTATTTTACATTTCCTTGTTAAATAATTTAGTAGAAAACAAATAATAATATTTAATGATAGATTCAAAGTAATATGATAGGGTTTAATTACTGATAAAGTACGAGTTGCTGAGTTATTAATTTGGTTAAGTCAATGTGTGTATTGTTTTAATAATACACTACAATCAACTATCAATAATAAACTAAAAACTAATAATGTATTGTCTTATGATTGTAGCCAATATCATTTTTACAATGTCCGGTCCGAAATATTTTTGTTCGTTTCAGTCTTTTACTTAGATGAAAGTAAAATGAAACCTTTGGATAATAAAAAAAAAAAAACAATTAGCCGTTTAGGACCAAACGCATCAGAGTTGGAACAGTTAACTATTTTTTTTTTATTTTATTTATTCAAACACAATAATCATTTGTACATTGATTATTTATTATTCCGCCAAACTGCACGGCAGTTTTTCGGCGGACAATGCCAGTAACAGAGTAACCGAGGCGGTCACATTTATTTGTATATTTTAAACTTACATTTATCTATTTATATATGTTATATAAATATATAGTATATTGCACAGAAATTACGTATATATTAATGTGCGATTATACACTGAGATCTCACGATTAAATATATAAATATTTATATATTTTTTCTTTATCTGACTCCTAGTGAGTGTGTTCGTGGTAAGTTCTACGGGCAGCTCGTTGTGCAGTGTCGGTATTAGCCACTGTCGAGTACGTCTACCCTAGTAATTTATCAACAGCGTCGCCATCTATCTATTTATTATATATTCCACAAGAAAAAAGTATTAAAGGCCATTCTAATCAATTTATCTCTATGTTCCACACTAATAAAATACTTGAGAGGGCCCCAGAACTAACTCTACGAAGCGGTCGCGAACAGAACGTTGGCTTGCTTTTGACATATCTCTGACCCCAGTATCTGTAGTTAGAGGAACATATGTCCTGCATGCTAGCTTTATTGCATAGCTAGCTTTTGTCGGTGACTTCACTCGGTTGAAGTGGCAATTATAATCTTAATTTAACATCACAATTGCTAATACTGATTTGTTTGTTACTAACTCTGCGGAAAATTAACCGATCGTAAAATGTTATTTCTCTCTTATCATATTCCCCAATTAACGTACGTATTGAGATATATTTATCCTATCTCCATCCTATCTCCTATCCCTCCCCATTTTGCCAATCTTTTCTCCAAATCCATTCCTCAATTTTCAATTGTGCGTCCGGGTGCGTTTTAACGTATGTCCTTCTGGGTTGATATTGGTATGTATCGAAGATGACCATGGACACGGTCTGCCTGCCATCATCTTTCTATAAAAAAAGAGATAAATTATAAAAAAATAATAAATATTTCGACTTTGTCTTAGTATTAGCTTACAATATAGGAGACCTTTATAGGATGCAGCGAGATAAAAATGAATGGGAAGAAATTACTATATGAGATGTGGGTAATAAAATATGACACTACCCTACGAGACAAAAGCACCAATGTTATTGGCGCGAACAATGCCTGTTATAATATTAAATATATCAAATTGATAAGAAATATATTAAATTAGTTACATGATTTTTAGTAGATATGGACATTTTATTTTTAATTATTATTATTATTTTACTTACTGTAACTAGTAAAAAGTTGTACTAAAAAAACTATCTTAAATAACAAGAGAAACCTCTAAGCCAGTCGAACAAAGTTTTCGAAACGTGTCAAAGTTCCAAAATTCCATTTAAAAACTGTGATCAAAACTATCCTAGCTACAACGAAGTGCATTTTTTACCACACAATCGTGATGAGACGGTAACATAACTCGATGCTAGTGATCAAATTAGAAATATAGATATGTGCGGCCAGTAGGTACAGGCGCAGAGAAGTCTCCTCACTATATACGTCCAGTCCATGGATATAGGAAAAGACTAGATGACACATCATACGTTCTTATCAAAGATACCAGGTTGGCAAATTCCTGGGGGGGGGGGGGGGGTGAAACAGCTGAGGAGGGGTTCATTAAAGAGTCAAGTTTGAAATTTAAGTTTTCTTTATATAAAAAAGGAGCCGGACGAGCATACAGTCCACCTGATGGTAAGTGGATACTGTCGTCCATAGACATCCGCGATACATGCCAACGTCAGTCCAGAATGACAAACGTTGGATCACCCCCGGATACGCTGCCTACCTTAGCAGATTTAGGAATGGATTGGGAAAATGGAGAGGGATAGGATGGGATGGGAATGGGCTCTGGCATATCTCACTCACTACTGAAACACGTATGTACATTGGGGAAATACGATAAAGTAGGAAATGCAGTACATTTCAAGGTAGTCTTCTGTGAGAGAGGGGTAACATGGCCGGTCGTGTCCGACCAGCGGCTGTGGGAAAGCAGCATGCACTCTCCCCCTACAGCATGCATTCTCCCCCTACAGCATACTTCCTAGTACGTGGTCTCCATTCAAGGATTCGTCTACCCTATCGATCCTGCAACAGATATAGTCTGCCCATTGCCATTTCAACTTTACAATTCCTCTAACTTTCTCAGTGATTTTAGTTCTTTAAAGTAATTTCTTCGTTTCGAATCTTACCCCTTAAAGAAAATCTATGTATATATCTCTGCATTGCTCTCTAAGTGACTATAGACTTACGAATCAGACCAACGCCAAGTCTATGTTGACTTCCCGTAACCAGCCCTTTTAGTTCTACTGCTGCTCATCATCATCTAAGAGAAATGTTTGGCCTTAAAACGGCACGCTGGTCAAGCGGGTTGGCGAGACCACTCCTTTAGAGGCCGTGTAATTTCTTAGGCCTTTGTTATCCCATTACTATAATATAAAAATGTGTTAACCGTTACTTACCGTTCGTAAATACTTCTATTGTGGTACTTCTACTTTATTTTTGTTCGTGACTTTTCAACGACACTACTGCAACTTTATTCTTACTGCATCCTATATACAGCAGCTCTGTCTCCATAACATATCACTGCACAATGCACTTAATTTTCTTGACGATAAGTTCTAATTTCAGATATCAATAATATTGTGTTACGACGTTTCAAGGTGAATTGGTTGGTAGTTCGAAACTAGCGAAATAAAAGGAGAATATTCTTTAACATGTTGGTAAAGAGTTCGTTTTTATGTGTAGTAGATTTTTGTGGTTTAAAAAGACACGAAGTGTTACCATAGATGTAAATAAAATGGATTGGATTGTGTCGCCATTAAAGTACGATGCATCCACAATTCCTCAAAACGGTTCACCAAAACCCAATTTAAAAATAAATAGTGTTTTTAATTGAGCTCGGATGGCCTACACCTACGGCTATCTATTCTCAGCCTACACGTACGGGTATCTATTCTCAGCCTACACGTACGGGTATCTATTCTCGACTCTCAGATGTTTTTAATAATATTATTTAATGATTTTTATTAAAAACTAGCTGTACCCAGACACGCGTTGCTGTGGCTGCCCAACAGATGGCGCTTACCCTGTTTTTATCTGTTTTTGGGTACCCTGTAATAGGTATATAAAAACTCGCGCATATTCGAATGCAACGTTGTGTCAAAATTTCAAAGCAATCGGCGAAGAACTTTCGGAGATTTAAGATTTTGAACAAACGGACGTTTACTATTTTATTTATATAGAATGGAGAATACAGCCGAGTTTCACCGCTTCATTCACAATCTTTTGAAGACTAACTCACTTTATGAAGTTTATATTTAAGTTTTTATCGCTGACATTTAATTGTTATATTATTTATACCAAAGTTTGAAGACACTTATTAGCGACTGCCTATGAAGCGATTTACCGAAACCAATGTCCCATTCTAGTATATATGACATCTGTGTTTGTAGGAGAAATGTGCAACGTCCGAACAGTGAGAGCTTTTGTAATTGTGTAATGTGTAAACTTATCTTTGTTAAGAGACCGAGTTAAAACTATCTCGGTTTAAGAAAAACAGTTAAATTTAACGCTTATTTGTAATATATCCGGTTGCTGTTCTTATGAATTAAATTTGGGGAATCAATTAGCTGAACTAAATGGTTATTTCAACGCCGTTCACAACGGGTAAATCTATTCTTAATTTAAATGCAAGAAATACTAAGTTTTTGTACTTATCTATCACTTATCAAGTTGTTAACAAAGACTTAAGTCTTTCACTAACTAAACTTATATAAACAAGATCTAAATTGTAACTCGATAAGTAATCGTGAAATGCATAAAATTTTACAATAGTGTTCTGTAAATGCGAGGCAACTTGGCCGGTCGAGTGCGCCCAGCAGCTGTGGAATTGCAGCGTGCTCCCACACTCTGCCATATACCTAATGACTACTATTCACACTCGATAAGTCTTAAATTATAATTACTTAGTGTTACTCATATATACGTGTCAAGGAAATAAGGCAAAAGCTAAAAATAAGTTGAAATCATTGATTTTTATTTCATGATTTATAGTACAATTCTAGTAGATCATTTGTGCTACGCGTGTCGCCCGAGCCGCGACACGCGCGCCTCCTAGGCGTCCAGTTTTAATAATGAGCGCTACGAATGTTTTAGACAGCACAACAAAATCATACAAGAGTGTAACTTGTGATTTGCTCCTTATAATATTTTTATTAGTGTTATATACTTTAAATTCGTTGACATGCGGTCCACGTGATGGCAAGTGGTTACCGATAACATGTTGTTTAATTCCGAAACACAGATTTATAAAGTTGGCATCTTTAGACTGTATCCACAGCACGAGGAAACACAGAGACAAAACTATTAATAATACAATAAATACAACATCAAGTTTATAAACTATTATTATTATTAAATATAGTCCAAATACAAAATTCAGACCACAAAACCATAATCAAACGCACACACCACTCAATCCAATAATCGAGACCTCAAAACGGGTCGTATTATATGTTTACGTGAATAATAAAACTACCTCCAATGTAATTCAATTATGAGGGGTAGAAGGCTTGCGCCGGAATCAAAGCTAGTCACACAGTATGAAGATGAAACAGTACCGTAACACAGGCTACCTTGTATAACACCTTGTTCACAAGGGATGTATAGCCTTAAAACGCCACTCTGGCCATGTAGGTTGGTCAGTTCATTATTTTTAGGGGTGGTGTAGATCCTCTGGGTTTGTGGTAGCGGTTTTGTTATCCCTTAGTCGTCTTTTACGACACCCACGTGAAGAAATATGGTGATGAAAAAGTATTGTATCTATGTATGCATATCTATCTCTCTACGGCTCTCCAGCCTCGGGTGAGCTATAGCCTGGTCGAGTATCCTGTACCATTCGGACCATTTTTTTATCTGTAAAAGGCGGCAAGCGAGTATACAGTCCACCTGGTGGTAAATGGATACCGTCGTCCATGTACATGCCAACTTCAGTCCAGAATGACAAAGAGCACGCCTTCGGATGTGCTGCTGGAGATGAAGGAATGGATTTGGAGAAAGGATTGGAAAATTGGGGAGGGATAGGGGAATGGACAAATCTTCCGCACTACAGAAACATGTACGTTCAATAGGGAATGGGGTAAATTTTGTTAACCTCCGGGTTTAGAGTATTCTGAAGATGACAGCCCTACCGGTGGTGACGCAATGAAAAAATGCTGCAAGCACTGTAAATATCTTACAAGCATTTTACTGAAGGAGAAAACTTCAAAATAAGATACACTCGAGTTTTTATCATAAATACAATATCGTGGACCACGCGTCGCGATCGCGGAAAATGAAATTAAGAAATTCGGAATTAACTTCCATCGCTAACCGCCGTCCAACTTTGCTCAACTTCCGGCTGTATAATATGGAGTCAGGCTCCACTTCCGGTTCCAAGTTAGCCCCATTGTGTGTTTGTCCGTGCCCATTCGACGCAACAACTACGAAACAACTTGTACTGCAGAGAATTCGCATAAGACTTAAATTTAAACTGGCGACTGAAAAACATTTTTGCGGTAGTATCTGGCTCCCCATACTTCGCCTATACTTCAATCGAATAGCTCAAATGGTGTTTATAGATAGATATATAAAACTCTCTAATGTACGCCTTAGACAAAATAAAACAATATCCCCTTTTCATCGTCCACTGCTGGAATCGGGCCTCCAAATGCATATTATCTCGTGCATGGGGGATGTATGGCCTTAAAATGACACGCTGGCCAAGCGGTTTAGTGAATCCACTCTTTTAGAGCTGGTGTAGTTCCTCAGGGCTTGTAGTAGCCGCTTTGTTAACCCTTAGTCGCCTGTTACGATACTCATGGGAAGTGATGCTATTTTAAACCCAACCGACAACACATGGTTTTATAGGGGAGAATGCATGCTGCATCCTCGCAGCCCCTAGGCTCCCTCGACTTGCCACGTTCTCCCTCTCTCACTATCTCGAAATGTAATGCATTTGCTATTTTATCGTATTTCCCCAATGCACGTATATGTTTCGGTAGTGAGTGAGATATGCCAAAGCCCGTTCCCATCCCATCCTATCCCTCCCTATTTCCCCACTCCATTCCATAATCTGCAAAGGTAGGCAGCGCATCCGGGGGCGTGCCGACGTTTTCATTCTGGACTGATGTTGGCATGTATCGCGGATGTCTATGGACGACAGTATCCACTTACCATGAGGTGGACTGTATGCTCGTCTGCCGCCATTATCTATAAAAAAAGAAATACGGTAAATTATAATTAATTAATTTAAATCAAGCTAGAATTTTGGCTAAAACAAAGAGAATAACCATTTTTTATACTATATATGGTTTTAAGTGTTTTATTCATTGCGTTTTTTGTTTTGGCTTTATTTTTTTTTATAGATAAGTGGGTGGACGAGCTGGCGGTCCCACGTGATGGTAGTGTCACCGCCGCCCATGGGCACCTGCAACACCAGGGGGCATGCGGGCGTGCCGCCGACCTTGCAAAATCCTATTCACGGCTCTCTTAAAGAACGCCATATCGTAGCTTAATGGAAAGAGGCTGTGGAGCAGTTCGTTCCACAGCCTACGGGTTCGCGGTAATATATTTACCACCATTTGTAACGCACATTGCAAATCAATAAATTGAATTGAATTGTTCATTTTTAATTTCCGTATATAATGTTACTTGTGCTTTCGTTAAAAAAACGTTAATAATTCCTTTTCTCTTAGGAGGGCATTATTAGTGCGGTTTTATAACACCGAACGGCACCTAAATCCATAGCGATTTTAGCAAAAATAACCTCGTAAAATTCCCATAAAGCCTCCGAAACAGTGAATAAAATAAATATAAAACATAAGCAGTCAGAAGTTATAATCCGGCGTGACTCGATTTCCCGCCAAAAGGCACCTAACAAAACATCACGGGGTAATCTGGACGGATCCCGCAAAATCCCCAACGACAAGTGATATCGGTCACAGGGGCCGTCGTGGGATACATGGAGAAAACAGTATGTGAACCAGGAACTTAAACGACAACACGCAAGATGGGTTTTTTGCCGGTATCTCGAGGAGTGAAGTCGAGTTTTTTTTATCTATACTAATATAATAAAGAGGTAAAATTGTGTGTTTGTAGGTATGTTGGGGGTAATCTCTGGAATTACGAACCGATTTCAAAAATTCTTTCACAAATAGGAAGCTACATTATCCGTGTCTAATATAGGCTATATTTTGTTGAAATTTTGAAAAAAAAAAAAAAACTTAAAAACCGAAGCGAAGCGAGGGCGGGTCGCTAGTTATAAATTATTTGGATTCATTGCACTTTATTGCACGTTAAAGAATACAGGGAAAGTAATACAAATATTTATATCATTAGGTATACAAAAGGGAGGACTTATCGCTAAAGGGATCTGTTCCTGTCCACATTTGGGCGGGAGGAGATGTATACGAACATAAGAATAATAGATAGATAGTGCACAAATCATAATTACTAGAATCATAATTAAATATGTTGTAATATACGAGTACATACTACGTTCAAACAAATCATGAAATAAATTCCAAATAATAATCTTAATAATTAATAGTGACAGTCTATTAGATTTCAAAATGCCTTTTGTGCGTTTGTATGTTTGTGATAATCAAACGAAAGAAAAGACTTGCAAGGAGTAAACCTCGGTATACTTATATCTCAGGAACTCAGTACTCAGTCACTTTACTGAGCGACTCCAGACTTACTTTAATGCAAAAAAAAGTATTGTAATTACTTCAATGTATCATTGACAACTGATATAGCCAACAACCAAAAGAGGAAGTAGAACAATATAATTTTGAACAAATTCGAAAAAATCATTCCGTATTGAATATAATTTTTAGAAATGATTGGAAATTAGAAAAAGCTTATTCTTGATCAATAAATCAAGTTATTTATTTCCTTATTGTTAAAATAATTCTTTTATAATAAATCAACCCACACTCAATGGCCCACGCAATGTGCACGCTGTCATGCAAAGTGAGGGGGAAAGAGCACGCTGCATTCTCGCAGCCGCTGGGCGCGCTCGACTAGCGCGTTACGCCTCTCTCACAGAAGACTACCTTGAAATGTACTGCGTTTCTCATTTTATCCTATTTCTCCAACGTCCATCTGTGTTTCGCTAGTGAGTGAGATATGGCAGAACCCATTCCCATCCTATCCTATCACTCCCCGTTTTCCTTTCTTAAAATTCATTCCTATATTTCTAAAGCAGCGAATCCGGGGACATGCCAACGTTTGTCATTCTGGACGTATGATGGCATGTACCACGGATGTCTATGGACTACAGTTTTCCTCACCATCGGGTGGACCGATTGCTCGTATGCCGCTTCTTTTTCATTAATTAAAATAAAATAAAAAATACGAAGATGAATTCATCACCCACACCCGAATAAAAACATTATGTCACTACCAAGTGGGTTAATCAATAGTCAAATTCAAATATTTCATTGTACATTATTTTCGTCTCCGTCATTATTTTTTCATTAGCTTAAAAATACAGACTCGTAATTGTTGATTTTATGTCTGTGTGCTGTATTGCTTCATATAAAACATTTTCTTTCTAATTGAAATAATTCAACGAGAACTAAACGTATTCCTCTAGTTATCGCAGACCATACGACTTTCGAAATAAAATATATCACCGATCAATAACAGCCAATTCACGCACTACAATTCAAGTTTGCCCAATCTCCGGGGTGGAACGATCACCATACATCCCTCCGTCCAACTCCTCGAATAAATCACTCCCTATCTGATCTGGGGATCATTGGCCACAGATGTAAACAGTGTAGAAGGACTTTTTGGCGAGAACTCGAGATGTAAAGGCTGGATTTTTGTTTGATTAACATATAAATTGTATATTATGGGTCCTGTTAATTAATAGTGATAGTTTATTAAACTTCAAAGTGTCTTGTGTTAGTGATAATCAAATAAAAGCATGTAACAGCATGTGTTTCCAAGGAGTCCAATACTGACCTCAGTATACTTACTATCACTTTCATAAGAGCGCTTCAACGTAACTAGACATTGACAAGATGTTTTAAATTATTTTGACTTAAATTACGAAGAGCACTTGACACCGACAGAATGTATTAATTGCACTAACGCCATGTATGACATAAAAAATATTGTAGAATGGCCCTAATAGCTCGTATTACACGAAATTTAGCTTGCAATTATTTCACAATTATATTGTATTCGCGTCAAGAATGCAATCGCGTTAAAATTGTTACTAAGGCCTTTTCTTCTTAGGAAGGGCAGAATAGAATGATTAAATGCAATGGACTCCTCTATTTTATCTATCTCTGTGCTCGCCGACGACCTTCGAAGGTCGGACGAAGGTTCTAGACTTTAATAAAAAACCTAACAACCTACAATTTATAATTGTATCAATATTTTTTGTGCGTCAAAATATATCCCAAACGGCTGGAAGCTCCATTAATATGGAGGACTCATTCCCCGTGGTACAACTGCTATGTCCAATGTCTATGGTACAACTGGTTGTAAACAATCAAAAAATATTTTAATGTGTTCGCCCCGTGGTACAATTGAGTGAATTTATACAAGGTACTTATACTAATATGGATAATAATTTACTAATTATACTAATTATACTAATTTATACTAATATGGATAGTCTAAAAATTTTAAAAAGTGTTCAATGTTATAATGTATTTATTACTTATTGAACACAAACATGTTTATAACCTTAACTTAAACTTAAACTTAAACTTAAACTTAAACTTAAACTTAAATTTAAGTTTAAAATTTAACTTTTCCTTGATAAGCTGACGTCTTTTTTAACAAAATAAACCTGTCCACTAAGCTATTATTAAGCAAATATTTGTGCTAATGGGTATAGATATACATCTCCGTATAGTACAACTGGAAAAGTTCTCCGTGGTGGGTACAACTAGTTGGAAATATCAGTTGTACCAGGGGGAAAGAGTCGTATAAGCTCATACAAAACATAGGACAAATGAAATGCTACCAAGTACATTAATATATTTAGAAAAAAACTTATCGGAGGAGGAAACAATCCATCTGCTGGTAAATGAGTACTGTCGCCCTGCGACATGAGCGACAACTGCCGACATCAGTCCAGAATGACAAACGTTGGCACACCCCCGGATGCGCTGCCTACCCTTGCAGATTAAGGAATGGATTGGAAAATAGTGGAGGGATAGGATGGCTTGGGCTCTGGCATAACGCACTCACTACCGAAACACGTACGTACATTGGGGAAATACGATAAAGTCGGAAATGCAGTACATTTCAAGGTAGTCTTCTGTGAGAGAGGGGTAACGTGGCCAGTCGAGTGCGCCCAGCGACCGTGGGAATGCAGCATGCACTGTCCCTCCATCTACGTCAGTGCCACAATAAATAATTTAACCTCAATATTAAATATTCATATTTAAATAGGGGTGTTAAAATATAACCTATAGCCGGACCAAGATAATAAAAAACGTCGCCATGATGCGTAAAACTAATAGAACTAATATCTTCTACTGACAACACTAACTAGCTATGAAAAAAGCGAATGTGGCGCCCCCACAGCAAGTTTCTTATTTTTCTGGTCAGGCTTTAAAACATATATTTAAAGAAAATAAACATGTAATATAGCAGCGAAAATATAGCGCGTTACAGACATGATTGTTTCCTGAAGTGGCTTACGTAAGATAAATGTAAGGACACGTAATGCTCTTAAAAGATTACTTTACAGATTACTATAAGATAGATACAAGTACGAACAGGCTAATAAGAGCCGCCCTTTTCCGGGCTTATATACGAGTTAATAAGATCGTTACAAAAGTGACAAAATTGTGGTCTTGAGATGATCACAAAACTACTCTTTGCTGGTTGGGTCGCTCATTACTGAAACACGTACGTACTACATATATTGGAGGGATGGTAAAATGGGAAATGCAGTACATTCTACGGTAATGTTTTGTGAAAGAAATATGACTCGGCCAATCGAAAGTATCCATTTACTGACAAGTGGATTGTCAACCACTATCTTTTAAAAAGACATCTATGGAGAATAAGTTACTGAGCTGTCAAACAAAAAATGTCAAAAATCAATATCTATAATAAAAATGTAACTGACCGCCGTCTGTACATGGAAGATATATGGGAAAAATATTATTGGGGGGCCTTTATCAACGCAATAGAACCCAAAACAATGATTGTTAGAATTTTTGTCTGTTTGTCTGTTTATCTGTTTGTCTGTGCGTTTGTGCGCGCTAATATTAGAAACGGCTCAACCGATTTGGGTGCGGTTTTCACTAATGTATCGTGGTAAGCTTCACTTAAAATTTAGTGTTTGTTTTATTTCAATCAGTTCATAAATAAATAGTTATATCAATTTAAAGGATCACGTCGAACATTTGTTCGATAAAAATGCTATAAAATGTTTATAAGCTAAAGTCCACGCGGGCGAAGTCGCGGGCAACAGCTAGTATGAAATATTTTTTGATTAAAGTCGTTCTCGTGTAACCTAGGAATGTCATCGAACGCAAAACATGTATTGAAGTTTTCGTCTATCGGTCTGTCTGTTAGGGTAATAGTTATCCAGATACTTTTAAGAGTTCCCACAGGAATCATACCTAAGTTCATATGAAGACTACCTTGAAATGTACTGCATTTCCCACTTTATCGTATTTCCCCAATGTACGTACGTGTTTCGGTAGTGAGAGAGATGTGCCAGAGCCCATTCCCATTCCATCCTATCCCTCCCCATTTTCCCAACCCTTTCTCCAAATCCATTCCTATATCTCCAAAGGTAGGCGGCGCAGCCGGGGGTGTGCCAACATTTGTCATTTTGGACTAATGTTGGCATGTATAGCGGATGTCTATGGGCGACAATATCCACTTACCATCAGGTGGACTGTATGCTCGTCTGCCGCCTTCGTACATAAAAAAAAATATATATGAAAGAAGTCGCTGGCGCCGCTAGTACGAGTATCTAAATAAAACCAGAAAACCGCTTCAATTTAAAGTATAATAGGTATATCGTTTACAAAATTCATTCGCATTTTGTAACGCTTTGATCAATACTTTGCCTCAACAAATCCTTTTGGCGGGCAAATAGGATGTTAAAACCGCCATTTTGATTGTGGCTTCAAATAACTCGTTAGTGGATAATTACTTTTGGAATGGCCTCACCGTTTCTAAACGTTTTGTGCCGTTTTAGATGGAATTTAAAGTCGAAATGGTTTATACTTAAGTATTTTCAATTTATTTTAAAATTACTTTCATTTCAGTATAAATATAGTACTAAGATTTATGAAAAATATATTATATAGATACATATAAAACTGTGACCAGCCTTTGTGTTTTTGAGGGTGAGAGTGCACGCTGCAATCCAACAGCCGCTGAGCGCGCTCGACTGGCCTTGTTACCCCTCTCTCATAAAAGACTACCTTAAAATGTACTGCATTTCCCTAATGTACGTACGTGCTTCGCTACGGCCGTGCCAACGTTTGTCATTTTGGACTGATGTTGGCATGTATCACGGATGTCTATGGGCGATAGTATTCACCATCCACCAGTACTTACCATCAGGTGGACTGTATGCTCGTCTGCCGCCTTCGTACATAAAAAAAAGTCTTTCGCACACTGGTGACCACGGGCCTCCCAATGCACATTGTCTCGTGCAAGAGTGATGTATGGCCTTACAACGCCACGTTGGCCAAGCGGGTTGGCGAGTCCATTCATTTAGAGCTGGTGTAGTTGCTCAGGGATTGTGGTAGCGACTTTGCTATCCCTTAGTCGCCACGACACGACATCCACGGGAAGGGATGGCATAGGATTATTTTAAAGCCGGCCGGACACCACACTGCCATAAATATATAGTGACAGGTGAAAGATATATGTGAGTTTATTTGAGCAAATAGATCCTATTGTCGATATGGGTTTAATAACTATGGTTAATAAGGCTTTCTAATGCAAAATTTTGTTGTATCAAAATAGAAATGAGATGTTAGAGTTAAATGTTAGATATAATCAAATATAACAAACACGTTTCTATTTATCAGAATCTTGAAACAAGTCCATACCGACAATAAGGTTCCTTAGTTCAAATGACGTCACACATGACCTATGACCTCCAATTGTTATCTTTTGTATTAGTGGTCCTTTCTGATTTAGTCACGTTTGACTGGTTAATGTAGTGTTGTTAAAACGAGCGCTGAACGCTTCAGCGCTCGGGCGCTGGCGTGTTATGTTAATTCTGTTGATCCGTTTTAGGCTCGAGCTACAAGGGTTTTAGACCATCAAACATTAAAAACTTAGACTACAACGTTCATTTGCCCTTAACATTTGAGTCTTAAAAGTACATTAGCGCTCAAGCGCATTGGCTCGCTCTTACAACACTAGGTCAATGTAAAAAAAAAATGTACAATTTTTAACGAAATATACACCTTGAACCCTTTAGTACATTGTGTATACTCTACTAAAAAATCCAAAAGCCACCGCAGAACGAATGAATTCATAAAACTGTATTCGAAACTTTATTCATTCGTTCAAACTTCCATTCACGTGGCTGCCTTCATTAAAGTGAATAGAAACTGGAACTTTTGAAAATACAAAACTTGGAAATGTCTAGTTGAGCTGAATCGAGAACTAGGTGCGGACCGATGTGTACCACGTTATATACAGCGATATTAAAATGCATCTCACTATTTAACCCTAAAGTTTTTTTTACTAAACTGACTGGATTATTTAAGGGCCACTTCAGTACAAAAAGCCTCCTCCTCTGCAGAATGAATTTAGCAGATGATAACATCTACAGCGCCTGGTGCAACTATATCTCGCTGTTCCGTGTGAGAACAGCTCGCGAAGTTTGAAGAATCCGACGTTGCTTACATATTATGTAGAAACTAGCATATACCTACCTGGTTTGGAGCGTTCGACTTCATATATGTAAGTCGCGTATAGATACCCCTCGGCCATCGTTATGGGAATAGACTAGATGCCATATCATACGTTCTTATCTATGGTTGGCAACTTCTAGGGGGTTGAAGCAGATGAGGAGGGGTTCATTAAAAAGTCAAATTTGAAACTTAAGTACGTGCTACGTATTAAGAATGTTCCATTTTCAAAACACATAATAATATGAATTAGAGAATTCTAGAGATATCAGAATGCTTGTATAACATATGTAGTGTGTATTCTCAAATAGATGCCCTAGGCTAACAGGGCACTTTTCTCTTCAGTAATCAAAAAAAAATTGTACATTACAAATAATAATCTTGGTAACTCCTTTGCAACTATGTAAGTATAATAAAATTGTGTAAAGAAACTCAATGAAAAACTGACCTGAGTAGAAGCTATAAATCAGAAACATTATTATAATGACATTTCAACTAATTTCTGGTCCAATCCGAGAAAAATACAATTACAATTACAATGCGTATCAGCTACAGGTGTATTTCAACGGCGCTAAAAGCTTTTACCTTCTTGCAATATTTCAAATAAAAATAAAATACATAATGTTCGCATGACAGGCGACCTTTAAGGTTGTATCTTAAATTTCCCTGAGGACTGTCGAAGTATCATGGCTCAGTGTCGTTAAACATATAAAAAAGGTAAAATATGTAAAATATTAGGTATAAATTCATATCGCAATTTTTCCGAACTACTGTAGAAATATAATAGCAATAACACGCACGAATGCGCCTATTCCAATGTTGCAGGCGCAACATAGGAAATTATGAAATACACAAAGTTAGATTGGATCATCGATCAACCAAAATACTTCATGTGAAACTTTATTTCATTTTATTCGCCGAGGGCACATAAACGAAAATTATTAATGTTCTAGACTATTTTTAATTTTCAGATTTCATTCAATTCAAATGTATGACAAATAAATAGTTCCGTTTTATTTTTTGTATCTAATACCAATGTCATTTATCGATATCGAAGCATGTCGGATATTTTATTTATTTACGCCATCCCTACAAGAACCACTCCAGAATGTGAGATTTTTGATATCGCGGTGACAACTGACATTGTTGCAGTTATTTTTAATACTACGTTTTTAATACTAATACTACGTTTTTGCTTGATTTGTCGCCAAAAGACAGTTTGTATTGCAAGGCGGTCAATTTGAGCGCCTTGCGTATGTCACCTTTTTAGGACAGCAATGCTATATCTCTGTATTTTAGTTGGTCGATCGAAAGTGTGTGTGTGATAAAAACTCGTAAAGAACTTTCAATGAATTTACGTGATACGGTAAATCGTAGTATGGGAGACATCGCCTCCTAAAATATCTCAAGTCACTAAGTACATAATACACATGTTTATCGGTACCCCGTAACCTCTCTGAATAATTGATATGTATTATTAATTAACATTTGGAAATTATGAACAGGCGTTATAAGTTAGAAGGTCCGTTCCGACATCTACGAGTACCTATAATAGAAAATGACTGTTGTAATTATAGTATTTCAATTTCTTTATTTTCTCGATGACAGTTCTAATTTGATAGTTGTAGTGTTGTGTGACCAAATAAGTAATGATATCGATCGCATATATTTATTATATTTTGAACAAAGACAAATACAACAAAAACATTCAAATATATTTTTTCAAGGTGGGAACACTCAATGGCCCACCGCCATTTTGTGTTTGTTTTAATCTGTCACTCGCAACAAGACGGTCGTGCTAGTCACTACATTTCTGTTCGCTGAGTTTTTTCACATTATCCATACGTTAAATGCAAACCACACAGTATCTAAGAACTGGACTGACGACACCGTCGCTTCCACTAGTTCAGTGCCAATGGGAAAAGGTGAACGCCTCATCATATGCCATGCAGGGTCTACGAAAGGATTCATGTCAGATGCTTTACTGGCCTTTAAATCCAAGAAAACAGTGGACTACCACGAAGAAATGAACGCGGAGATTTACGAAGGATGTTTTAAAGAAATGGTGCAATCTCTGGAAGAACCGTCGATAATTATTATGGACAACGCTACATATCACTCCAGACAAATTGATAAAATGCCGACGCAGGCCAATAAAAAACAAGAGATAATTGACTGGCTCCAACGTCATGGCGAAAATGTGGATAATACTTTATTAAAAGTACAATTAGTGAATATTTTAAAATCGAATAAAAGCCACCCTAAAAGATATGTTATCGACGAAATAGCTGCCGAATGTGGTCATTGGGTTCTTCGACTTCCGCCGTATCATTGCCAGTACAATGCTATAGAACTAATATGGGCACAAATCAAAGGACACGCCGCTCGAAACAATACCCATCCCCCTTTTACGGCAAACAAGATGTTAGATTTATTAAAAAATGCATGTGCGGAAGTAACTGCCGAAAACTGGGAAAAAATTGTGAGAAGAATCCAAAACATTATAGCGTCGGATTGGGAAATTCATGTGGCATTCGATAATATAGAAGTACAGGAACATATAATAAATGTTAGGGAGAGCTCATCGAGTGACAGTGACGATTCATCAGATTTTGATTAAAATAAATAAATAAAGATTACCTGTCATTATAATTATTTCGTTTCATTGTCGAGTACCTACCTATACCTACTTATTTTACAACAGCTTCGAAAATTTTAAAGAAGTTGGCATTATCAATCAAGAATTAACACGTGTAACATCTTGTAATGAAATATAATATTAGTTAATAAATTTGTACAAAAGTATCCGGCAGTAGTTTAGTTTCTTACATTTTGTAAAAACATATCGGATGTGTTATCGTGTTACGTTTATCGATAACTACATCCCTAAAATTGCTTTCTGGCTGACGTGACCTTGTTAATGAAATATGACGTCTTGGTGCCTAATTTTTGTTCGGAGTTTTAGGCGTTGACGCTAGAACAAAGTTATATCGACCACTGTGTGTCAGCTGTCATCGAGAAAATAAAGCAATGGAACTTGTATAACTACAGTCATTTTCTATGATAGGTAGATAGGATAGGTACTCGTAGATGTCCGATAGATTACTGACTCGCGGATTAGTGACACTTTTTGATGCTTTGAGCACAAACGTAAACATTAAATAAGATTTGTAGGAGCAAAAATCACACCACGTGATAATAAAGTTAATACAAAAACTTTTAAACTTCCGTTCACATTTTGCTTAATAAAAAGTAAAAAAATCACTGAATACGTGAAAGAGTGTGTCTAACCGCTGGAAATTTGTTACTACCACCTTCCTGCTGGGTCAAAATCTGTCTTACATAGTACAGGCTAGGCTTTGAACTCATGACCTTACGCATCACCTGAGGTGACTGAGTCACCAATAAATAGTTACTCAAAGATGTTAACAGATATATTTGCACAAATGACAGTAGAATTAGCAAATGAGTCATAATTGAAATATGCGTTTGTTTGTTAGAGCATGATTCACAAACACCATGTTCTTAAAAGGTTCTACTAAATTCCATTATAATATTAATTTTATGATTTGTATGATGTATGACGTCATACCATGGTGTCATGAAAGGTGTCTTAGGAAGTTTACTGATTCACTAGAAGATTTTTCTCATTTACTACTTACTCACTTTGATTAGAGTTCATTTTCGTCGTTGTAATTGAATGATTATGTTTGTTCTACAAGGTTATATTTGCGGTTGGCGCTACCTAACCGCTTAGTAAATAAGTCGATAATGAGCTGTAAACGAGATTGTATTTGTGCGAATGCTCGATTGGCCGATTGAGTGAGTGAGACATTTTTTTTTTATAGAAAGAAAGTGGCAAACGAACATGCAACACCCGGATGCTCTGCCTACCTTTGTTGATGAAAGAATGGATTTGGAGAAAGGGTTGGGGATGTGGGAAGGGATAGGATGGGAATGGGCTCTGGCATATCTCACTCACTACCGAAACACGTACATACATTGGGGAATATTATATAGTGGGAAATGCAGTACATTTCAAGATAGTATTCCGTGAGAGAGGGGTAACGAGGCCAGTCGAGTGAGCCTAGCGGCTGTTGGATTGCATCGTGCACTTTCCCCCTCGAAAAACATGCAATGCAACCAGCCCTTTCGGTATTCACTGCTGGACATGAGCCTCCCCATGCACAGTGTGACCTTAAAACACCACGCTGGCCAAGCGAGTCCACTATTTTAGGGGTGGTGTAGATCCTCAGCGACACCCAAGGGAAGAGATGGGTGGTGCTATTCTCTATCCGTTCAACCTAACACGGCACTAGTATACTATAGTATTGTATCGTATAAACAATAATTATTAAATTGTACCGATTTTTCTCATATCTTTAAAGAAATTATTCTGCAATTAATTTCGTGCCTAATCCACTTCCACCTCGACATGTCTCCTCATTCCACTCTATTACACACATCCCTACATATACATAATTAATAGAGTTCCAAGTCAGCGTAAGCGTAATTACCCTGATTTCGGGGAGATTTCTCCCCGTCGTGAGATCGCCTAAATGACCGCCCTGGGACAGTTTATCAACTGGATCGCTGTTAATGCACTTTATACTAATGGCCTTTTTTCGATAAATACTTTTGTAGAAACTAGCTTCTGCTATTGGATTTACATGTGTTTACTTAAATATTTTAAATTATATAGAAAATGATGTAAGAAATGAAGGATCTCAAGCCTGTATTCATGCAACAAGGCCTTTCAGCATCCACTGCCTTGGGCCTTCATTATCTTCTGCATGAGGGATGTATAAATTTAAAATGCCACGCTGATCAAACGTATAACGAGTCTTCAGAGGTGGCGAAGTTCCTCGAGGCTTGTGACAACGACTTTGTTTTCCCTTAGTCGCCCTTTACAATTCCCACGGTTTGAAACGCCGTGGGACTATTCTAAAGCCAGGCGACTATTCCACACCACCACACATATTGAGTACTAGCGACCCGCCCTCACTTCGCTTCGGTTTATTAAATTTAAAACAATCGGAATAAGATATTTTCCTGCGGTAAATTGGAGCCTATATTTTAAGTTAGACCTCTAGCAATATATTGGTGAAAACTGCATTCAATTCCTTGCAGTAGTTTTTGCGTGATGCGTGTACAAACATACAGACATACAGACAAACTTTCTAAAAACTGTTGTTTTGGCTTCTGTTGCTCTAATAAAGACCCCCCATATTAGTTTTTTTTTCAATATCTATAATGTACAGACATCGGCCTGTTACAATTTTATTATATGTATAGATTACACCGGTTTTGATTTTGAACCTACTTATCACATAGTGACAGTTTGTATCACAAAGGGATTATTTTTATAACTCGTATCTACAAATAGTGCCTTTTAATAAATGTTTTCTTTTGCCTACCCAACTGTCGCTTGCTGTCCACTTTTTGCAGTAAACGTACTTGACTTCATAGTCAAATTGAAGGCAACATAAAAATCTCTTACTTGACTGATTTGTCATTTGACACGTGTAACATTTGTCATATTATGTGATCTGAAGCGGCAGTGAAGTTGTATGTGCCACAGGATCATCGAATTCAATGGAGTAGACCAATCCTTGAATTAAGGTTTTGCGAAGCACAAGTTTGGTCATGTGTAGTAGCGAGAAATTAATCCATAGGATAGGTTACGTGTAGCACAGAACTGTCGTTTTACCAGGTATCGGCACGTACATGAGCGCTTCTCACCGACTAGCGATCCCGCGGTACCCTCCCAAATCGACGCCCTAAGGTCCGTTCCTTCCGCAGGTTTACCAGCGGGGGAGCCCTTAGACTCGTTGCTGCACACACTTTTTGCTCCTAGCTGATCGCCTTCTGCGCTCACCCTACACTATACATGTCCAGTGACTCTTGAACGGCCAAATAGGGCTACAAGAATTTAGCCATTTCGAAAAAAAAAAACCACAGTAGATACTGTCGCCCTAAAAACACTTGCAATTTCACAATTGTATCCATCTCTTTCTGCTTATGGTTAACGTATTGAAAGTAAGAAAATAATTGCATTGACTTTGGAGGATACCCGCGGCAATCCAACAGCCGCTAGCACTAGGCATGCCACGTTGCCCCTCTCTAACAAAAGTCTGCCTTGAAATGTACTGCATTTGCCACTATATCCAATTCCTCAGTGTGCATACGTGTTTTAGTAACGAGTGAGATATGCCAGAGCCCATTCCCATCCCATCCTATTCCTCCCCATTTTCCGTACCCTTTCTCCAAATCAATTCCTACATCTCAAAAGGTATGCATCACATCCGGCGGCAAGCCAGCGTTTGTCATTCTGAACTGATGTTGGCATGTATCGCGGGGACCCTGTATGCTCATATGCCGCCTTCTTACTATAAAATAAAACCAACATTTTATGGCAATTAAAATAACAAAACGAATATTAAATTTTGTTGCACCAATCCAACTCCGCATATGTCGCAGCGTGAATTGCGACGATGATTTACAGTTAGAGCCGCACCGGTGTCCACGGAGGGCCCACAGCAGAGGATGTGCCTTTTTTACAACAAACCTAACAGATAAATCTAAATAATAATATAAATATATCCGAAAATGAACATTAAATTACAATGATAAATAAAGATAAGGTAAAATTTAACATTTAATACGTTTTGATTTCTCACTCACACAATACATTGATCTTTGCGATTAGCAAAAGAAATTGTGTATATCTATGATACTTTTATGTGTGTTTATTGATCTGTCGATTTCTACGCGCAGATTTTCCCTCCCACTCCGATTGATAGAGAGTGAGAGAGACAACATTAATCTGCCGCCATACTGTCACAATAAGGAAATAATTATGTTAACTTCATTGCTTTTACATTAGGGACGGCGTTCTGGATCTTAATAACGTATCGGGAGCACAGATATTAAATAAATAGAATGGGCGCAACGATCTCTGTACTTGAGACCACGCATAGCAGATTTTTCTACTATAACAATAAATCACTTTAACATTTCGTCATTTGAAGTAACATCCTTTTGTAACTTCTAATCCTATGTCTCAGAGCCAGTCGTTGTCCTTCTGTGCTTCAGTCATTGATTAGAATTACTTGTAAATTTTCTCCTCTTTAACTAAGAGTCACAGCCGCTAAACGCCCTCGACTAGACAAGTTACTTTAAATGTACTGCATTTCCCACTTTATCCTATTCTCCCAATGTACATACGCGGTAGTAAGTGAGATATGTCATAGCCCATTTCCATCCCATCCTATCACTTCGCATTTTCCCCACCCTTCCTCCAGATCCATTCCTAACTCCCCAAATGTAGGTAGGGGCATGCCAACTTTTGTCATTTTAGACTGATGCCGGAATGTATCGCAAATGTCTATGGGCGACAATATCTACTTACCTTATTTTTATAAAAAAATGAAACAAATTACTAGTTACCACAGTATGCATTCCAAATTTGCAAATTAAGAAAAATCCCGTCGTTCTAAAGAAAAAGATATATAGCGAAATGTTAGAAATTCTTAAGCTGCAGTTCTTAAGTCAGCGTCGTATGCAGCCTCATATATATCTCATACAATTTTAATTAACAACTATCACTGCCCAGACCTGCCGTCGATCTTCAAGCTCAGGACAGACTACAGAACCACACACTTCAATAACAAACAAAATTGGAAAGGTCTCTGACCTCATTAGAAATCGCATATAACTCGCAGAACAACAGAGTTGTAAACACACTTGGAATAGATTGCCACAAGAAGTGGTGGATTTCTCGACGGTGGGGATTTCAAATCAAGACTAAACAAATGGATGTCGGAGCAAGATCAATGTGTACCTACACCAGCACGAGATATAAGTCTATTATATCAAAATAATAATAATAATAAATGAACAAAAATAAATGTAAATAATGTAATTTGTGAATAGTGTAATTCGTGCTATTTTTGAATCTTTAATTTGAAATTTATTTTTTATTATAAACACAAGTGTTTACAAAAATCCGATGATAGATTAGATAGAATTGTAGGTTAATGTTTGTAAACATAAAAACTGCAACTAAATCATTAATATATTAAGTACTAGGTATTGAATATTTATTTTTTTTAATGTACGAAGGCGGCAGACGAGCATACAGTCCACCTGATGGTAAGTGGATACTGTCGCCCATAGACATCCGCGATACATGCCAACATTAGTCCAAAATGAGAAATGTTGGCATGCCCCCGGATGCGCTGCCTACCTTTGGAGATATAGGAATGGATTTGGAGAAAGGGTTGAGAAAATGGGGAGGGACAGGATGAGATTGGAATGGGCTCTGGCACATCTCACTCACTACCGAAACACGTACGTACATTGGGGAAATACGATAAAATGGGAAATGCAGTACATTTCAAGGTAGTATTCTGTGAGAAGGGTAACGTGGCCAGTCGAGCGCGCCCAGCGGCTGTTGGATTGCAGCGTGCACTCTCCCCCTCAAATTTATATTATCTCTTATCACTGAGATATCGATACAACCCTAAAAACCATCACGGTACCTTGGGATAGTAAATAAATACACTATTGGCAATAAATTACAGTTCCCGGGAATTCAGGAAATCCTAGAAATGTCCATGTTCATATCGACATTTCGTTGCAAGTACATAAATCACACTACCTAATTTCGATCTCTGCTTACTATAGGCCAGTCTACGCCGATCTTCCTCTATGTTAAAAGAATGATAATTTAAAAACGAATTTTCCCTAATATAGGTCGGTCAAAAAGGTCAAAAGAAAATATTTTTGCAAGAGTCTGTTATTATACCGCGGTTCTTTAAACACCACAATGGTGTTTGTGTTTCGTCCGCAAATTGTTTTTTATACTGAATATATAGATGGTATATTTTACGTTAATTTTTTTTATAAAAGATAATCATGTTTAGGGTCTAATCTACCCTTCAGCCATGGCATGCTTAGTTTTTAGTCTTCAGCAGTAGTGGCTTTGGATTAACATCACCTCATTTCCTTCCATGGTGAAAGAGATCGGGATAGCCAAAGGTTGTCTGTCAGAGATCGCTAAAAGCGAGAAGTCCGCCGTGTGTGCAACTCATATGTTACAATGTCTGTCACTGTCTTGTTTTGATTTTATGTGCAATAAAGAGTTATATCTATCTATCTATCTGGACTACGAGATAACAAAGCGGATACCATATACCCTGAGGAACTACTCCACCTCTAAAAGATGACTACATCATGTGGTAATAATGATTAAAGTTTCTGATAACATTTTCATATAATTCCCAATTAAAAAATGATAAACTATCAGATGTATATACTTCTCAAGGAGATAATAGTAATAATACCACACTAAATGTCCCAAACCAGGATTCCCTGTGTCGTGGGTCCAGAGACACATACCCAGAGACCCCTTCTCCAAATCCTATATCCCCAAAGGTAGACAGCGCATTCGAGGGCGTGCCAAGGTTTGTCATTTTGGACTAATGTTGGCATGTATCACGGATGTCTGTGGGCTACAGTATCCACTTACCACCAGGTGGACTGTATGCTCGTCTGCCGCCTTCGTCCATAAAAAGAAGATGAATTACACACGTGCAACACTCACACCTGAACAAACTTTAAACAAACGTAGATGGAATTTTATCTATTTAAATGTACTATTTATTGCTACGTTTGATCTTGTACTCGTATACCTTCCTTTCCCTTTCTTACCTGTATACCTACCTGTTTTTTCCCTTTAATAAAATAAACAACTGAAATGAACAGGTTGACTTTTGAATCTCACTTTTTAATTGACTTTTGATTGGTCAAAAACCACAGCAGTTTTAAACAATCTGACATAACATTTAAAAATTGCAAATGCTGTCCAAATTTATGCTTTTAATATCCCTTTGTGAAACAAAATGAAGAGGATTCCAATTATGCCCGTCCAGCGCGATGCTTGTTTAATTTATTGCACACACACACACTCACAACAAGTTCACAAAGCGTATGTGCATCGATTTTGGGAGCGTGGCCGGGAATGGAAAAAATTGGCGATTTTATATTTATTTGAATTAAAGTCGCGTGGGATTGTAGTCCGAAACCTGAATGCTTTTACAGGGAATTTACGACCATAGTTGCTCATCTAAATAATTAACGTAAGAGAGTGAAACGTAAGATACACGTAAGATACACTTAAAAACTTAGAAATAAGGAGAAAATTTGGACTCGAGGCTGGTACGACCATAAAACATAGCGGTGGTCAAGCGGGTTGGCGATTCCGCTCTTATAGACGTGATTTAGTTCCTCAGGGCTTGTGATAGCGGCTTTATATGCTGGTGCTATTTTAAAGCCACAAGACATCACACGGCTTATGGTATACGTTTCTTCTTCTTTAGCCTTCTTCGACCTGGTTGCCTGGTTCAACTTTCTCCATTTATTCCTATTTTGGGCAGTTACAGCCAAGTTGCTGCCCGCCACTCTTTTAATATCGTCCTTCCATCTTATTTGCGGTCTCTCTATAGGTCTTGTGCCATGACCTCCAGTCTAGCACTCTTCTGCGCAACGAGTCAGTGTAGCCCGGAGGGTATATGTCGCGCCCATTTCCATTTGAGCTTTGCCACCCTTTGCACGACATCTGAGACTTTTCTCGAAGCCAAGTATTTGTCTTTTGGTCTCTCAGCGTGACTCTCACCTGCTCTCATTCCATATACTATCTAAAGTAATAGTTTCACATAAAGTAAGCGGAATACTTTTATATATATATGCCCGGCATTTTTTTTGCACATAATATATAGCCCATGTCCATCTGGAATAATGTACCTTTCAAATGGTGAATGAATTTTTGAAATAGGTGCAGTGGTTCCGGAGATTACCCTCCACATACACACAAACTCACAAAATTCGCACTTTCTCTTTATTATATTAGTATATAGATTTATAATTCTTAAATTCTGACACGACACAATTCCAGTAGTTACTGAAGACTGTATAGTGATGTTCCATATAAAAACAACTCAAAGCATTCAAATAATGAAGAGAGAGCACACGCTACAGTTTTGCACAATGCATTAAACGAAATGGCCGACACAGCGTTCGCTTGGCGGATACACTTGAGGAAAAAATAAATGTCTTACATTTATTTATTTTATTACACATTATTCTTCAAAAGGTGAGCTTAATGACTTTAATGAGAGGTTCGAGAAAGTCTCAATCGAGACTGTATGGTAAAATTTATAGTATGGTATGGTATTATTTATACCATACTCCTCACAGTTGGATATAGGCTTCTCCCGCGGACCGCCACCACACACGGTCTTCAGCTCTTCTCACCCAGCCATTACCGGCGTCTTTCTTCAAACCGTCAGTCCACCTGGCCGGAAGACGTCACACGGTACTTATCCCGGTACGCGGTCTCCATTAAAGTACTCGTCTCCCCATCGGTTATCAGTCCAGCAGCATATATGGCATGCCCACTGCTAAATGATCCTGAAATTCAAATACTTTATTCATAACTAGCTGTTGCCCGCGACTTCGTCCGCGTGGACTTTATTTTATAAACACCGTCTTTACCTTCTGAGGGGGTAACATATTTGGTATTTTCAAAAACGACCACACACATTATTTCTTATGGCTTATTTTTATCGAACAAATGTTCGACGTGATTCTTTAAATTGATATAACTTTTTTATTTATGAACTGATTGAAATAAAACAAACACCAAATTTTAAGTGTAGCTTACCACAATATATTAGTGAAAACCGCAAATGGTTAAGCCGTTTCTAAGATTAGCGCGCACAAACGCACAGACAAACAGACAAAAATTCTAACAATCATTGTTTTGGGTTCTATTGCGTTGATAAAGGCCCCCAATAATATTTTTCTCATATATCTTCCATGTACAGACAGCGATCAGTTACATTTTTATTATATGTATAGATAAACAAACGTAAATACAACATCATTTAGCAGGTTCAAATAATTTTAAAAGCGCGATCTGAATATGATGATTCAGGTTTGAGTATTTGTTAAATAAATTAGTTAACTTAACAGGAATGTGTGGAAACGTGTTTGTAAAATAGTTATTTGTAAAACAAGTTGCGGGAAACCATCAAGCCCAAGTACTTTTAGAATTTTGATTCTATTTCTGAATTCAATATTCTTATTTTCGTTTTCTATTCTGCTTCTTGTTTTCTTGTTCTTCTTAGCATATTTAGGTAGTCGGATAAGTTCGCGGCCTTTTTATAGTGAAAATAATATACACTTTTTCAGTATTATATAAATATCTATTGAACGGAATATCTTCCATTTCATTCCCAATTTTCTGGCAGTCATTATCCCATTGCTATTTTTTTTTTTGGGTTTCTGAGCGAAAAACTGACTTAAATAAATGGTTTATACAGGTTTCTCTTGAATGTAATTTTACTCCATTTAGAGAATTTTGTAAAGAGCGTAATAAATGATAATCTGAAGGTGCTATGTCTGGACTGTATTGGGGATGCATTAAAACTTCAAAGCCAAGGTCCATTAATTTTTGTTTAGTCATCAGAGGTGTGTGCGAACGAGCATTATCGCGATGGCAAGCTATATCTTTTCTATTCATTAAGTACTGGGCGTATTTCTTCAAGTGATTGTTTTAATTTTACTAATTGCTAACAGTAGACATCAGAATTAATCGTTTGGCCAAGTGACAAAAGCTCGTACTACACAATGCCGTTCCAGTTCCACCATACATGACTTTGTTCGGAGTGAGGCCTGATTTTGAGACTATTTGTGATGCCTCACCTCGCTTAGACTAAGATCGTTTTCGAACATTGTTACCGTAGGTGATCTACTTCTCATCGCTTGTTACAAATCTCTTCAGAAATGGATCGATTTCATTTCGTTTTAACAACATTTCCCATATGGAAATTCTATTCACCAAGATTCTGTCATTTAAATCATGCGGCACCCAAACATCTAGCTTTTTTACAAAATTCAGTTTATGCAAGTGATACAAAACTATTGAGTGGTGAATGCTTAAGCTCTTCCGCAATTTGATGATTACATGATTACATGAGTACATGTGTCGATCTGCTTAAATTTTTTGAACGATAACATCAACATACACATTAATAGGATGACTACAACGAGGAACATCATTCCATTAAAATTACCAGACCTGAATCGACTGAACTGTGTCTTTGCAGTACTGTTAAATAAAGCATCTTCTCCCTAAACACCGCAAATCTCTTTTCGAGCACTAGAAGCATTTATAGCCTTTTCGAAAAAAAATAAGTAAAACATATCTAATTTTCTATTTATTAACTTTTATTTTAAAATTGTGAAAAAATATGAAAAGGTAAAACTTTTAACTTGTAATCTCACTGTTCCAGCATTACAAGAAAGTCAGCTGTCAAACGATTTATCAGTTTCCCGCCAGTGACCAGTGTTGCCAGGAATCATAGCATGCTAAAGTCATATGTTCAAGAAGCCCTGAAAATTCCGAATTCAAATTTCCGAAGACATTTGCATAAAGTTTTTTTAGACCTTTCTATTTAAACAATTTAATATATCACAAATATAGATATCTGGAAATATATTTAAAAGCAAATAGTTAAACATAATTTCTATAGTTTTATTTTTCAAGTACTTTGTCACTAAGTTCTATACTATTTTGATTAAATCATTATTTCCTACAAGTTTGTGTGACAAAAATGTGTTGAATATTAAGTCATAAGAAAAAAAATTATACTTTTTAGTGTAAAAATCCAGTGTTAAGAGAGTACAGATATTTTTTATTGGGAAATATAGAGTAGCAAAAAAATACTGAATGGGCAACTAATCGATGGCAGCAAATTTAAAGGTGGGTTAGATATAGGTTCACTGTTGACAATAAAGGAACAGGGGTCTTGCGAAATGGGACTCCTTCGACTTCCTCCTTCAGGTTCGTGACATACTAAGTAATTTATAATTATTTATTTCAGTTATTCAAAAATAAGTTGCTCTGACGTGAGTTATCGTTTTGCTGCCTGTTTAATTATAAGCCTTTTATATTTATCCCGTTTATTCTGTCTAAACGGTACATTTAATTTTGTCCGCAAGTGTAACACACAGGGCTAGGGTCCTGCGAGAAATGAAGCGAGATCTGGGAAACGGATAGTAGATATGAGGTGATTTACCACCGAGGAGGTACTGGCTCTACACGTGACGTCATACTGCCCGTTTTCCAGCTTATAACACCGCGTACATTTTATAGTAGAAAATAAGACACGATAAAACACAGTGTGTGGGTATGAAAGTTGTTGTTTATCACTTTTAATTAATTAATGTTATGTGTTATCTCTTAAATGAGTTGTAATGCAATTAAGTCCAATGTCGTAATTATAACAGATTACTTAGAAATTAATATCTTCAAAAATATTATTTATTTGCTAAATAGGAAATTCTTGTGGCCCTAATGGCCTTTCAAGAGTCACCGGGCGGGCATGTATGGTTTAGGGCGAGCGTAGAAGGCGCTCAGGCAGGAGCACATGTGTACAGCAACGAGCCGGTAGACCGGCGGAAGGAACGGTCCTCGGCTTCACAATCAACCAAAACTTTTGATTGAATTACTAAAATCAATAATTTTTATTGCTGGAACGGTTTTATACTATTTTAACTTACTTGACGTGTCTCAGGTTTTGCGTTATTTCGGTGACATCCTGTATACGCCCGACACTCCAATGAAATGTACGCAAATAGTGAAAATTGAAAATTCTGTTTCATCACTAGATAATTGTAGAAAAAAATGGAATCCCTCACTTAATCGACAGCGCGTAAAACGTACGCTGTCTACCATAGATGTATAATTTTTTTCGGTAGCTGTAGGGATCAACAAAGAGTGCGAATGAGAAGTGATAAAGTAACATATTCACCTTAAGAAAGAATGAGACAGAACATTTAAAAAAATCATTCCACATTTCAACTAGTCCAAGATGACAAGAATTCATAGTCTTATAGAGGTGGCTTATATGTTTTGTAGACTCTATAGACATGGAAAGATACTAGACATTTACATATTTAGTTTCAACATACAATTTTATGCCGTCTAATCTGTCATTAAACACGCAATTTGTTTTATTCATAGTCATAACCATTGCTAAATGAAACATTTAAACAAATCACACATACTAGGTCATTTTGTAGGGGGGAGAGTACACGCTGCATTCCCGCAGCGCGCACTCGACTGGCCACGATACCCCTCTCTCACAGAAGACTTGAAATATACTGCATTTCCTTCTTTATCGTATATCCCCAATGTACGTACGCGGTTCGGTAGTGAGTGAGATATGCCAGAGCCCATTCCCATCCCATCCTATCCCTCCCCATTTTCCCAACACTTTCTCCAAATCCATTCCTATTTCTGCAAAGGTAGGCAGCGCATCCGGGGGCGTGCCAACGTTTGTCATTTTGGACTAATGTTGGCATGTATCGCGGATGTCTATGGGCGACAGTATCCACTTACCATCAGGTGGACTGTATGCTCGTCTGCCGCCTTCGTACATAAAAGAAAAAGATCCATTTCTTAATCTGCAAAGGTGGGCAGCGCATCCGGGGGCGGGCCAACGTTTGTCAGTCTGATGTTGGCATGTATCGCGGATGTCTACGGACGACAGTATCCCTTACAATCAGGTGGACTGTATGCTCGTCTGCCGCCATCTTTTTTCCATTAAAAAAATGCTATAGATATATTTTTATGTACCACACTGTTTTATTTTGGCAATCTGTTTGTTATAAGTTTATGCTCCTAACGCTGCTACATTTTCAACCGTCCAACACTGGTGCCAACACCACATCGCTCTGGGTAAAAAATATAACATTTTTCTCACAACGTGTTAAGGTTCAACGTGGCTCGTATTTAGTTTTTTATAAATGTAACATAAATTTGTCACAGCACTGGGCGCCAACCAATCACACGTATTGGCATTGTAGCTGTTCTCTGTGGCTTGTTTTTTCCCCTGTTGTTTCGCAGAGATTAATGGTTTTGTATACTTTTTCGTTTATATATGTGGTTTTTTTTGGAGGCTTGTTGAGTGATGAAAGGACATGTATAAAAGATTGAGCTTTTCGTGAAGCCGCCAAAATTAATCTAAACAAGGTGTGTCCGATATAAATTGTGAATTGTTTTGCCGTTTATTTACTGACAGATTAAAGAGTGACGATAGATATTGCCGTATGGTGTCGGGTGGCTTCAAAAAAGCACCACCCTATTCCCGTGAGTGCCGTAAAAGATGACTAAGGGTAACAAAGCCGCTACCACAAGCATTGAGAAACTACACTACCTCTGAAAGTGGACTCGCCAACGCTCGCCATCCCTCATGCACAAGACAATATGCATGGGCATATTGTTCATATTGTAGCATATTTTAGCTGACCCATGTCCAGCAGTGAACGATAAGACTATATTATACTCACGATTAATATCTAAGTTCAAACACCCGTAACATTTTTTTGTCCAGTTTTTATCTTCGCCGCAAGCACAGTGCCCTACTTTACCCGCACTATGCGAATATATTGAAAAAAGTGTTTTAAAAAAATCGACAAGGTTTTCCCTCAATATTTTTCTGATCCATTTCCTTTTGTCAATGGAGTAGATAAGTCAAGGGTTTTGTTAAAATTGACTTTGCGGTTCGCTGCTGATGCCAATAATAACTGTGTATTGAAATTGTAATAAAATAATAACGGTTCTTAAGTAGGCAGCGCATCTGCATTCGTGCCAAAGTTTATCAGTACTGACTGATGTTGACGTGTAAAGTCTGTCTATTAAATCAGTTGATGCGGTTACTATTGTAGTAAAATCGTTAACAGGCTTGTATTTAAACCCTCATCTATTTCTGTGGATGTCGTGACGTGGCGACTAAGGAACAAAAAAGCGGCTACCGCAACCCTTGAGGAACTACATCACCTATAAAAGAGTGGACTCGCCAACCCGCATGGCCAACGTACACTTTTAGTTCCTCATGCCCAAGAGAATGTGCTTGAGGAGGCCCAAGTCCATCAGTGGATACTGAAAGGACTGGTTTCATTGCATTGCAAGAATGCCATCACGTTGTGGTCATCACTAAATCGGAAAGTACTCTTATTACTTTACTAGCTGTGCCGCGACTTCGTACGCGTGAAATTTTAATTTTTAAACTCTAATTGGGATATCGTCAGCCGATTTCGATGAAACAAAGCCTATTCGAAGCGCCAGGCTAAGCTTAATTAACCTGTGGAAACCCCATGAAAATCTGTTCCGCATTTTTGGAGATTAGCATGTTTGAACAGACAAACATACAGACAGACAGACAAAAATTATCAAAATCGTCTTTTTGTATTCTGATACTCTTCCTTCATCGCCCCCTATCAGTTTTTAGTAAATATATTCAATGTACAGACACGCTGGTTCTACAGTTTTATTATATGTACCTATAGATAGTCACCTAACTTAACCCAGATTTAAATTTGCTGCCATCGATTTGCTGCTCATTCGGTATTATCTGGTGCTCATTTAATTATTTTTCTTTTTTTAAGATGCCGAAGTAAAAAATAATCGATTTAATCTAACTTTCGCTTATCGCTCACAAACAGACTAGCTGTCAGTAGTATCGTATATTGAAAACCTATCTAAGTATTAAACCACTGCGTGGTTGACAAACCCGGCAACTTGGCATCGACAGCAGTATTGTTTACGAGAAAATAGTCTCCAAATTCAATTAATTTAAAAGAGCTTTTAAGGCGTGACTTGGTGAGTCAGAGCCACATCAACTTGGCGGTTATTATCCGTTACTACACCCATCTGTAACCACGGCGACCGCGGGTCAACCGGTCAAATGCGAACACTCTGAATACCACGTCTTATACTAATTCAGTTATTGGACGCTTCCTGTTGACGTGTTTGGATCGAAACATTATTTATGTAAAGATTGTTAGATTTGTACAATTATTAGTGTGTCTGTACGAAGACCGCAGACGAGCATACAGTCCACCTGATGGTAAGTGGATCTGTCGCCCATAGACATCCGCGATACATCCCAACTTTAGTCCAAAATGACAAACGTTGGCACGCCCCCGGATGCGCTGCCTATCTTTGCAGAAATAGGAATGGATTTGGAGAAAGGGTTGGGAAAATGGGGAGGGATAGGATGGGAATGGGCTCTGGCACATCTCACTACCGAAACACGTACGTACATTGGGGAAATACGATAAACTGGGAAATGCAGTACATTTCAAGGTAGTCTTCTGTGAGAGAGGGATAACGTGACCAATCGAGCGCGCCCAACGGCTGTTGGATTGCAGCGTGCACTCTCCCCGTCCCCAAGTGTTTACCTTTGTATGTGTCTCTGGACCCACGACACAGGGTATCCTCGTGTGAGCCATTGAGTGTGGCGTTATTTATTATTATTATTTACTAGCTGTACCCGGCCACGCGTTGCTGTGGCTGCCCAACAGATGGCGCTTACCCTGTTATGGGTAAAAAGCATATTTTTACCCCGTGATAGATATAAACACGCGCGTATTCGAATGCATCGTTGTGTCAAAATTTCAAAGCAATCGGTGAAGAACTTTCGGAGATTTAAGATTTTGAACAAACGAACGTTTACATTTCTATTTATATAGATAGATAATAATATAATAATATTTTTTGGTAGATGTAAACCCAGCCCTTTTAGTATCTATTACAAGGATGTATGACTTTAAAACGCCACAATAGTCTAGCACGTTGCGAGTCCAATTTTTAGAGGTTTCCAATTTCCAATTTTAGAGATGCTTTTCTGAAATCGGCTCATACTTCACGGAAAATTTCTAGATTACTTAATAATTACTACCTAAAAACTTTGACGGCCTCTGGTGGTAGGCCTGATTGATAAGTTCGCTATGGAGTACAATGTATCGGTGTGTTTGCGGGATAAGACCTGAAACTAAGAGATTCGCAATAGATCTAAAGTTACCGATATAGCTCATAGAATCAGCATGCTGAAGTGCAATGGGCAGGTCATAACTGCTGCAGGATCGATACCCAGTGGGGCGCACGTCCTTGAATTAATGCCATGATTAAAGATTGTGTTAATGTAATTACTACAACAACCATGTCATACGATCAGCATATGTCTCTCCACTGCTGGATATAAATAGGCCTCTCCCAAGGCTAGCTACCACTTAAGATCTTCTACTCTTCTCATCGAGCTACCACTGGCGAACTTCTTCAAGCGGTCTGTCCACCTGACCGTTGAGTGTCCCGCATTGGGCTTCAAGGTACGTGATCTTCGTTAAAGGACTCATCTACCAATATCTATTGCCGCATTAATTCTTACTTAGACTTTGGTCTTTTGTCGATTTTTTCATTTAGGATTTCACCCCCCAAAGAGAGTTTACTAAAAGAATTTATTACCAAAGAGGTATGTACGTATCTACACAATTATTTCACCCCACACTTCACTCGTACGAGCTAACAGAATCCCGCCAAATCTACGCATCGTTAGCGTCCATGACACTCGCTTTGACAGCTGTCACCCGCACGCCGCCATCTTGAACATTCACGCGCGGTAAATAAATAACAATTCTACTCCGTTGGATGATGGTCTACTATAAGTGAAAATATAAGTTTGTTTATTTCACATACAAGTAGATTTCGAGTAAACCGCCGAATAACTCGACCAAGTGTGTACTTATTTTTAATGGTAACGTGTTTCTGATTTAGAGGAATACAAAAATGTATTGTACAAAGGTTTTCCTACTATATTTGTGGAAGTATGCATCCGTGTGGTGTCGGCTGGATTTAGCCATCTCTTCCCGTGGGTGATCTGATGAAACAACTACACCAATGAAACAAAACATCTCCCGTGACTCGGTTCACCACTTATGACGAAATTTTACACTTGATTAGAGAGCAATTAAGTATTTTTGTGTTTAGTAAGCAAGTTACACTTGTCGGAATAAACGGAACAAGCAGCTTGAGAAGTGGGGGCTTAGTGCGAACTTCGGGCACGCAACAGCGACGGACAGCTTGCGTTATATTTCTATATGCATGTGAAAAAAATGTTGTTTTTTTTTTTATTTTCTTAGCTATGCTATACTTAAGTAGTCAGAGCCTTCAGGCTACCTTGTTCCCACACTCTGAAAACAATGTCTACATAATTTAGTGTTATTTAGCATAATTACGTCGAGCTTGTTGCCCTTGTACGACTGTCATACACAAACTCTTTAGATTCTTTGTCATACACTGTTCATGTACATAATTGCAGTACTTACGTGCTTACGTGAGACAAAAAATGTGTGATGAATTTGGATGGCCTGTTAATGCTGGTTTTTAAATGAATGGTTCCGGATGCAAAGTCTTTTCAAGAAATAATTAGTCGCAAATTCTAAATTAGGGTTTAAACGACTATAAAGGAGAATGCTAGCAAAAAGTTGGTAATTTTGGCTGAAATGGCCAATGATCGGATATTATTATAATTTCGTGCTCAAATTATCAAACTTTAATGAGGCTGGCAGATTTTTAATACTCTTTCACAATACATAACATTTTAGGGTTTCCGGGTCTCTACTCGAGGACTCGTCTCCCCTATCGGTTATCGGTCCGCGCTGTATAGGGTTGCCAGGTGGCCGGCTTTAGCCGGACATGTTTGGCCTTTTACAGTCGAGTCCGGCCAAATATATACGTATCCGGGCCGCCCGGCTTTTGTTAGGCTTTTTGTCAAACATATTTCATTTCATATTTTTTTATTTGGTTAATAAAAACTTTTATTTTATTGTGTTTTGTTTGTTCTTCGATTTTATCTAGTCTCCAGAAGACTTTGTACTTAATAAATACTTAATTAAAATACGTAACAGAGTTTTTTTTTACTATAAAAGGTATGTCCGGCTTTTGGAGCAAAATGTCGGGCCTAATGTAGCGCTCAGTACGACTTTGTGGGCAATATGTCCGACCTATTATAGCGCCGAGTCCGGCTTTTATATTTTAGGGCCTGGCAACCATAGCGCTTCATATATGGCCCGCCCACAGCCACTACAGCTTATTGATACTTTGTGTTATGTCGGCAAACTTTAGTTCTTCATCTAATTTCGTCTACGCATTTAGTACGTACAGCAAAGAAACTCCAGTACAGCTCTTTCCATCGCTCGCTGAGCGACTTTGAACTTGTGAACCAGGACTACCGTCAGAGACCACGTTTCGGCAACATACATCATTACGGGCAAGACGCATTGATAAAAAACTTTCGTCCAGTAGATATTATACATTAATACAAGTCGTTAAAATAACAAGTAAAAAGCGGTAAATGATCACAAACTCTTACGCACGAAAGAATCAAATGAAGTGAATAAGCTAAGTATAACAGTTGACAGTTATTTTTTGTGAATATTCAGTCCATACAGCCAATGACAGTAAATACTTACAAATACTTATAAAATATATTATTATATAATATAATATTATATATTAAATAGTAACTATTTTGTTTTAATCTAAAGTGAAATACATACTTAACTTTAAATTTAACTGACGTAACTGATTGTCAAATGAATGTTTACTCCTAAAAGTGTTTCCTTTTGTGAAAAACCTATTTTATCTACTACTAGCGACCCACCCTCGCTTCGCTTCTGTTTATAAGAGTTTTGTTTTTACTTTCCAAATTTTAAAATATAGCCTATATTAGACACAGGTAATATAGCTTCTTATTTGTGAAAGAATTTTTGAAATCAGTTCAGTAGTTCCAGAGATTACCCCCAACATACCTACAAACATACAATTTTACCTCTTTATTACATTATAGTATAGATTTATATAGGGCTTGTACTGTTTGATTAGTATTCATTCGCCAAAACGAATACGAATATTCGGAACGTGTCTAGTATTTATATATACATGTATAAATATAGTGTATGAGTGTATAAATATATGCACGTTTCATGATTAAATATTTATTTGTAACACTTTTTTTTTATATGTACTAGTGGGCGGACGAGCAAGCGGTCCCAGGTGATGGTAAGTGTTACCGCCGCCCGTGGACACCTGCAACACCAGAGGGTATGCGGGCGCGCCGCCGACCTTGCAAAATCCTATTCACAGCTCTCTTGAAGAACCCCATATCGTAGCTTAATGGAAAGACCTCTTGAGGCAGTTCGTTCCCCAGCCTACGGGTTCGCGGTATAAAGTACTTTATTGCACATAGTACAATCAGCGGGCATAATGCTACATGGCATTGTCTCCCAGCGAACTTCAGGACAGGAAAGTTGGCGCTTTAAGGCCATACATCCCTCGTGCACAGGACAACGTGCATGTGCAATAACAATGTGCATGTGCAATAACAATGTAGATTTCTCACAAGACTCGTCACTTCTCATCCAGTCACTTCTATCAGGCGTACACGAATAAAGCAAAAGTTCTTCAAAAGTTAGTTGAATATATTTTAACGTCTGTGACCTAAAAAAGGACAAATTAACAAAAACAAGCCATAAAACTCAAGGTGAGGTCCTCTGTCCACTTGACCTACTTACCATTCATAATACGAGTACAAATATTACTTACATAGCCGTAACTCAAAAACTATCCATTGTTTAGCACGTATTATGCCAGTCGATGTCACTATGTACAGTTCACCGCATACTGTAACACAAGTGTGTTAACACAGTTTGTTGAAATATCTCAAAATATTGTCATTTTATTATATTCATATACAGGTTCTTTTTTCAATTTCCTTTATTAAATTGACCTCATTGTGTATATTCAACTATTACGTATTTATTATTACAGCTATTGAAGCAATATAAATATGTGTGTTTTATTAGATACGTTTATCAATAAATTCCTGGATAGCAGACCGTGTAATATTCTTTACTCAAAATCCCTACCCACTGAGCTCCCACGTCGCAATATTAGTCATACAATTATTAATCGTACAGATTAGGATTTAAGTATCATAATATTAATTATAAATAAAGAGATCTATACTAATTAAATACGTGACTAATCACGATATAATAAAACTGATTTTCGCGTATCTGTAATGTTATTTTTTTCTAAGCAAAGAAATTTAGTTTCTAACTTATTCTTTTTTCTTTGTACACGAATATCTATCTGTATTCAATGCTGGCATGTCTGAAATTTATTTATATATTTAAAACATCAGCATTTACACAAAAATAGAAATGAGAAAATCCTACATTTCTACATACAGTGTGTAACAGGTATTAACTTTAACAGGTATAACAGACTTTAACTTTTAACTTTTTACACTAAAAGTATGCAAATAAAATCAAATAAGGATAAATTACAATTTTTTTGTTTAACTTAATTCAAGATTCTGTTTAAATATGTGCTCGAACATTTGATTCTTAAGATAAAATAATCAAAAGGTTAAATTAGAAATTACACCAGCGCTAAATACTGGACTCGCCGAACCGCATTGCTAGCATGCCGTTGTGTGGCCATATATCCTTCAAGCACAAGACAATGTGCATGAGGAGGCCTGTCCACCAGTGGATACTAAAAAAGCTGGTAATGATGATGAATCAAAAATATTTTGGGAACTTAATTCGATAATAAGGTCCATTGTCTCAGATAACACAACATGAATTTAAATAAATAGGACGATAGGTAAACTTGTCGCAAAAAAAAACTATATCATACCAACACACTTGAGATATACTCCATATGAAAGCTTTTATTTCATAGATCTTTTAATGTAAAGGCGGTTTATCGTACAATGATATAAGCTGGTTTTCTATTTTTACCTTTTATTTATTAAAATGTTATTCATATTTTTAGTAAAAAACCCCATCTCTTTAACAGTTACAAATGCCTGTAACAATTATGGTAGATAATAACGAATCCATTGTCACTAATTTTAATCCAGATCGGCAAGACGGCAATGTGATTTGTATGAAATCAACGATCCACCGAAAATAATTAGAAAATAATTTCCTTTCATACGATTGTGACCTTAGTTAACGAATAATATGTTTACAGATGCCACTTACTGCGGCCCAACGGCAGCAACCATACAGACAACAAACAGAGAAATATGCTGTAATGCAGCAAAAAAAAATGCGGAATGAACCAAAGCAAACAGAAAGAAAATAAGTCAGTGTGAACCAGAAGAAAAAGAAGAAATGAGAAGGAAATGGCGCGAAGATAAGAGAAACAAAAAGGAATGCGAAATTTCCAAAACTGATTTCCAAAATGAAAAAAAAAGAATTAAAAAGTTGAATTATAAAATTAAAAAGGATAATACCTCGTTGAAGTCTGAAATGGGATAAAAAGCAAAACAAATAAAGTGTTTACAGAAAAAAATTAACACGCTTGCAAAGAAAAACAATGAGTTGGAGGAATTGATCAAGTCTTTTCAACAGAATAACGAGGATACTGCTGCTAAAATTTACCAAAGTATAACAAATCCACCCCTGGTACGAAAACCTCAAATTATGTAAACGAAAATTTATCTAATGTTTCTGTTACAGAAACAGTAAAAGTAAAGAGAAAACTATTTCATCACAATGTCTTATTAGAGCCTTTAAAAGAATACTATTTAATTCCCGGTTCGAAATTTGAAACGAAATAAATCGTTGAAAAAATAGCTACATATTTAGTATTAAAAGGAAAAGTACGTCATGTTGAAGTGGACATTTTGTCCTATCGTCTTTTAGTAGACACTTATTTAATTTCTGACAAGTAATCATCCATTTTTACTGTCAACTGTACCAGTCAATTATATTCAAGTGGTAAAGTCATCGAACTCATGATAGTATTTAACAAAGGGTATGCTTAATAATACATGGATACACGGCAGTTGGACACACTAGCCATCACACACTAGCAGTTTCCCGTGACTTCGCACGAAAAAGTATTTCTAATGAAAATATGAAGAGGTGTATCTCCAAAACTTTTAATGGAATTTTTTTGACAATGACAATGGCAAGACTTATTATTACCTACTATTTTTTTGATAAAAATATTAGTATCGATGTTTGTACGTGAGATATTTTTTAAAAATACAAACGGCTTTGTAACCTTTTTAGTTTTAGGTATCGCAAAAAAACCTTTCTATGACGTCATGGAATATTTTTCAAAATTGTTTTATAGTGTTGCAGAGATCCCCTCATGCACACCAAGACACTAAGGCCATGCGGTGGCAGCCGGCTTTAGATTAACACCACCGACTAAGGGATAACAAAGCTGCTACCACCAGCCCTGAGGAACTACACCACCTCTAAACGAGTGGACTCGCCAATCCGCTCGGCCAGCTTGCCGTTTTATGACCATCCCTCATGTACGAGACAATGTGCGTTAGAAGGCCCATGTCCAGCAGTGGACAATATAAAACCTGGGTACGGTTACAACAAGACCTTGACTTAACCTTTGTGTACCTTATGCAGTTTACTTAGAGGCTAATTTGCAACCACTCGATCGAAGTGTAAGAAAAAATTCTTTAGGCTTATTTACACAATGAGAGTTTCTTGAGCGGTTCCGACGAGAATATTGTTTACGTTTTTCGTACGCGACTAATACGATTCTCTCCTACAACTGTTCACATGATGATAAAAAAATCGATGATAACACTTGTTTATATACTAGTTTTTGACCGATGTTCTCTCCTGCTCGCGTTCGAGATATTCTCCTTGTGTAAATGAACCATAAGAACATGTACTTGTCTGACCCCAATAATTCATATCACTATTTAAAAAGTGAACGCTCATCGTTTCGTAACAATAACTAATAACGAATAACCAATACTCGTACCGCTTACGAAATAATTGTACAAAAGGTTGAATTAGATAAAGCACCTCCAAATCTCAAGGCGAGCTTTCAATTTACCAATCACTATAGTCTGAAGCCTTCAAATTTACCATAATTTAATCCTGCCAAGTATTTAGTCCGAGAGACGACCGCAGATATTTCTAGGTCAACAACTACGAATAGTAAATTTACTAACTAAATGCTAATACCATACCCGTGCCCATCTCAGTTCCTTGTGCTGGGTTTATGACTTATGGGGGCAATAGAAAAATGTGCGTAAATGTGCGATATTACATTACTTTTCGCTTTTTATCCGTTCACACTTTTATCCTTTTATCCTTTTATCCTGTTTGAATCAAAGACAACGACGGTGTTCATTGTTATTTTTATTAGTCACTAGCGACCCGCCCTCACTTCGCTTCGGTTTAATAAATTTAAAACAATCGGAATAAGATATTTTCCTGCCGTAAAATGGAGCCTATATTTTAAGTTAGACCTCTAGCAATACATCGGTGAAAACTGAATTCAATTCCATGCAGTAGTTTTTGCGTGATGCGTGTACAAACATACAGGCAGACAGACAAAATTTCTAAAAACTGTTGTTTTGACTTCTGTTGCTCTAATACCTAAAGATCCCCCATATTAGTTTTTTTTCAATATCTATAATGTACAGACATCGGCCTGTTACAATTTTATTATATGTATAGATCTACTATATGTGAAAATATGTGTAGGTACACAGGAATGATCTCAATATACACAGAAATGATGTTCTCTTGATAAACAAAGAAATGATAAAATAAACCGCGATTCACTGCAAGTGAATGGAATCTCAGAGATGTATAGAGTCAACAAAAATAATACGAGTATTACGTCTCGAAAAATCAATAGAAACGGTCGTCAATACATCTGTGTGCAGATCTTACACAATCATCGCTTCTGACATATAATAAGATATATATTTATCATCAAACACTAAAATAAGTTGGCAAAATATAAAATCATATTAACAATTTGTTTTTCCTTAAAACTAGAAAATATTCTCAAAGTTACAAGAATAAAGTATTGAAACATGATGAGTGATGAATCCTATACAGAGCCGGGCTCTAGCCCATGTAGCGCCCGGGTGCAATCAATACTCCGGCGCCCTCTAGTAGGCCTTTGGAGGCGTCGCGAGCGGCGCTCGGCGCCCCCTAACACCCTGCGCCATAGGTAAAGCCGACACTGATCCTATATACAATAGGTTTTTTTTAAGTATATTATTGCAATTGGGAATATCTAGACTAGCTCAACCTGAAGCAGAACAATAACAAGATTTATAAAAATAATTACGCTTCTTTGGTCTTAACAACTGTTTTCTTTTAATAGTGTTTCATTTGCTTAATTGAAAAGAGATCAAAATGATTAAATTCTCGGAGATCTCCAATCTATCTGCAAGTGGCGATATATTTAAGTGTGGGTATCAGAAGAACGAAATTATGCCTGGGCTTGAACGGGCTGCCTGGATGTGTGAATCCAAGTAGTCAACTAGTCCACATCCAGACAGCTGATAGTCCAGAACGGATTCTTTTAACTTCATCTTCTTTCTTACATCTAAATAGATCTCTGTTCATCATTTTTCATATTTGGTGTGTATATACTTTAAATTTCAATCTATTTTTGAATTAAAAGTTTTATCAATGCTGTATTTTGACACAGGTAACAAGGAAGTAAACAAGGAAAAGTAACTTCAGGCATTTTTCCTTAGTCACACTTCTTCGACACAGTGGTTTTACCTGATGTGTCACTTTGCCCTAATGAAGGGCAAGTTACTAGAAAACCTAGGTACGCTTGTTAGGACGAGGAAGGGACTTAAGATTGTTCTTATATGTTTACTTTTCTTGCCTTATGTTGTAGTAATAACGCATTGCGGAGGGTGAGTGCACGCTGCATTCCCACAGCCGCTGGGCGCACTGGACTGGCCACGTTACCTCTCTCTCAGAGAAGTATACCTTGAGATGTACTGCATTTCTCACTTTATCCTATTTTCTCAATGTACATACGTGTTTCGGTAGTCAGTGAGATATGCCGAAGCCCATTCCCATCTCATCCTATCCTATCCCTCCTTATTTTCCCAAACCACTCTCCAAATCTATTCCTATATCTCCAAAGGTAATCAGTGCAACCGAGGGCGTGCCAACATTTGCCATTCTAGACTGACATTAACATGGATTGCAGATGTCCATGGACGACAGTATCCACTTACCATCGTGTAGACTGTATGATCGTCGGCCACTTTATTCCACAAAGAAAAAAATTTAGTCCACAGGTGGATTATATGCTCAGGACTGTATCCACAGTTCGAAGTAAATTAAATTCGGTTTTTCATTAGCGGCCAGTGTTTAGGATTTAGTAGCGAAAACGTCGGTAAAGGACAATATTCAAAAGATTATTGTTACATTATGGTATTAGGAAATAGTTTTCCTAAATTTGAACTGGCTGTGGGATTTTCCTATGTTCCCATTCTTATGCAACGTGACTTAACACACATAGGGTATTAGGTAAGTGGTGTTGGGTAAACAAAACTCACCGACCGCAATGGTTACCAGGACTTTAGTTCACCTGTACCTACTTAAAGTTCGAATAAAACAGCGACCTAAAGGCTTACAGGGAAGGGAGACTGAGAAAGAATCTTCAATGTTAATAACAATCTATTATATGTGTTTATACGCATTTAATTATGACACTTCCATTTAAGCATCCAACTTTATTACCCCTAATACAACGTGCGTTTATCTCCCATGTTTTATCATAGTCCAAAATCCCACGTGATTTCTACGTCAATCTGTTATTATATCAAAATACAATTTTTTAAAGATAATTATTAATAGAGAAATACGGTTCTGCCGGGTTGCCTATGAATTTGTTGGCCATATTTTGATAGGCAACCCGGAAGAACCGTATTAATTAATTAAAAGTATTTGCGGCCATATTTTGATAGGCAACCGTATTTCTCTATTAATAATTATCTATAAAAATTATGTTTTGACTAAATAACAGATGGACGTAGAAATCACGCGGTGGGATCGTGGACTATCAGTTCTCTGTACGTCCGTGACACATCACTAGTGGGCCCTGGCAGAATATCAGCGTTGCGGCCTGCCTCACAGGTCTACACCTACCAAGGTGTCCATTTTGTTATTACGACACACATAATTTTACACTTTTATCATTTTGTTACTCTTTGTAAGTGCATGAAAATTTTTTAGCGCCTCGTCGCATAATTTTTTGGAACGAAGTTACTTTACGCGGCTTGCGGTAAGTGTGATTCGAGAGAAAATGTAACGTCACGTAAGATTTTTACCCCCTCCATACGCCTTTCTCTTTCTCGCCTTTCTCTCGCTCGGACACGATATGGTCGCGATACATTCGGAGTTTAAAAAAATGCGTGAGGATCTTCGTTCCTGACGGGGGTCCCCTGACCGCACACGTTTTTTATTTTAGTTACTTCAAACCAAATTTTTAAAACTTGTGTGTTGCTTTTTAACAAATAAACCATTCATTCATTCATTCAGTAGTGATAATTAACTCGGAACGTTAGTTTCCACTGTGACATCATACGATATTTTGGATCGATACAAACAAATGCGATACATGCTTGGATCGATACAAAGGTACTGATATCGGATCGAATGGAGTCCTTCCTACTTATCAGTTGTAATAACCTCAATTCCATCAGAATATCTATTTTCTCCTCAGGGATATGCCTTATTATCCGCGGGATATGCGGATATGGGATATGCCGGGGTAGAAATAGATTACATTCGGACCGTTATTTAATACTAATATTTTTAAAAATATTTTGTTATTGACTACAATAAAAACTAGCTAATAAATCAAAATATCGTTATATTTTTCATCATATTTCTTTATATTTACTTTGACTAAAAACGGTTGCATAAATTAAAAAGTATTTGATTTGACCCGATATTTGGAAGATCGGATGGCAACTATTCGATCGACCCGATCGATCCAAGATATCGATACAAACAAATATATCGTGCCTAATTTCTAGATAAAGGAATTATAATCAAACACTGCGACAATAAATTATTAAGTATCTATATGTATCTATATTAATAAATTATTAAGGATATTAACCAAATACATATGTGTAAAACCGGTTTATTGTTATGTAGACAACTTATCTTAATAAGATGTTTTTATTGTATGTATTTGTATCGATATATACCTACTTATACTTTAATAACCTTTATTTATACAGAGAGAAGGCGGCTGTCAAGCAGATAGTCCGCCTGGTGGTAAGTGGATACTGTAGCCCGTGGACACCCGTAGTACATGCCGACATCAGTCTAGAATGACAATCGTTGGCACGCCCTCGGGCGCGCCGCCCACCGTTGGAGATTTACGAATTGATTTATAGAATGTGTGCAAATAAAGAGATATAGGATGGGATGGGAAATAGGATATGAAATATGATATGAAAGTGAAAGTGATAAGAAAGTGAAAAAATATGGATATGAAAGTGGGAAATGTTTTACGGTACTCTTATGTGAGGCAGATGGACGTGCGAGAATATTATTTTTGTGTTGCCACCTAAGCGATCGCATGACTTAAAAATAAATAGCATATTGTGTTGTAACCTGTTTAACCGACTTGGATTAAACTTTTTTATATTTTTCCTGTTTCTACCTATGCATAAAAATGTCGTCTTTCCGGTTACAAGTATCTGCTCGGATCTGTATATCAGTAGGTTTGTGACGGCGATGATTTTCCTTGAATGACATCACGATCATTATATGTTTCTACTGCACATAGCTGGTACGTTTATTACATACATCATTTAGTACTTAGGTCGAGGTACCATAATATGCGTCATGTAGGTATGCTAATGTCCTAAGGGGATTTTTTAAAACCTCTTCCTGGATAAGGAATTTATCACAATAGGTATATATGCTGGAGACCTTTCTATAGCAATAGAAACAAATGAATCAATGAACGAGAATTCCTTATTACATTACTGTTCTAATTACATAATTACAATTAATTAATTATTTATTTTATGCGTAGGCAATAGGCTGGCTGCCTTGGCGCTAAAAGCGATATCTCCCAGGCAATTAACAGCAAAAGTACAATAAAAATGAATCAAAATTTATAAAATGAAATATGTATAAATTTATTATACAATACTAGCGAAAGAGTTTTCTGTTTCTCAAATTCTTTTTTCAATATTTCAAAATAACATATAGCTTACATTAGACACGGATAATGTAGCTTCCTATTTGAGAAATAATTTTTGAAATCGGTTCAGTAGTTCCAGAGATTACCCCCAACATACAAACACACAATTTTACCTCTTTATTATATTAGTATAGATTAGCGTGAATTCCCTTGTATCCTAAATAATAACCACTACCGCTTCATGTCCTGCATAGCCCGAAGGTTGGCTGGGAGATAATGCTGCAAGTGATTAAGTCAACTTTGGTAGGGAGAGAGTGCATGCTGCATTCCCACATCCGCTGGGCGCACTCGACTGGCCACGTTACCCCTCTCTCACAGAATATACCACATTTCCCACTTTATCGTATTTCCCCAGTGTACGTACGTGTTTCGGTAGTGAGTGCCAGAGCCCATTCCCATCCTATCCCTTCCCAGTTTCCCAATCCATCTGTAAAGGTAGGCAGCGCATCCAGGCGCGTGCCAAGGTTTGTCATTCTGGACTGATGTTGTCATGTATCGCGGAGGTCTATGGACGACAGTATCCACTTACCATGAGGTGGACTGTATGATCGTCTGCCGCCTTTTTTTCTATTATATAAAAAATAGTCTTCTATTTAATTTACAAAAAAGAGTAAATTAATAACCCGGCACTTGGGCTATAATTATTATACCAAGCTTCATTAAAATCCGTTCAGTGGTTTCTGCGTTATGTGCTTTCAGACAGACAGACAAAAATCCCAAAAATTGTTGTTTTGGGCGCTGCACCACATGTAGAGTACTTCAACACTGAAATGACTATTTTCAAAATATATTTCATTTTATATTGTAAATCGGGTCTGAACGCGTATAATAAAGGTATTTGTTTACCTTTTACTCCTACTGGATGTGTGGGCACGGGTTACATCAGCCGTGGTCACGAGTTGACTGAAGAGGCGGGTCAGTCCAGGATGTGAATTCCACAAAATAAAATGTGTACAAAACGCGAAAGTTTAAAAAGTTATATATATTTCATATACTGACCCTGTATCTCTCCACTGCTGGATATACAGGCGTCCCAAAGCACGTTACCACACAAATTGCTGTTCTTCTCGTCTTCTAGGGAGGGTTGTAAATAACTATGCTCGAAGTCACTTTCCTGGACAAAAACCGTAACGAAGAAATTCGATGAAGAACGAAAGTTGCCGATATATATACTTTAAGTGACAGTGTCCAGGGTTCTTGCCGGTCCGATAGCACACGGAGGAGACGAGTCCTCGAATCGAGACCACGTACCGGGAAACGTAGCGTAGGACGGCCTCCAGTCACGTGGACTTGAGAAAGTCGTCATATTATGTAACTTATAAAGCATTGGCCTACCCAGCGTTCGCACAAATACAAACGTCTTTTGCGGCCGTAAACAAATTATTACTATGACGTTAAAGTTCATTTTTGTCGCTCTACCTTAACGAATAGGTTTGTTATACAACGTTACATTCGTTGTAATAAGTTTGAATAAGTTGATAATGGGCTGCGCAGGAGTTTGTATTTGTGTTAAAGTTCGATTGGCCGATGGTTTGTTTAAAATCTCGTTCTTTCAATCTGTTAAGATTAATTAATTTATGTAAGGTACACCAAGAGTATATATATAAAAATATTGTAATATAAGACTTATCCCATTAGAGTTTATATGAATACCTGTTACAGGTGTAGCCAACATTTGTAATAACGTGGCATAGTCGCTTTAAAAAAAGATATTTTAGTTTTAGTAGTGATAACTTCTTCCTAAATGTGTGCAGTCAGAAAATGTTATCCAAATCTTTTACCTTGCTATTTAAAATATCACTCTGATTAGTCGGATTTTTTATTCGAGTCGGGGATATGACATGTAGAACTGTCAAACAGAGTGAAATCAATGCGGAGATGTCACTTTATTGACAGTTCTACATGTTATATCCCTGACTCGTACAAAAAAATACGACTTTATGGGCAATATTAAGCAATAAAAACATTATCTTTTTAAGATATCACTAAATTATTAATACCTAACATTAAAATTCGTATAGAAAAAATCTGCATGAAGAATGTCGTTAGGCAACAATTTCGACACACACAACCACACATATTTACCTACAGATACACATTACACTATTTATACGCAGTCCACGCCCACTACGCACAAAGGCATTTAATTATAAATCATTAGCTTATTGACCTAACGCCGTTCTTGTGGAATGACACTGTTCCTTATAGAAAAAAGCCGCCTTTATTAAAAATTCAGGAATGAATTTGGAGAAAGGGTTAGGAAAATGGGGAGGGATAGAATAGGATGGGAATGGGCTGTGGCATATCTCATCCACTACTGAAACACGTATGTACATGATGGGATTAGGATAAAGTTGGAAATGCAGTACAGTCAGTCTTCTGTGAGAGAGGGGTAACGAGACCAGTCGAGTGCGTCCAGCAATTTCAAATGAGGGATCTCATTGTACGTCCTATATGTGTCGGTAGTGAATGAGATATGCCAGAGCCCATTCCCATCCCATCCTATCCCTCCCCATTTTCAGAACTCTTTCTACAAATCCATTCCTATATCTCCAAAGTTAGACAGCGCACCCGGGGGCGTGCCATTGTTTGACATTTGGACTAATGTTGGCATGTATTACGGATATCTATGGTCTACAGTACCCACTGACCATCAAGTGGACTGTATGCTCCACCTGGTGGTATGTAAAATATACTGTATGTAAAAAATAAAACAAAACTTAGCCCGGAACGCAGTTGTAAATCGCAGACCATATACATCAAAATACGGGCTGTGTCTACATGCGTTCTATGGGAGATAGACAGCGCCAGTTCGTGAAATTGGATGGGAAACAAGCGTGTAACGTTACGACAAAATTGGAGTGATGGGAAACGAAACATCCTCCTTGAGTCGGTTCACTGCTTTTGACCAATCTTTACAATTGATTATAGCAAATTTAGGCATTTTTTTGTTCTGTAACAATGACATGTTACAGACACGAGTCGGAGCGGACTGCACGAGCAGCGCGAGAAATATTTCTCGCTCGTTGATGCCTAAGCTTTCACTCAGCGACATACAACTTGCGTTATCTATCCCTCCATATCTGTGACGGGAACTGTATCTGTGTTTTCCGGATCGTAGAACGCATTCTGCATTCTATACGGCATATGCATAATTCTATGCTTTAACTCAGCTAATGTCATAATTATATCAGTTCCCATGGCGTCGGTGTCGGACAGTGTAATTGTCCAATTACATTAACACGCTGTTAACCAATTTCGGAGACAGTCGGTTAATTAAACGCTACCATTAAGCTACATTCATAGGAAGGGCGATTAGCGATTACAATACCTCTCATAGGGACAGGACGGGTTAACACTCGGTGACTCTATAATCTAGACCAATCAAGCACGGCTTGATCCAACAGCTAAACCAGCACAAAAATTTTCTTCTGTATTTTAGTTAATTAAAGGTCGAATATTAATTATTTGAAAGAACACTGTCTCGCAAATTAACAGTTCTCTAACGTCCAATATATTTTCCTTTATTTTTCTATGTATGTATGCCTGTATATGCTTCTATATATGTTTGTATGTATGTAAGTATACAAAAACATTATTTCTTTATTGCACCATGTACTTCAATTTCCTCTACAGAGTTTTCCTTACCACCCTAAGGTTGTCTGGAAGAAGCCGCCGGTTGTACCTCTAATTACTTGTATTTTATATTTCTTTGTATGTTTTTGGTGTACAATATACAACTATGTATATGCCGAACTTGATAGATTAAAATAGAAAAATGCACAATATGTTTTTTGAGAGTTTCACGTTTCCTATCACAGACTCGAAACCGAACTCCACTTATGCCTGATAGGATTATGACACAAGATGACATAAGCGCATCTCATTCATACAATGCACTCAAACGAGCAAGCAGCCCCTTAAAGGCGTCAAAAAAGGATAATTCTTGTTTTAATCGATAGTTCTTATACGGACACACAGGAAGAGATGTTTTTTTAAGGTCGGTAAGTGCGTGTCGCGCGCATGACGTATGTTTGTTAGTGTAAATGAGAACTATCGATTAGAAAAGGAATTAGAGTGCTGTACGGTTATGGCCACTTTTCCTTTTCTTGGGCGCCTGTTTGGAGGTTACTTGGTGTACAAATTCCTGAAAAGTAACAAGGTGGAGCCACTAGTCACCAAGCAAGTATTGATGAAATCTATACATATAATAAATTTGTAACACAGCCATGTCTATACATAAACTATTTTTTTGAAAAAATCATTGCGGTGTAATCTATGTACCATAGAGAGCCCTAAACAACCATTTTTAGAATGTATGTCTATCTGCCTGTCTGAACACGCATCACGAAAAAACCACTGGACCGAATTTATTGCACTTGGTATAGTTGTAGCTTATGTGCCGGGATAATAAAGCAGTAACAAAGCCGTAATTAGAATAGTAATAAAGCCGTAATTAGAATAGTAACAAAGCCGTAATTAGAATAGTAACAAAGTCGTAATTAGAATAGTAACAAAGCCGTTATTAGAATAGTAATAAAGCCGTAATTAGAAAAGTAATAAAGCTGTAATTAGAATAGTAACAAAGCCGTAATTAGAATAGTAAAGAAGCCGTGTACTTTATATAGTTTTTGGGAAAAGACGATGCAACTTGGCATATTTATATCTTATGTGCCGGGATAATAAAGCCGTAACAAAGCCGTAATTAGAATAGTAATAAAGCCGTGTACTTTAAATAGTTTTTAGGAAAAGACGATGCAGTGTAAAGTGCTACCTGATACAGAACCCAAATTTTTTTTTAGAATATTTATCTGTATGAACTCGCATCACGCAAAAACTATTACACGGATTTTATTGAAACTTGGTATAGTTATTGCCCATGTGCCTTGATAACATATAGGCTACTTTCTATACAGACGCATTATAGAATTCCCACGGGAAACACTGTAAAATTCCCGCGAACCATCGCTAGTATTAAATAAAAGTAATTTTACATTTTGAAACATTGAATTTGAATGAATGAAACATTTGACCATGATAATACTATCGCAGTTCGCTTCCGCTTTCTGCTACTCTCTTCTACTAAAGAAATGTTCATCTGTGTGAAATCCCCCCCCCCCCTAGTGTGACGTCACATATTTTGCAATTTTAAATTTAGTAATTATTAAATTGAAACAACCTTATAGTAAAATATAGTATTTGTTGGAGTTGATGTTTAGTTTTAATACTTTAGATTTTTACGTGTGACGTCACGAAGCTCCCCCCTCCTTGTCACACTTTGTTGACCCCCTCCCTCCCCCTTAACAAGTGACGCATTTTATGGTTGACCCCTAACGTTCCATTCGCTTCCGATTCCCGCTACCCTTTTCCTACTGAAACCACACCTTAACACTTTCAATTGTACTTAATAATCTCTATAACCATACTAATAAGGATCACAATATGAGCTTTTGCGTGGGCACCTGCTGGGTCAAGGTTCGATGCCCGGGTGAGACTTGAATGTAAGATGTTGCGAAACGTACGCACAAACGCACATGGCATTTTTATGTATGGCACACATTGGGCCTTGGACGCATTTTGTGAGTACTAAAACTTGTTCTGTTTGGTACCACCTGCTTTCACTTTTATATGGCTATGTGATACGCCCTGAGTTCACGTGGGCCCCTTTTGGGGGCAGTCGGAGAAATATGGTTATTGCAAAGATCATGTCTTTCTATTTTTGTAAAAAAAGTCACTCAATTTGGACTGATGGTGACCAGTTGATTTCCAACTTAGGAAACTGTACAAAGGGCTAGATATTACTTTTTAACCTTCGCGCTCTTACAGGTTAAACTAGCCGTGTAATTTTTTTAAATTGCACGTGGTCGCAAACACAACTATTATATATCCAAGCAAAAAGTTGTTTGACGAAAAAAACAAGTGAATAACTGATTTTGAAAATACTGACATAGCTTTAAATTGAAAATAATTTGAATTTAGAATTTGAATGTGAATGTGAAACGCAAGATAACTAAGTTCAAAGTGGCGCCACTATGAACATACAGCAATTTCATAGGTAAGGCTCAAATAAATATTAAAAATAAAATATATTTTCTGAATAGCTTATAAGTGTCGATGTGTATTTAATAATTACATTTTTTTTATTATGGACGAAGGCGGCAGACGAGCATACAGTAAGTGGATACTGTAGTCCATAGACGTCCGTGATACATGCCAAAATTAGTCCAAAATGACAAACGTTGGCACGCCCCCGGATGCGCTGCTTACCTTTGCAGATGGATTGGGAAAATGGGGAGGGAGAGTATGGGATGGGAATTGGAATGGAGCCAATTCCCATACGATATGGGGAAATACGATAAAGTGGGAAATGCAGTTCATTTCAAGGTAGTCTTCTGTGAGAGAGGGGTAACGTGGCCAGTCGAGTGCTGTTGGATTGCAACGTGCACTCTCCCCCTCACAAATTGTTATGTTATAGCTATAAGCTTTTCAATAAATGAAAATAAAATAATAAGACAACTATTTTTTATCATTAATCGATAAAAAACATATATTATTATGTAATTTATACCTTGTATGTTAGTAACACGAGTATATATATATGTTTATAGTCGTGTCTATAAGATCGTGATAAAGTGTAAAACTTCGTGAGGTACAGATATATCACCGTTTATAGATATGTACTTTATTTGTTGCTTAAAAAATGCGTGAGATCATTGTAGTTTCTGTTGTAACAATATCTATGTATAGCATGCATTTTACAAACAAGGAATGATTCAATGTTTAAAATTTAAGATTGCATAAATTATAAACACCCAAGTCAAAAAATACTTTTCTTTCAATAAAAAAGCGGTGTTTTGGTTTCTAATTGTAATGTTTGTAAATGTGTAGTTAACAGCATTTTTTCCGCAAAAAAAAAAAAGGACTGTGTCCAAGCCTATTATGCTAACTGAGCTTGGCTAGGATAAGTCCAAATTAATAAAGTAATTTAACAAGTAAAAAAATATGTAGGTCGATTTATATTAAACAATTGTACAAAGAGAAAGGTTTATTATATTTAGTATGTGGTAATTTCTAAAACCAGTAAATGGTTCCATTATTTCTTCTCATCATTCAAAGAGTTTACACAGTTGTATGGCGAAACCTGGGTGCGGTTCTATTGTCCAAAATGGTTTAACCAGTCATGGGAGTGGCCTCATGAATTGAATACAGTTGCTAATACATATTGTGAAGCGTCCGACAAAATATCTTTAAAAAGAGACTTCTTCGGGACCATTTTTAAAGCATCGGACTTAGGAATCTATATATTCTGTACTTTTCTTTGCTGTATTAAGTTTTTCTGTGTATTATTTATGTTATTATGTGTACAAATTTGTATGTATGTATAATAAAATGTCCGTGACGAGTAGAAAATGCCACAGATATGTAATTTAAATTAACTACCTTTGATTTACGGTTCGGTTCATCTAGTATTTTTTTTCCCTTTAATTATTTCTCCTTGATATTCAGTAAAAACTGAGTTTTTTTTACAAAATATAGTTCAATGTCAATGAACTCAAAATCATGAATAGATTCCAAGGTTTCAGGCTATGGAAAGGTTTTCAAGAAACCCTGTGGAAAAAAAATAGGTACCTATATAAATAGGTGTGCTTAGAAAATAATATCTCAAAGCAATTTTTAAATAATAATTATTATCATTAGGGTTTGAAACTTTGAAATTCAAGTAGATATTATAAAATACAGTTGACGATAAAGTTTTAAAAGAGATAAGATTTCTACGTATAAATTCTCAAGGAATCTTAGAGGATTTGCGGAAATTGGAAAAGGTATTACGAAAACGGCTAAGTTTCTAGACATTTCTATTTCTAAGCTAGATTTTGTAGAGATCCAGTTGAAAATAAAACGTAAAACCATAGAGGTTATAAAGATATTTCGAATTTGTAAACTAAAATATGTATTTATAAAATGAAGGCAAATGTTTATTTATAAAGCTTATTTATACTCATTATGCGACAAATTACTGTATTTTTTACAATTAAATATATTTGTTTCTCGATAAGTGAGTTATGTAATATTTTGAGAAATAAATTATCTTAAATCGTAAATTTGATATTATCTGTGCAAATTTACCTCATTGTCGGCATCGGCTTTGGTTAAGGTTTTTTAAGTTTAAATTTTATTATTTCAAGATTTATTTTTAATTAGAACGTCAATTTTTTTAAGATAAGAGATTTTTAAAACCTAATATATATTGATACTAGCGACCCGGCCTCGTTTCGCTTCGGATTATAAGTTTTTTTATTTCAATTTTTTTTTTTTGAAATTTCAAAATAAAATATAGCCTATATTAGACAGGGATAACGTAGCTTCCTATTTGTGAAAGAAATTTTTTTAATCACTTCTGTAGATCCAGAGATTACCCCACAACATACCTACAAACACACAATTTTGCTTCTTTATTATATTAGTATAGATGAAACGATAGTCTATGATAATTTAAATTGTCCATATCCTGTTTCTATATTTACAAATTTTTAAAGAAATCAAATAATATAAACTCAGAATATATTAAACAAAATAATAATAAAACTCGTTTGCTGATTAGTTATGATATCATTTTATTATTACATTTAAGAGGTAACATTAAAAGTCATTTAAAAACATGTTCCGCATTATTTATTAAAAACGAAACGACTTAAGACTAGTCTCAACTTACAAAATATATTTAAATTTTCATACAAAAATAACTTAAAATTTATCAAACTAATATATCAGGGTGGTACTTAAATTTAACAATACGTAATGAATACATCTTTTTGCATGCAAAAAAAGCATTATTTTTTTTATGATTTATTGATTTTTATTTGTACCTACATATTTCTTTGGTATGTGACAAACACATAGACGTAATATTTTATGTAACTAGATTAGTTAGCTATTTATCTTGCAAAGGACGGAAAATCAACCACAAATAATCTCTTATAAATATCATTAACATTATTATACATAGAATACATTATCTAGCAATACGTATTACTGATTAAAAAATAAACAGAGATATCTAAAAGTTTCTATAAATTAAAGCATTATTATATATTGGCACCGTGACATTTAAAATAAAAGTTTGTTTACGAGAAACATTCCAATGTTGAAATTAAAAATGGCGTAATATACCAGTCTATGTCCACATAATACTACAATCGACCCACGACAACATATTGCGTAAAAATTAACATAATCTATCGAGATGGACGTACTATCTACTTGCATAAAAACTAGCATTATGACATACGAACACATACAGTTATACAACTATATTTCTCGACCTCAATACGAAACCTTAAAGATTCTAAACAGACGTCAAAATATACGCCCGATTAGAGGTCGCATTTTTCTCATAGACCTTCTATTCAACTTGCGAAGGCACCATAAAAAAAATCATAACTCGTCGTCCATGGCTGCCTTTCTACATAGAAGCGTTATTGCGAAACTATCGCAGCGAGCGATGTACTCCGCACATTACGTCAGATGTTTGTCACGATCGAGCACTCGGTGGGGGCGCGAGGTCAGTCGACAGCTCAAGACTTAGGTACCAACAATTGAGTTTTATTGTGAGTCACAGGTACTTAATATGATTCATTGAGTTAAAGAGGAAACTACTGATTAAACCCACGCCTGAAACAATCTTAGTACTCTTTGACCCAAGCGTAGCAACGAAAAACCTCAATTAATTACTGCTATCAAAAGATTGTTCACGCGTAAGCACTAAAAATTAACGCGGAGTCCAATGGAATGTCCGAAGGAGCTGATAATTAAAAATACATCAAAATCTTATTAAGAAAAAAAGGTTCTTTGATTTCCTTGAGCAAGGAAATACCGAACTTTCCGTAAACAGCCTGAGAGGCAAAACTTTCGCGGGCATACTGAAAAGTTATTTCAGGCGACACGAGTCGAATCGCAAATCGTATCGAAATCGATTATTGTGACAAAATCGGAGGTACAATAATACTGACTAACTTAACACCTAACATTCTGTCTCACCTTCCTTCCTCTCTGTTATATAATGCTCTACTTCTCTCAGTGAATGGAACAGTTTCCACGCTAAAACGACACCAACGGCTTCAACTATAGCGATTAGAAGCGACGCGCCAGCGACCGATGAGCTGATAATTTTCGCGTATACTGAAGCCACTTTAGCACAACCCAGTCTTTCATTCGCTTCCTTATCAGTAAACTCACAGGTCGCTCGATAGTAGCTATCCAGACAGCAAGTTAATGGCAAATCGTTTCTCCAGCTTCTGTAATCTCTTGCATCGTTCGCGCCGCAGCATTTCAGCTTCCTTTCGATCCTTCCAAAGTCCTTGAACACGTCGGGGTTCGATTGGGAATTGTAGTAACCATCGTAGACAGTGTCTTTCACGAACCGATCAGTATCTTCACCATCGACGAAAACAAACACTAAAGTCGCAGCTATAGCCTGTCCAATGATAATAAGAATTAGGAAAATGATGTAAATTCCCAGTAATCCTCTGTTTTCTTTGTTGGCACCGCACCATCCACAGAAGGCCACCATCATCACGAAGAGTCCGAGAAGTATGAAGAGCCATGGCACGACTTGAGGCCAGTAGACTCTGTAGTCAAGGAGATAGTGGTTACTATTTCTTAAATTGACGAATTCAGCTAACTGCACAAAGAACCAGATCCCTGTCGCAGCAGTCACTAATCCAAACACTGCATACAGCACATTCACTATATAAAGCACAGCTCGGATAAGGTCGTCTTTAGCCATTGCGTCAGCTATCGTCCGTCCACTGAGATCGTTGTCAACGGAATGAGAAGTGTGTCGATGTTGCAACTGATTTTATTCGGCGGAGGTGCGCGCGCGTCTATCGCTCGATCGGGCTTTAAGTCGAATGACTCAATGTAACTGCACTAGCTCTATGTTACCTCCATGGGGCCGGTTTGTTGATGACATACTTTAAGTAATAGAAGTAGGAGCGATGATGCGATTGGTGTTTACCAAGGTGAAAAACAATTTACGTAAGCTTACGAGATCTTTAAATAGTTTATAGATTTGAGGTTTCTATCATTAATTTGTGATTCAAATTCAGTCCTTCACACATAAGTCTATACGTTTCACTATTTTGTAAATTAGATCATTTTTTTACACAATTTAACAATATGAAATATTAACATAAAAATGCTTTGTTTCCTTAATTATACAAACAATACAAATAATAAATACAGTCAGGAAGCTAAAATTCTAACAATATTCTGAATCAGATCTACAATCATTACACACTGCACAGTCCACATTACATAAATATCTACAAGTTGGCACCTCTGTTTGTTACGAAAGATGCCCTTACGTCGCCATAACATAGCCTATTGACACGGTTAGTCGCTTTCTACAAACAAGAAAGGAAAAACACCATCACTTTTCATAACTTAGTTCCAAAGTTCCACTTAAAATTGATTACAAAAGAATCTTCTTGCTTTCGGATTCGTTTCTCGCAGCTATTACTCTTGATTTGTTTCTTAGGGCTTTTGACAGAGATAGAGCTATTGCGATGTTAATTAGTCCAATCAGAGCAATCAAAAAGGAGCCAGCCGACAGTATTTTGATGGCGATTCTAGCGTTGAAAGACATGACCGTGGCGCATCCATGTCTTTCATTCGCTAATTTGTTGGTGAAGTCGCAGTTTTGAATATAGCTAATGTGGCTCTCGAACCAGCCTCGTCTGACGTCACAGCACGACCAGGGAAGTTCGTCTCTGTACAGCTTGTAGTCTCTAGGGCCTGACGCTCCGCAGCAGTGAAGTCTCTTCTCGATAGCTCCAAAAGCTTCCTCAGCATCTCTATTTGTTTTCGCTGATCCATATGCGTCCCAAACTGCGTCACTGATAAACGTATCTGTGCGATCAGTGTCAGCGCAAATGAGAGACACAATAGCGACGGCAATTAAGCAGAGTATTAAGATACCTGTGAAGATCACGTAGGTTAGGAGAACGCCGCGGCTGTCTTTGCTAGCGCCAGTACAACCACAGATGGAGACGAAGAACACAATAACACCAAGTATGAAGAACAGCCACGGTACCAATTGCGGCCACGACACGGAGTAGTCGAGCAGGTAATGATTCCGATTACGTAGACTGGTCACTTCGTAGATTTGCACAAAGAACCACATCGCGCCCGCCGCCAGTAGCAAGCCCAGAAACGAATACACCACGTTGAAAATGTGAAGTAACACTTTAGAACCACTGCCGTTCGACATTCTCGCGTTTTAAACTTAGTCGCGTTGTCACAGAAGTACGTGTGTCTCGACGGAGCGAACACAATTAAATGGCGTAATACGTATTGGGTGTAGTTTATATAAACCTCGCGTTAGGCATCAAGGTCGGAAGGATGGTGACCACTTCCTCAAATAAATGAATCATCTTTGGGAAGTATGATCTATCCTTTAATTGATCTACTCGAACATATCCAGCTAGAGCGCAGCGGAACACAAATGTCGTCACAAGTAATTCATGTATTCACAGTAGAGCATTACTTAGTAGTCGAGTTATACTGATAAGACGTTGATGATATTTTTAATAGTAAGTGCTTACTATTTAACTAAAAATAAAATTTATTTCATGTATCCATTCACATCCATACGTTGATTCAGTAATTCACTGCTTAGGGATAGGACTATATCCGGCAGTGGATAGACATAGATGATAGAGTATGGTATGTCTCGTAAGCTGTCTGCTTAAACTATTTTAATAAATACACAAAGAAATATTAATTAATTAATAGGAATATTAATTAATTAGGAATAATGTCCTAATTAATTAATTATATTATAACAACGTAATTTAGGACGTAATTTCTAAACTGATAATTATCATAGTCGTAATCCACATTGCAAACATTAATTTTTAATCCATGAATACAAAATTTATTATCGTAAAAGTCAGGTTTCTAGTTAAACAGAATCTTGAAATAATTAAACTTTAAATTAACCGATAATAAGGTCCCTTTGCTCAGATAACGTCACGTAATGCAACAAGCCCATTCAGTATCCACCGCTGGACACGGGCCTTTAACACGCCACACTGGCCAAGCGGGTTGGCGAGTCCACTCTCTTAGAGGTGCTGTAGTTCCGCCTTGTGGTAGTCACTTTGTCATCTCCTAGTCGCCTTTTACTACACGCACGGGAAGTCCACCACCGGCGCATAGTGTTATTATATGCAAAAACAAAATATTATGTAAAATTCTTCAATACTTTACCCATGATTCCTTATTTCACACGGAAAAATACGTTTAAAATGGTGCTGTTACTACTATCTACTTACCACGTCACAATATATACCATAGTGACGTCATACGTAGCTTTTGTAGTTTTCCTACACATACAACACTGTAGGTACCTATTACATAATGTACCTAACTGTTTTCAAATTAAGTCTCATGCGCATTAGTGCAGATTTTTATTGCACTAGAATAAAATAAATAATATTTTTAACGCCACACTCAATGACCCACACTGTGTTGTGGGTCCAGAGACACATACAAAGACATTTGTATGTCTTTAACGAACATTTAAACATTAAGTTCTTAAACTGGTTATTTTTTTTTTATTTTATTTAAAAACAACAATTAACAATTCATACCGACAATTTTTAATTATTTTAAATTATTTTTTAAACTTTTTAAACCACTGTTGTTACGTAATCAATTTTTTATTTTGTTTATTCATTCATTGCAACAATTATAAAATTTTATTCAAATATCTGTCACAATTATCGTCGTAGTGTAGAAAATTAATATTCCAATTTATTGTAAAAAAGTCAAATTTTTAGTTACACATTTTAGGTCTTCGTGACAGTAAAAACAACCTGTCGCAAGAAACTTCTTTAATTAGCGCTTAAAATCATTTGTATTATGTAAAAAGTATTAATACTTATTATGATTAATGTTTTACCACGTTTAATACTGCGCATCTAAATACTTTTCAATTCAAATCGATATATTTATTTGCAATGTGCGTTACAAAAGATGATAAATATATAGTCATATCGACAGATTTGCCAATTATGGCGAGCAAAATTAAATTTATCTAAAATAAAAATACATAACGCTTTCCTAGCTGGTCTTTCTCTTTTAGGTCTTTCATCGTTCGTTTCATATACCTGCTTACAAAACATAGACAATAGAACCATCACATTTCATAACGTTTGAGATTTTCGCGTTTTTCACACAATTAAACCATTTAAAAAGGATCTCAACGCGAATGTATACCTTATTCATTTTATTCGGCGTTTCAGTTGGGCGGCACCAGCTATGGTCACGAGCTGACTGAAGAAGCGGGTAGTACGGGTTGAGACCCGTTTAAATAGATAATATACATCACATTTTAATATCACAATTATATAAATGTTGTGTAGATAAAGATATAGTGCGCTTGAGACCTAATTTTGGTTATTTTGTTTACACTAATACTACAATTTGTAATATAGTAAGTACGTGTCATTCAAAACGTTTCGATTAGGTTTTTTTTATATTAATACACTAATTACATATGTATTATGCAAGTTTGAAAAATTACATGTAATAAATAACCCGCATTAGATTATTAAGAATAATTAATAATTTAGAATACCCAAAGAAATACATAAGAAATTTAATTTAAATGAAAAAAAAAATTTATAGGTTAGTAGTCGGACGAGCAGGCGATACCTGGACATGTGCACCACCCAGGAGGTATGCGGGTACGCCGCCGACCTTGCAATATCCTATTCACAGCTTTATTGAAGAACCCCGTATCGTAGCGTAATGGAAAGACGCCTTGAGACAGTTCGTTCCACAGCCTCAGTTCGGGGTATAAAATAATTAATGAACCAAACAGTATGCGACAGGAAATCGAATAACAGTATCGAGGAAATGCGGATGGACCGCACTTCTGTGACGGGAGGTGCGGTTGTAGAAACACGAGGTGGGAATTATATTGAACAATTCTTCAGAGCATTTCCCATTGTACAGGCGGTAGAACACACAGAGAGACACAATGTCGCGTCTCTCCAAAGGCTAGAGGGTTCTAAACCGCCCGTGAGAGTGCGATCGTTGACAATTCGAACAGCACGTCGCGTCGTTGGATAGAGTCAAATGGATCCAATTGATATTTCGGTGCGCCGGCCCAGAGATGAGAGCAATACTCCATATAGGGCCTAACCTGAGCATTGTCGAGCGTTAGGAGTTGCCCAGGGGTCAAGTACCGCTTCGCTCTGATCAGCACACCGAGCTTTTTGGAGGCCATATTGGATTTATTTCCCAGATGACCCCTGAATTAGACTGCTGGAAATGTCAACACCTAGACTATATTTAGACATTTAGACTATATTTTTTATTTATTTATTAAATTAATAATAGCAGGTGTGATTACAATAAAAGTATTGAATGAGACTATTACTTATTTAAAATACAATGTTCTATAAATATTTTGCTACGCTATTTGATTACCATCTGTTACTTCACTACTCACATTGCAATAAATGGTTTGATTTCTATGAATCTAAAAGATGTCACCAAAAATGTTCGAAATTTAAAGAAAAAAAGTCATTTTTTTTCTTATTAACCATCGCGTAATCTCTCCATCGCGTTATATCCCATCCTTTCCAATATTTTTCCAAATTCTCTCATATCTCCAAAGGTAGCCTTCGCATCCGGAAACATGCCAATGTTCGTCACTCTTGACTCATGTTACTTACTACCAGATGGTATAATATCCACTTACCACCAGATGGTAAGTGGATATGTTAAGGTAAACCGCTGTGAACGATACTTAAAAGCCATAAAGTTAAAGATGTTTAATAAAATAAAAACAGTCTTAACTGCGTTCAATTGTCTTACTAATTGAACCTGTTACCCTCCGCATGGCACGTGACCGCTGAGTCATAGCCCTCGTCACTGATAGAGCGTTTCATTCATGTTTGTAAAAAAACTTCCGTTACACATATAAATACGTTTGTATGTAGATGTTTATAAGACAATATATTATTATGTCTGTCTGTCTCCTCCAGTGAGTGTCGTAAAAGGTTACGAAGGAACAACAAAGTCGCTACGACAAGCTCCGAGGAACTACACCTCCTCCAAGGGTGGACTCGGACTCGGACTCGGACTTAAGGCCTTATATCCCTCGTGCACAAAACAATGTAACATGAAGCCTGTATAAAAGGGCTGGCTACGATTTTTACGCTTATGACAATGAACTCAGAATTATGATCAGAATCCATCATTTCAGGTTTCAGGAAAGATATATCCGATTACATCCCTGTATGTTTTACAATCCTCGCTGCGGAACATATATATGTGTATGTTTTGCGAATATGACCAGTAGCAATTTCATAGTAGCTTTCCAGGCAATATAGTAATTTAAATCAGTACAGTCATCCGTGTGTACGCATGCGTAATTCCATATCAATTTATGACTCACATTTCCCAGAACCTGGTTTGTGTTTACAAGAAACGTCATGTCAATCTACCACATTTAAACTTCAGTTTTAATTAGGTAATGTGAGCTTTAGCAGCTTGTAATAAGGTTGATGTGATGCGCAAAGTTAATGGTAGATATTTTAGAAAGGAACCAAAGAATTCTAGGCTGATGGAAAAATGAGTTATCGGAATTTATATACACATATAATATTTAAGACTAACGGCTTGGAGAAGGTCGTCGGTGTTAAAGCGAAACGTACCGACATGGAGAAACGCCGCTATGAACCGTCGCCGTGATAGTAAGTGTTAACGCCGCCCATGGACACCTGCAACACCAGGGGGTATGCGGGCGCGCCGCCGACCTTGCAAAATCCTATTCACAGCTTTCTTGAAGAACCCCATATCGTAACTTAATGGAAAGACCTCTTGAGGCAGTTCGTTCCGATAACTGCTAAAAAAATCAAAACGTAGGCATATGCTAGCATACAGTCCACCTGGCGGTAAGTGAATACTGTCGCCCATAGACATCCGCGATACATGCCAACATTAGTCCAAAATGACAAACTTCGGCACGCCCCCGGATGCGCTGCCTAACTTTGTTGATGAAACAATGAATTTGGAGAAAGGATTGGGGACGTGGGAAGGGAAAGGGTGGGAATGGGCTCTGGCATATCTCACTCACTACCGAAACACGTACATACATTGGGGAATATGATAAAGTGGGAAATGCAGTACATTTCAAGGTAGTATTCTGTGAGTACTACCTGTTTTCTGTGTGTGAGCAGAATTCTGTGAGTTGTATGGACTAGACGCTGCTGTCATCATTCCACTTCCGCTCAAGACACGCAGATATAATTCATATATAATTTTTATTACATATCTTAATAAGATAGTACAATAGGTAGTCTGTATTTTATTGCATTTCGCCAGTATTGGCTCTCGATAAACAATCCCAATTCACAACCAAAGTCAATCCTAGACAACAAATGAATCATCGTCTCATCAGAAATTCTTAGCATCTACTATTTTAAACTTACTATTGTAAACATGACAGCTATTTTCAAGGTCAAAAAATAAATTAGTGTCAGGCTCTTGAACGACCTAGGACACTTTAGGAAGGTCAGGATTGGTCTAGTGTTATGAAAAGTTATTGACCCCACTCGAATACTTATAGACTCAATAATTGTCGTTGTCAAGGTCAAAATATTGTCACGTGTTTCGTGGAGTTTATAATTGAATACTTCCTCTTAAGATGCCGTTGATCTTCAAGCTCAGGTCAGAATACAGAACCAGACACTAATAAGAAACAACTGGCGCTGCAATCCAACAGCCGCTGGGCGCGCTGACTGGCCACGTTACCCCTCTCTCACAGAAGACTACCTTGAAATGTACTGCATTTCCCACTTTATCTTATTTCCTAATGTACGTACGTGTTTCGGTAGTGAGTGAGATGTGCCCGAGCCCTATCCCCCCCCCCCATTTTCCCAACCCTTTCTCCAAATCCATTCCTATAGCTCCAAAGGTAGGCAGCGCATCCGGGAGCGTGCCAGCGTTTGTCATTTTGGACTGATGTTGACATGTATCGCGGATGTCTATGGGCGACAGTATCCAGTTACAATCAGGTGGACTGTATGCTCGTCTGCCGGCTTCGTACATAAAAAAAGAGTAATATCTTTACTTTTATCTTTTTTTAATTTCTTAGTTCTTTCTGTATGTAGGTATGTATATTTATATGTCTATGTATGTAGTTATATAGAGACACTATTGTTTTGTTCTATTAACATTAACAAATTGACACTATTGACAGGCCAAGATTGCCTGGGAAAAAAAAAACGCCTAAACGCTAGGGCTGCTAATCGTATTTCTAATTACTTGTATTTTTTATGTCTGGTGTACAATGAAGTGTATCCTATCTCTTGTATTTAATTATGAGATAGAGGAGTCGTCGAATGAAGATAATGTACCGGGAAACGTAGCATACGACGCCCTCATGTCAGGTTAAGAGATACCTTAAAGAAAATCGCCGGTAGTGGCTGGACGAGATGATCGGAAGACCGAATGTGGTGATGAACCTTGACCTATATCCAGAGAGGAGTTACACGCTGATGTTATGTTAAGTATGAAATAGGTACCTAGAACTGTATGTTTTTATATGTTAAGTTTGTAATGTCGTATTATTTATAAGTAGGTATATAATTGTTGCAAGTATATGTGTCAATTATATACACTAATCAAGGTTTAAGTTATACTTATACTTATGATCGCACGTCGCAACGTGCCTCTGTTCAAGCCAAAGGTTGACTGGTAGCGAATGCCTCCAGGTTTTAAGCGCGCGTTTTGTTATTTTTTTTTTTAAATAAATAAATATGTTTTAACAAATTGTGTTTTTAATAAGCGGCTTACTCATTAGGTAATTTCTCGGGTATTACCTTTTTATTACCCCCATTTATTACCTGCGGTTTGTAACCAATGTCCACAGACTGTGTAACAATTACGACTTCATTGTTTTGCAAAATATTTGGAGAATGTGTAAAAATAATGACGAAAGAAAACGAAATAAGAAGAAAACGAATGACGTCACTTTCTTCACATTGAGAAGCAAGCGACTTCATCCGTCTAATGTAGCATTAATTGGTCGATCGAGGTTCGCTGCCTCTCGTAATTGGTCAATAGATGAAATCACGTGACTGATGGTGATGACGTCACTTTTTTTCTTAACTTGGACAGAGAATAGACGGGAAGTACCGCTGACCAGCGAATCATTTGTCTGTCTTTTAACAATTTAAAAAAATAAGTAGTTTAATGATTGTATGACAAATCGGTACTAACGTTAATGAGTTTAAAAACCGTAATAAATGAGAATGCGAACATCGGAACTTATCAAAATGACCGACTTCTAACGTACAGAAGCGAACACTCAACTGTGCAATGTAACCAGCCCTTTCACTATCCACTGTTCTTCATGCGCCTGGTCTTGAACATGAGGGATGTATAGCCTTAAGACACGCTGGTCAAGCCGGTTGGCGAGTCCACTCTTTTAGAAGTAGTGTAGTTTCTCGGGGCTTTTGGTAGCGACTTTTTTATCGCCTTGTTATCGCGATACCTACGGGAAGTGATATGGTGCTATTCTTATAGCCGGCCTACACCACATCTACAAATCATAAAATTATGATATCCTATTAATAATTCGGGGGAGTTAGGGGGAGAGTGCACGCTGCAATCAAACAGTCGCTGCGCGCGCACTACTGGCCACGTTACCCCTCTCTCACAGAACACTACCTTGAAATGTACTGCATTTCCGACTTAGTCTTATTTCCCTAATATACGTGTTTTGGTAGTGAGTGAGATGTGCCAGAGTCCATTCCCGTCCTATCCCTCACCATTTTCCCAACCCTTGCTCCAATTCCTATATCTCCAAAGGTAGGCAGCGCATCCGGGTGCGTGCCAACGTTTGTCATTTTGGACTAATGTTGGCATGTATTGCGGACGTCTATAGGTGACAGTATCCACTTACCATCAGGTGGACTGTATGCTCGTCTGCCGCCTTCGTCCGTAAAAAAAATATATCTAAAACTGAGAAATTAGAGGTCCTTTATCTGAAATAATAACACATTTATAATAACATAATAAATAATTATATTGTACAATAATTTAACGTAAATGTTAACGTAACAGTTAACAATGTTCTAAGTTTAACGCTCATGATAAACCGCTTGCGCGCGCTGACCACAACAATGGCAGACAAAGACAGGCTAAATCTAACCATTCATATGCAAATCGTATCTACAGACAATTGGACTCCATTTTAAACAATAATGAGTTTCATTTTGAATGAAATTACATAAAGGCCATGTTTCAGAGCAAAAACGCGAAGAACTTCAACAGAATAATATGGAAAATAAAGGCTAGAATTTAGTCTGAAATTTAAGAAGACATTAAGTAACATTATTTACGTGTAAACTGATTTAACTAGGGAAGAAATTGGTGTAGTGTAAATGTTGTTATGTACAGGAATTTACTGGCATCGTCAGAGACGGGTCAATATATTCGAAGTTGATGACCAACCTTCACTGGTTGGAGAGGGACTACATGAAGAAGATTAATATGTATTATCCTGGGAATCAGGCGCCGTGTGAGTCAATAAAGTATCGTATCGTGATCAATTATGATCGCCACCTTTCTTGAGGCTCGCGCACATTTGTAACACATTGAGATGTTCGCTCCTATATTTGTGGCTTGCAGATATCCCAGGATAGTTTTAGTAACCTCTTCCGGTTGTTGGACTACTTCCGGTTTTAAAGTTGTTCCAGGTATACATTATAATCGCTACACCTATATATCCCTATATAGTAGGGGCAGAGTGCACGCTGCATTCCCACAGCCGCTGGGCGCACTCGATTGGCCACGTTACCCATCTCTCAAAGGAGACTAAAAACTTATTTTTTTCAATACTCCATATCTCTAAATAAAGTGATATCTCTACATTCAAAGCTAAAACATAAAGATTAAACTGTGCCCTTGAAAAACAGTGGTTTTTGATTAATATACTGTCGCTGTTCACGGACAGAAATGGATAGCATAATATCCGTGATAAATTTCTTAGGCACTAGGACAGGTCCTATCCTGTTCTATCATAGATTTCTAGACCGATCCGAAGCGTATTTTACTACGCGGCGACGCCTTCAAATCGTCTACAGTTCATGAAAATTTTAAAATCGCGAACATCGCTTGTAAATTGCTTTAAAATCGCTTGTATATTTTACAAAAGGCCATCAAATACCCATTGTAGTAAACTGCTCTTAACGCCTTGCGGAATATAGTTCGCACCGCAACTCCCCACTATTTCAACAAAGCTCAAATAAGCTTAGCGGATCATCCCACTGCAATGCAGCCTCTATGAAATATGAACCTATTATAAAATCAAAAACGTAACATAGAAATACATAGAGTGATAGATATGTAGATGTAAATATTCTGAGAGATATTCTGACTGATTCGTCATCGCCGAGCCGAGACCTCTGTAGCTAGAAATTTGAAATTTGCAAAGTTGATGGAATTTATGACATACGTATCCATTAAGAAAGGATTTTTAGAAATTTAGTGGTTAGAAGATTTTTTAATGCAATGCGTGTAGCTCTAGAAATATTTAAGTTATAGACACGAAATTTAGCATGATATAGTTTTTTCATTTAAAATAATGAAAGACGTGTGTCGGCCTTTTTTGATATTTGACTTAAGAGGTGGGGGCGGTTCTCGCCGCAAAATCTGTATCTCTCAATCTTTTTAAGTTATGGACTTGAAATTTAGTATACAGACCTCTCATTTATTTCAAAATTCAACCCCTACAGGGTGAAAGGTTGAATCCCCTATCGAGTGTAATCCGACAACAAGATAGAATAAGCGACGATAAGGTTGAATAAAGATATAAATAAAGATAATTGTTTTCTATAGTACCGAATACAATCAGGCTGGCGTATCGCTTTATAGTACTAGAAAACGTAGAATATTCCTTAACAATTTCACCCCACATTTGTCCAGACATAATTCTTTCACTAGAGCTTTGTTAGGGCACTGGAGTCAATTAAAACGGGACTTACCCCGGGGTCCATTGTCCTGTATGTCTCCTTAATCCCCAGGATTCATGATGATTTATGGACCACTCGACACTGGTGAGGATTGTTTTAATTTCGTTTTGTCAAAGTACTATACGTGTATAAAATGTATTTATATAAAGTGTAAATTTCTTAATATAATGAAAAACCGTGTGATGTCGGCCGACACCACACGGTTTAGAATAACACCACGCCATCTCTTCCCGGAAATGTCGCGGCGACTAAGGATAACAAAGTCGCTACCGCAAGCCACAAGCCCTGAGGAACTACAGTTCCTCAAGGCCATACTAATAATTTTAATTTTTCACTCTATCCAATGTTATAAAAATATATTAATACACATATTTTTAATAGGCTATAATGTTGATAGGCTGTAGATTGTTCAATGCACTCAATCAATACAATGCAGTCAATGCACGATATATGTTTGCTGCCGACAAAATGTTCTGCAGTTTGACAATTACAATTTGTATTATTGCGGTGTACGTTTTTGGATTTATAAAAAAGCGTGGATTCGCCAACGGGCTTCGCCAGCGTGGCGTTTTTAAGGTCATACATGGCCTATGTCCATATGTGGATACTACATTTCTGGTTTAGATTACGATTATATCAATATATAAAATGTATTTATATTAAATTTCTATAACCTGTCTGACAATATTCCTTTTTTTTTTCATAATTTATTTAAACACTGGCATAGCCATTGGTTCACACACAGGAAATAATAATTTAATAACACATAGGTAATTGTTTCTATCACTTCATTGTCCAGTCCAGAAGAAGTAGGAGTCACTCAGTAAAGCGATAGGTTTACTGAGGACAGAGGTGACCTCATTGAAAGAACACGAAAAATGCAGTCTCGCGCTTTAATTTAATTATCACAAACAGCACTAACTCTAGGCACTTTGAAGTTTAATAAACTATCACTATTAAACCACAAATCCCATACAACACTTTTTTTAAAATAATCACTACCTCTCGGGTTAAGCCCGCCAAAAAGTTTGACAACATTCCGAATGCATACAACGACCGTTTTGCTGACATTGACTTATTTTGCATTTCTCAAGCACAATATCTGTAGCACTTAAGTGTGTAAATTCCTACTTGTCCAACAGCAAGTGTGCGCTTGCTGAGAAGTGAGATTCTCCCATTCTGAGGCATTGGGTACACCCGCACGTAAGAGTGGGACGAGAGCATATATCTACACTCTACACTTTATTATTATTTTATATTTTGTTACTAACACTAACTTTTAAGTTTTTATTACTATTTACTATATAAAGCTGTTATTAATTGTCGAGTTACTTTGTGTTATTTTTATTTTTGTAATATGGATGTGATGGTCAGAAATAAAATTAATTAAATTGCCCAACAGATGGCGCTTACCCTGTTTTTACCTGTTTTTGGGTAAAAAGCATGTTTTTACTGTGATAAGTGATATAAAAACACGCGCGTATTCGAATGCAACGTTGTGTCGAAATTTCAAAGCAATCGGTGAAGATCTTTCGGTGATTTAAGATTTTGAACAAATGAACGTTAACATTTCTATTTATATAGATAGATAAAAAAAATACTTACTAAGCTGCTTAATGAGAAAATGGTTTTTGGGCGTTATAGGCTGATTGATGTACATCAAAACAACACAACAAACTGCATTTTTTTTCCTCCCCCCCCCCCCCCCCCCCACTGCTCTTAGCCGTGGGATGGCAACAATGACACACAAAGGTTATTCAACAATAGTAAAGTTTTTGCAACGTACAATAATAATGCGTCGCGTGTTCGAGATAACTACGTGACCGGTTTGCTGTACAGGTTGCAAGTTAGATAACGAGGTGACACAGGTCTGAGTACTCACATCTTCTTGATAGCGAGGTAGTTGTGGATGGGAATGATTGGGTAAGGCAATCATAATCCAATGATTATGAGGTAGTGAGGAGTAAAGGATTGGATCAACCACCGATATCTTGTGTCAGATGCTGTACTTGTTTATTCTGAGCTATATGGTGTTGGTCGGCGAGCGGCGTTAGAATAGCACCACCCCATTCCTTCCCGTGGGTGTCGTAAAGGCGACTACCACGAACTCTGAGGAACTACATCTACTCTAACAGAGTGGACTCGCCAACCCGTTTGGCCAGGATATATCGGTAAGTATTAACACAGTCTGTTAGAATGCAATATGTCCAGAGTCTATTGTGGTTTCCTCAGTATTTGGATGGGATGATCGATGCTTATTCATTCAAACATAATCACGGCATTGCGATAGATAAATAACGTTCATAATAAATAGATAGGTTTCTATCTGAAAACAATCCAATTACAAATAAGTTGCGATTTAAGCATTCTACTTACTCGTAATTATTTCCTATTTTTTTAAAACCGCATTGGGAATGAGCTGTGATTCATGTGGTCGTGGATTCATACACCGCCTCTGGATAATGGACATGAATCATGCTAGCACAAACGTAACTATGATCTATTAGTTTATTACAATAAACATTAATATTTAATTAAATCCTTATTAGTTGGATTATTAACGAAGGTATTTGTATCCTATGTTTTAATTAATTACGGCATTAGACAGGCAGTAGAAGACGACAACCTTGAAATGTACTGCATTTCCCAATTTATCCTATTTGACCAATGTGCATTCGTGTTTCGGTAGTTAGTAAGATTTGCCAAAGCCCGTTCCCATCTTGTCATTTCCATTACACCAAATCCATTTCTTTAAATCTCCAAAGGTGGACAGCGCATCCGAGGGCCTGCCTACGTTTGTCATTTTGGATTGATGTTGGCATGTATCGCGGATGTCCACAGACGACGGTATCCACTTACCACCAGGTGGACTGTCTGCTCGTCTGCTGCTTTTTATCCATAAACTTTTGGAAATATACACATTATTTTGGATTTGTTCATTCAATTTATTATTTCTCTTTATTACTTTAAATAGAATCTTTAATTTTTTTAACTTGTCTGTTCATTAAATTTCTTTTCACTAAATACTTGAAAAAGAGTTATGTAAATACATATGATTCTAAAGTGTAACCCCCATTATGTATTATTATAACCAACCGCGAATTGGACCAACCGCGAATTGCTCCAGCCGCGAATTGCTCCAGCCGCGAATTGGACCAACCACGAATTGCTCCAGCCGCGAATTGGACCAACTGCGAATTGCTCCAGCCGCGAATTGGACCAACCGCGAATTGCTCCAGCCGCGAATTGGACCAACCACGAATTGCTTCAGCGGCGAATTGGACTTCCCGCGAATTGGACCAACCGCGAATTAGACTTCCCGCGAATTGGACCAACCGAGAATTGGACTAACCGCTAATTGGACCAACCGAGAATTGGACTAACCGCTAAATGGACCAACCGCGAATTGGACCAACCGCTTATTGGACTTCCCGCAAATTGGACCAACCGTGGCTAAATGCGATACGATTTTAATAACTCAGATTATATTCATTACCTTCTTATCTTACGTAGAAATATCAACTAAGGTATTATAACTATGTTATTTTAATCGAGTAAATATGATAATAATCAATTATAAACAGTTAATGTTGCTACTATATTTGGTGCGCAGACGACTGGGAAAATCCAAAGGGTTGTGTCCTTTCCCAGGTGAGTCATAGTCGACTATTCATCGCGTAGACATTTTTGAAAGTAGTCGTATGCCTTAAATGTTTAGTTTTATATCTGGGTTTTGCATACAAACAAGCTACAACACAGATAAACTATAGCTAGATGTGCTATAGGAGTGTCGGTATTAAAAAGGTACTTATGTATTCGATTTTTAATTTTAGTTTACGAACATACAGGTGGGGTAGCTGGTGATAAATGGATATGGATAATGGATGTCATACATTAATATTCGCGATTCTTGCCAACATCAGTCCAGAATAATAAACGTTGGCACCAATACGCTACTCTATTGTATTGAATACGCTACCAATCTTTGGAGTTTTATTAATGTATTTAGAAAAAGGGTTGATAAGATGGGGAACGGAAAATATAACAAAACGAGGAGTTTTTCTCATCCCATTACACTTTCCATTCCTCCCAGGGAAGAGTAAAGAATATGATTGAATAAATAGATAAAGAGTCAATAAGTATACTAAAATTACTATATCTAACTACAAAATAACATGAAGATATATCATGATTTTTTTATTATATTAAAAGTAAATAATTGTTAATTACTTTACTCATATGTGCATAACACTATTCACACTTGCTTGCTCGGGTCTTTGACACTTTAAAAACGTCGGCTTATGTTAGTAAGTACACTTAGGTAGGCACAACTTCGTAGCGTTTTATGCACACACGATGAATGCGGCATAGGTACATAGATAGGCACTTATGGTTATGCACTTACACATATATACACACCTACACATACACACACACACAAATACACACACATCACACCTTGGCACCATTTTCTTATACTTAAATTTTATATTTTTTTCTTAATAGTCATGTCATAATCATACTCTTATAGAACGTTGCTATGGAAGGGCGGTGTCTGACACAGGCATTTTTTATACACCACGTGTATAAAATTATGTTAACGTTTTTTTTATTATCAACTATTAATTGCATTTTTGCAGGGGGAGAGTGCACACTACAATCCAACAGCCGCTGGGCGCGCGGCTACGTTACCCCTCTCTCACAGAAGACTACATTGAAATATATTGCATTTCCTACTTTATCTTATTTCCGTAATTTACGTACATGTCTCGGTAGTGAGTGAGATGTTCCAGAGCCCATTCCCATCCTATCCCTCCCATTTTCCCATCCCTTTCTCCAAATCCATTCCTATATCTCCAAAGGTAGGCAACGCATCCGGGGGCGTACCTACCTACTTCTCCTACCTACCTATAAACCTACCATTATTACCACTTGATGGTATGAGGTGCGTTGGAACTCAGCAGTATTCTGCAAGGTGTCATGCAAGAGCGATCATCTTATATAAACAAATAAGCAGAGCTTACCTACGATAGCTACTTGGTGTTGTTAGCGCATCCATCAAATCTATATCAGCGGCAATTCAATCGCCACGTGCCGTGAGTCACCTGCGCGCTGCACGTGACAATTAGCACATGCAATAACTTTATACAACACACTGTAATAATAACAATAACATTTGTTCACACAGGTGTAGCTGGGATAATTGTTATTATAATTACATGCCACTACTATCCTACTTCTGCTGCGAGGCATTCCTCTACTCTCATCGGTTTTGTGCAAGTGGCAAATGTAAAGTTTTCATTCCTATACAAATGGCAATTATGCCCGTGGAGTTTTCTTCGTCTATATAGACTAATATATAAATATAATAAAGAGGTAAAATTGTGTTTTTGTAGGTATGTTGGGGGTAAAGTCTGGAACTACGGAATCGATTTCAAAAATTCTTTCACAAATAGGAAGCTATATTATCCGTGTCTAATATAGGTTATATTTTATTTTAAAAATTTGAAAAAAAAAATTTGAAAAAAAAACTTATAAACCGAAGCGACGCGAGGGCGGGTCGCTAGTAATTAATAATTTCGTTACTTAATTCAAAATACACCTCGTCAATGTCCAGTTGCGTAGAAGCATGACGGGATAGTAGAGTTAGACTCCTGGGAAGAACACGAAAAATGGAATCTTATGTTAATTATAACAAATAATTACACGTACAAATTATTTTTCATTGACACATAGAACTAATGCAGGAAAATATAGTTCGTTTTCACAGATTTTCAAACTTAATAATTTATTGTGGTTTGGAGCTGGGTTGGATATGTGTAAAAGTTCATTAAAATTGTTTAGAAAGGAATTGCGGATAAGTCCTGATAAATTCTGAAAATATTACCCTTTTTTTTCTGTCGTTTTATTTTTGTGTTGCTTTTATTCTGTGGCTTAAATATACCTTAACTGTTAAAATCTTAAATATGTTAACATGAAACATTGAAATGTTAATTTTAATCATTTGATTTCGTGACGCACTCCGGCTTATCGCGTTGTATTTCGATCAATTAACATGTTATGAAACTTTACGCATTTTATCAAATAGATTTCTATCCCCACAACAAAGCCTACAACTAGCGCCATCTACAGCCACTTTTATAAAAGTTTAAAAAAATATGGCCGTAACTCTCGTGTCTGGAACTGATCACACATCAGGTCATCAGATAATTACAATGTGATGTAAATGGTATTTAGACATGAAGTTAAGTTACAATGTTCACTTCCAGTATCAGTTTCGAAGATCACCGAACTGCTCGATGAGTATCTCCCGGTTTTATCTGTTTCTTTCCAAATATTCAAGCCATCGACACATTTCCAACACAGCATTTATTAACACCTTTGTTTAACAAAAATAACGTCGAATACCCTACATAATACGAGTACTTATTTATCAATCATTAATAGCTTATCTTTATCCTTCTAACATGCCGAATTTTAAGCCATTGCAATATACGGGATGTAACAAAACTGCAACATTCCAAAGGCTGATTGATAACACTGAGAATGAAGAGAAAGCAAATTTCGGAGTTCGATATTTGCGAAATCGGTAATTCTTCAAAACCTCATTTGGCCAAATTAATAGAATGAATAAAATACGCATTACCGAGTTACCAATTACCCATTTGGGAAATATCGAATTTGACTAATGTCGTAAAAACCGTCTGTAAGAATAAGATTAAACTGCAGAACAAGAGAGCGTGAAAATGTCCATGTGGGGTGGGCGACCACTTACCATCGGGTGGTTAGCCCAACATTCGTCCATCTCTTCTTTAAATTATTGATGTACATCTTCATTGGATGGGCGATCTCTTTAATATTCTACTGTGTCAACTCGTTAATATTGTCTTTTTTTTTAACTAAATAACTACAGACGACTTATTTAATAACCTTTTAATAACGACCGATAAGTCAGATGATAATAGCCACGTTGTGTAAAAAGTTCAAGCTTCAATTCACGGTTGGACAGAAATTTAGGTAAGTTGTATATGTTTTATTTCACAGAACACAGGTGTTCCGTGACTGAATTATAGAGATGTATTCGCCTTTTCGTTTAGAGTCACGATAATAGGGCACATACATACGTTTTTTATTATTCATACGTGTTACCGAAATAACGCAAAACCAGAAACACGTCGACCAATCTATCTACTTATAATAAAATCGCAACAAAACATGTGTGGTGCGGCAATGTGTGCATATTATGTAGAATACGACTTCTCCAACTTTTGGAATCGCGATATCTCAGGAATGATGATTCGTAGGAAAAAAATATGTGCATAATTTTTATAGAGAATTGCATGATCTACCACTTTTGTTTGAACTATTTTTACGATATCACTTCCGTTAACGAGAAAAGTACGGAAAACCGGTATTTTTTTACTTTTGACCATGAAATATTTTTTTTAGCAGACAGGATCGGTGGGAGTTGTTGATATTTCATTTTTAATAGTGTATTTAAGACCTGTACCAATTTTCAGCTCTATGCGAACCACTTTTTTTTGTTTATTTTGACCGGGATAGAATTATAGTGAAAAAAATAATCGCAGTGTACTCTGCGAACGATACCGAACACAGTGTGTACAGCCATTTCTCGAATTTTCGTCTGTCGAACGCGCCTCACGAAAAAGCCACCAGACAGAATATAATAAAACTTACCATAATTATAGCTTATGACCTGGGTTAATATTTGGGGTGCATTTTATCCCGATCCGTTATAAAGTTCCCGAGGGAATCATCATTAAGTACAGCCGTTACACTGAATTACCACTAAGTACCACTCAATAGATTTTAAACTAACTAATAATGGTACCTAGTGTATGTACTGGTTCAACTCATAGGATACGTTTTATCCCGAACTATTATAAGCCCTTTTATTATCCACTACTGGTCACGGGCTTGCTCGCGCACATTGTTTTGTGCACGAGGGATGTACGGCCATAAAACGGCACGCTGGCCGAGCACGAGTCCACTCGTTTGGAGGTGGAGTGATTCCTACGTGCTTGTGGACCACATTAGGATATCTAAACATCTAAAATATTAGAATCACTATTAGCTCGAAAGCGTATGAACACACATTTTTGAAAATATAGGTATCTAAATTTTTGAGTTCAAACTCAATAACGTGTGAAGAATTAAATTTTCGGGCGGTTCGAACTCGAAAATAGCGGGATGTTTTGAGGATGGCCCACAGGGTCAACCATTTTCCAGATTTTATCCAGGTCCTAGCCAACTACCCACTCGGGCCTAACATAACTTGCCGGTAACTTGTGATAGCGGCTTTGTTTTCCCTGTCTCTTAGCAATAGAATAGGGCTATTCTATTGCCAGCCCACACGACTTACACCACACTTCAATAATACAATTTTTTTATTGGAACATCCCATAAGTATAATAGTATCAATCTATGATTATATATTAGGATTAAAGAGCTGAATGTGCCCAAAAGATATTTACAAATTAGAAGATTAACGATAAGATTAATACACGATAATATAGTATTATCGTGGCAGTGTGAAGTAGCGTACTTAATAATTTAAATAGAGATTATTATTATGTGTGAGTGTTTATTATTTTACTTAAATATGTGTATTTTTAAATGTGTGACATGTTTCTTAATTAAGAAACACCAATGGCAGTACGTTGTACAAAAATTTTAAATAAAAAATTGTAGATTTTTTTTTATAGAAAAAAGGCGGCAGACGAGCACATGGTCCACCTAATGGTAAATGGTAAGTCCACGCGATACAAGCCAACATGAGTCCAGAATGACAAACTTTGGCACGCTGCCTACCCTTGCAGATTAAGGAATGAATTGCAAAAATGGGGAGGGATAGGATGGGATGGGAATAGGCTCTGGCATATCTCACACATTACGTGTATTGGGGAAATGCGATAAACTAGGAAATGCAGTACATTTCAAGGTAGTCTTCTGTGAGAGAAGGGTAACGTGGTCAGTCGAATGCACCAAGCGGCTGTGGAAATGCAGCATTCACTATCCCAGCATTCAGTTTATATCTGGTTAATTTGCATCAAAAAGTAAGCACCATAACAAACCATCAGCTATTGTCTCTCCACTTTTGTTTCGATATTTTGATATCCTTTTTACGACACTACTCATGAGTAAAGTATCGATACTTTTGATTCGATACGCCTATCCTTGATAAACATCACAGCTCTCCCAATAGCTCTTTACCCCGATGGCTCTCTCCCAACTTACCACCTATTTAATCCCTTTTTTGTTCAGGGTCTTGGTTCTTCCTGCTCCTGCCATCATGCCTGGCACTGCACACACTGGAGCCCCCCCCGCCCGTTTCTCCCACCCGCAACACCCCTGCCGAGGGGTGGGTCAACGTGCGATTAAACCACTTTGACGCTTCTAACACTGATACTTTTGAAATGGTAAGATTTTTATTAAGTAAATTATATATTATTGGTACGTAATAATCGTATGAAAAAAGTTTAATGATAAAAGCTGATTGGGGGCGATGAAGGAAGAGTATCAGAATACAAAAGACGATTTCGAAAATCTTTGTCTGTCTGACTGTGTGTTTGTCTGTTAGAATACGCTTATCTCCGAAAATACTGAACTAATTTTCATGGAGTTTCCACGGGTTAATTAAGCTTAGATTGGTGCTTCGAATAGGCTTTATTTGATCGAAATCGACTATCCACAAGAAAAGATATCCCAATTTAGAGTTTAAAAACTAAAATTCCACGCGTACGTAGTCGCGGGCACCTAAATACCGATACCTAAAAAAATGAACATATGATCCCACCGAGCCAAAAGCCGCACCAACGCCGTTATGTGTATGGTGGGACTGGAAAGGCATTGTGTATTACGTGCTTTTGCCACACGGTCAAAAGTTTAATTCTGATATCTACTCTCAGCAATTAGTCAAATTGAAACTTGAAGGAAAACGCCCAGAATTAATAAATAGAAAATGTGTAGTTTTCCATCACGACAATTCTCGACCGCATACATCTTTGATGACTAAACAAAAATTGATGGATTTCTGCTGGGAAGTTTTATGCATCCTCCATTTAGTCTAGACATAGCACGTTCGCATTATTATTTATTCCCCTCTTTATACAATTCTCTAAATGGAGTAAAATTACATTCAAGAGAAGCCTTAAATCAGTTTCTCGCTCAGAAACAGCGATGGCGTAAGATTGTTGAATTAAATGGAAAATAGGTATTCCGTACAATAAATAAAAGTCTTTATTATTTTCACTATATAAAGGCCGCGAACTTATTCGACTACCTAATATATTTCTATATTATATTACTAGTACCTATTAACTTCGTGTGTGAAATATTTAAATAAATAAACCCCTACGGAAGGAAGTATGGGAAAGGCTTCATTGTCTGTTTTTAAATTCCTTGTTAAAATATTAGGGGTTGGTGATAAAAAATAAACCCTTGGGTTTCCGGTGTCTATTCACACGTAAAGGCTTTTGTTTTGTAAACCCTTCAGTGCAGTGTTAAGGGTGATTCTGCCAAGGGCAGATCAAGGGGGATGTAATGTGTAGGAAAGTCAACTTTGACAATCAGTTTCATCGGAATTCTGTGCAAAAAAAACTAACTATATGTAAATTATTTAGGTATTAGTGTTTATATGTATTGTATATGTACAATATACAATAAATATATATTTATGTATTTTGTTATTAATATTATTGTACTATTAAATTATTATAAACCAGCTGCGCCCGCGACTTCGCGCGCGTGGAAATTTAGTTTTTAAACTCTAAATTGGGATATCTTCCCGTCGGCCGATTTCTATGAAATAAAAATCTATTCGAAGCGCCAAGCTAAGCTTAATTAACATGTGGAAACCCCATAAAAATCCGTTCAGTAGTTTTGGAGATTAGATTGTTCGAACAGACAAATAGACAGACAGACAAAAAATTTCAAAATCGTCTTTGTATTCTGATACTCTTCCTTCATCGCCCACAATCAGTTTTTGGTAAATATATTCAATGTACAGACACGCTGGTTTTACAGTTTTATTATAATGTAAAGATAGATAGATATGTATTGCAACATGCTACAGGATTTTTTTTGGTACCAATTGGAAGATATGGACATCGATCACCTGTGGTTCCAGCAGGACGGTGCCACATGTCACACAGCCGGAGAAACAAAGACTTTGTTTTTTTTTTTCTAAATTAAATCCTGCGCCCAATCTGGGACATCTTTAATATTTGGAAATTCTTTGATTTGTTTGAAAAGCGAAAACTATCATGTCTAATTAACATTTCATTTCATTTTATTAAGTTATCTTTTATTTAATAGTTTAATTAATCGCCAGCCGGCTGTAGAACGCCTAGACTTTGCATAGAATGACCGGGCAAAATATTACAGCAAACATTTAAGTACAGAAAAATACAATATTTCATATATTGCTTAAGACAGTTTTGCATTCCACAAAATGTCCAGATAATCTGTAGAATACCTGCATTATATATGTTTAGTTAAGTGTGAATTCATCGATATGCAAATTTGAAAAAAAGCATCAATTTTACGAGTATACAAAACTATGATACCTACACTAACTTTTTTATTTGTGAAGACATTTCTTTTGCTGGATTTAAAGCCATTATATCTATCTCTTTCAGTTGTATTACTACAACAACGAATTCGAAGGGGACAACATCATAATATTCGTCGGAGGAGAGTGGGCCATATCTCCCGGCTGGGTCACTGGAGGACTGGCCCATGAGCTCGCTGAGAGAGTAGGCGCGGGACTCTTCTATACAGAACACAGATATTATGGAAGAACTAGACCAAGCGAGTAAGTATCTTTAATAGTAGATAATAATTACTTAAATGAGCTTAATACGGTATTATTGATATACTGAATGAGCAACAATAATACCGAACGAGCAGCAAAAAAGTGATGGCAGTAAAAGATGAGCTAGGTTTTGACGCTCTAGTGACAATATCTGAAGAGGAGAGTGCACGCTGCAATCCAAAAGCCACTGGACGCGCTCGACTGGCCACGTCACTCCTCTCTCACAGAAGACTAACTTGAAATGTACTGCACTTCCCACTTTATCTTATTTCCATAATGTACTTACATGTTTCGGTAGTGAGTGAGATGTGTCAGAGCCCATTCACATCCTATCCCTCACCATTTTCCCAACCCTTTCTCCAAATCCATTCCTATATCTCCAAAGGTAGGCAGCGCATCCGGGGTCGTTCCAACGTTTGTCATTTTGTACTAATGTTCATGGGCGACAGTATCCACTTACCATCAGGATAGGATTTACCATCAGGATTTTATGTCCATAAAAAAATAAATATAGAAATAGGAGTCCGTGAAGCAGACTTCGTCGACTTAGGAGGATGGGTTTTAAATTATTTGCTTCGGTTGCTGCTCATTGAGTATTTTTTCGTTCTTCGTTTAAATACAAACCTTGTTCTGAATTTTGTACGACGGTACCAAGTAGAAACTGAAAAGAATTGAAAAGCAGGTGTTGCAGGTGTCCATGGGCGGCGGTAACACTTACCATCACGTGGGACCGCTTGCTCGTCCGCCCACTAGTATATAAAAAACATATGAAACCATTATTATTGAAACAATTGTACAATACGAATACAAAGCTTAGTATAAGATTTTTTTTATAGACTGCAGATGAGTGTGCGTGACACATGATGGTAAGTGGTCACCGACGCCCATGGACACCTACAACACTAGGGGGCTTGCGGGTGCGCGTCGACTTAACGGCAATACTCCAGCTGGCAGTTCATTCCACAACATTCGGGTTTGCAGTATAAAGTGTCTTTTCCACCGCACTGCACGCAGCGACTCTATGTCAAGGAAATGCTGATGAAGAAAAAAAACATCTCTTCATATGACACAATACCTTTTTTTTTCATATATGGCAGTGGTGCGATTAACGCATTCTACCAGAGTCAAGTTGGCTTCATAATAAATAGTTTCAAGAGCTAAATCGCATCCTATCCCTGTCCAGTCCCGTCGGAGTAAGTCAGGAGTCGCTCAGTAAAGTGATAGTAGGTTTACTGAGGACAGAAGAGGACTCCTTGGAAGCACACGAAAAACGCAGTCCTATACTTATATTTGATTATCACAAACATAACGCACAAAAATCACTTTGAAGTTTATTAGACCATCACTATTAAACCAAAAAACGCACAATAATTAATTAACTTCACATATAATTAATATAATTCACACAAAACTATTATAGATACAGCTATTGAATCACACAATACTTACAAAATTATTTAAATAGGTAAATCACACGCAACGGGAAGCCAATTTTAACCAATGAAATAGTAACTCTTTCCGATGAGGCTAGCTCTTCAGAAGCTTTTGCTATCTCCAAGCTATAAAGCCTTTGAATGAGTCTAGTGTTAATACCTTGAGCAGTTTTCACCTGTATAAACTAACTATAATTGGGAAAAACTCACAGTTAAAGCCAGTGCCGAAATAATTTCAACAAACTGTCAAAATAGCAGCACAGTAAAATTTATCAGCAATAATTGGAACATTCATGCCTGCGGCAGCGCGCCAGCAACGGAATCGAACCCACTATAGTTAGTTACAGCGCACATTACTTTATACAATCACTGGGGCACCGCCTGCGGTTTACCTATCACACCGAGACAGAAATTTCGGTCGAAAACCGAAAATTTAATCCCAGTTTATGTTTTTTTTTTACAATTTTTTTTTCAAAATTTCAGGAACATTTCCACCACTTACTTATTACAATATTAGTGTAACTCTTACGGTTTTTGCAGCGCACGCCAAAATAGCTCGCAGATGGCAGAGTTTTTTCCGACTTACTTGACACTTATCGTTATATTTTGGCCAATTTACACAATATCTTTATAAATTATGGTCTGTGTTATTCTGATGTATGAGCTATATTATTGTAAAGTTTCATTAAAATCCATTGAGTAGTTTTTGCGTGAAAGAGTAACACACATCCATACATCCATCCTCACAAACTTTCGCGTTTATAATATTAATAGGATGTAACAACGGCAAAAGCAAATGTTTATTGAGCTATCGATGGTGTGTTCACCTTCGTAAATGTCTCTGGATTTCCGACACAGATAATCATAGAGTGGGCCATTGAACGTGGCGTTCTTGTTTTTGTAAAAAGTAATAATGAAAATAAGAACTAAATTTCGGCAAAACACTGTATCCGTCCAAAGATATTTCTAAATTATTTTCTTTATTTCACCTTCAAATTGCTTTAAAAAAACAGAGAAACTGTTTTAACATTTTCTGAAGCCCAATTTTTTTACTGTAGTACGTTAAGACCGGGACATTGCATTTTACTGAATACTTATGGTTTTCCCGAAAGTCAATGTTCGCACCAAGTCGCGCATCCTCATGTATTATTATTTAGTTTCCGCTTATTAAGCACAACACGCTTCTAACTGTACGACCCCAAGTTAAAAGTGTGTGCTAGTAAGTCGATGACACGCTCTCGCTACCACCGGTCGTGTTACTGCGAGGTCGTGGTTACTATCCACGGCTGCTCTGATTTCGCCGTCGCTGTTTCCGGGTGTGTTCCGGTTCGTGAGGAAACCGCGCGCAGGTAGCACATACTACATTCCCAAAATAACTGCATTTTTCCTATTTAAACTCTTTCATATACAGTCCACTCATTCTTACCATCCATCAAACATCATTGTCTGACTGCATTCTCATAAAGTTAACCGCCCGCGCTCACAGAACATATTGTTGAAAAAGAAAAGTCGAAGCCGAAAGCTTGCCAGAATTTTAAAACCGAAATTCGGTGTAAAACCAAATTTTTGATTTTGAGATAAATATTCGGTTTGCAATTTTTATCTGATTATCACCGAAAACGATAGATTAAAACCAAAAAAAAATTATATCTATACAAAATCTACACATGAAACTGCAACCAAAATGTACTACTAACATAGCTACTTTTTCTTCGTACAAAATTACCAAAAAGGAAAATCCGAAAATTTTAAAATAATGGTGGCGTCGGTGTAAGTGTGTCTCTGATATCCCGACAGAGGCGCTGTAGGTACCGACCGTCTAGCTATCAGCTATTTGTGCAGTAATTAGCTCGTTTGCATGCACTATCACGGGCCACTAGCTCGAACGTGCGACACGTACCTAACTGTATTACGTTGTTCGCTGTAATGTTCGATAGAAAGCGTTAAATTAATAGATAAGTATGTACATACACAAATTAGTAACATTCATAGAACTATTCATAGTGTAGAAGATAATACATATAAGAATATACAATAAATGTAAAGATATATCAATCGCTAGCCCCTTTATTATATCCACCGCTTTATGGCGTTAAAGTGAGTGAGTTGGCGAATCCACTCTTAAAGGTGGTGTAGTTCCTCAGCGCTTGTGATAGCTTCTTTGCTGTCTTATGTAACACTAGCCTATATTAGACACGAATAATGTAGCTTCCTATTTGTGAAAGAATTGTTGAAATCGGTTCAGTAGTTTCAGAGATTACCCCCAACATACAAACACACAATTTTACCTCTATATTATATTAGTATAGAAGTATAGAAAACCTTAGGCGACCTTAGTCGCCTTTTACGACACTTAATATGATCTATATATATAAAAATGAATGTTTCTATGTTTGTCCCGTATGCGTTCCTATACTATTCATCCGATTGCGATGAAACTTTGGTGAGTTGTTGTGCGCACGCCCACGAAGGTGTCTGAATTAGTACTGGAAGACCATGCGAACGAAGTCACGGGCAACAGCTAGTATAATATAAAATGAGATAATTGCACGACACATAATTTCAATTTAAAAAATGACAGTTACAATTAATCGAGTGATCGTTACATCACTAGTGCATATACAAATTTAATTGTGTGATGTAATTGGTAATTATAATTCAAAATTTAATTTTGTATTTAGTTTTCATAGTCTACCTAATGTGTCCGCATGCGTAGCAATACCTTAGATTTTTTTTGTTTTGTCAGAAACCTTCGCGAGCGCGCGCACAACAACTCACCAAAGTTTCATCGAAATCGGATGAATGGTTTACGAACGCATAGAAGACGAACAAACAAACATTATTTTTTATATATTAGACTATCAAAATCCGGCAAACGTTGTCCTGCCATAAAAGTTGATGTGCTGCAGCGCCATCTAGTAGCGAGTTACAACAAAGTCAATAGCTCCAAAATATTCTCCGTGCTCAAATACCTATGTACACCAATTTTCATGGGGATCGGTTGAAAAGTATAGAAGTTGATGTGATGCAGCGCCATCTAGTGGTGAGTTACAAAAAAGTAGATAGCATAAAAACCTTTTCCATGAAAAAATACATATATGTGCCAACTTCCATGGTGATCGGTCAAACGGTGTCGAAGTCTATTAACATCAGATATACCAACATCCTCTTTTATATATATAAAGATAGGTAAACCCTTATGGTAAGCGTTAATCGAAAGAAAAAATTCGCTATTTCTACACGTACATTCTTACTGTATTGAATTTTACTTCAATCCGAAGCTTATTCAAACAACTTCATATAGAACACAGAAGCTCTGTACAGTGGTTGGATTTCGGTTGGATGTGTGCCAGAGAGTGCATCAGAGTCGCGTACGACCACAGCGACAATTATCTACATCCAGCCAGGCTATTATTAGACTAGTAACTTGGTTTCCATTGGGAGGTTTATATGACGTGTTGTACCGAATCGCGATCTCTGACGGTACATCAAATTCCAAACTATGCTCGCAATTTCTTTGCTGGACAAAATCCGTAACGAAGAAATTGGACGAAGAACTTACGTTGCCCACATAGCTCAAAGAATCAGCAAGCTGAAAGGGCAGTGAGTAGACTATGTCTGTCGCAGGACCGTTCATCGATGGGGAAGACGAGCCCTCGAAAGAAGACCACTGGAAACGTAGCTCGAGACGAGCTCCGGCCAGGTGGACTGACGACTTGAAATGTAGTAGCTGTAGTGTATGCATGAGAAGAGCAAAATACCGTATGTGGTGAGGTGGAAGAGGCCTATATACAACACTGGAGAAACACACGCTGATTGTTTTTTATAGAGAAGTGAGTGGATGGTATGTTAAATATTAAATAAGTACTTACAACTCTATAAGTAGTAAGTTGTAATATCGTACTGATACTACATCTATACTAATATAACAAAGAGGTAAAATTGTGTGTTTGTAGGTACGTTGGGGGTAATCTCTGGAACTACTGAACCGATTTCAAAAATTCTTTCACAAATAGGAAGCTCCATTATCCATCCGTGTCTAATATAGGCTATATTTAATTTTGAAAATTTGAAAAAAAAAACTTGTAAACCGAAGCGAAGCGAGAGCGGGTCGTCAGTGACTATATAAAATCGAATTTAATAAAAATATCGTTATTAATTTGAGTAATCGTTAGTTGTCGATCGTCTCGATGACTAATATTTACATACGGTCTAACAACAAACTTTTAGGAAACTGTGCGTACAAACTTATCACAGAGATTTTATTTCTCAGCATTTCTAAATTCCTTCATTTTCCTAACCCTTTGTCCTAATCCATCCTAAATCTACAAAGGTAGACAGCGCATCCGGGAGCCGTGCCAACATTTGTCACTCTGGACTGATGTTGGCACGTGCCGTAGATGTTCAAATATCTCAAAATACAGGATATTTTGGCGCCGAGGATGCTAATAATCTGATCGTCTGCCGCCTTTTTTCTATAAAAAATAATATTGACTAGGGCCGACTAGAAATTCACTTTCGACTTTCTAAACCAATTAGAATTAAAATCGACATTAAAAATGGTTTGTCAATATCTCGGTTTAAAAAGATATCGTGAATGTTCCAAATAAGTTGATCCCAAATCCCAAACATAAAAACGTTGATAAAGAAAAAACAAAAAATATATTTCATCAACGAGGTATACAAACAATATGTAGTTTGTCTACAGTTCCAAAAATGTTTTATCCAAAACTTACGGACAATATCGATATCTACCTTTCCCACCGGCGCCTGCCGGCGACCTTTTTAATAAAATAGAACAGTGGACAAACAACCCCTTTGTTAATTTCACCCCAATTTCAGAAAACAGCCTTACCTCAAGACGATTTTCTTAGTAATGCCATTGCGAAAATGTCCTGTGCGAAACGGAACGTCTTTACTATAAAGGATAATTCACACTGTACTAAATACTGTGTCATTATTTTCTAGATAGCCTTAGCACATGTCGCGGCCTTTTAGGCTTCTACGGCGGAACACCTCGACTCGTTTGTTCTTCTCGTTTGTCGCTCAACTTCCAACTGTTGTGTACTTATACGATGAATGTTATTGTTATAATTTTTTTTTTCGGAGTAGTTAAATTCTTGTGGCCCTGATGGCCTTTCAAGAGTTACCGGACATTTATGGTTTAGGGCGAGAGCAGAAGGCGCTCAGCCAGGAGCAAAAGGAACGGAAAGGAAAGAAAGGAACGGACCTCGGCTTAGGGCGTTGCTTTGGGAGGATACCGCGGGATCGCGAGTCGATGACACGCGCCCAGGCACGTGACGATATCTGGTAAGTGTTGGCTGAAGGCCGGTGTGTCACGGTGGAGCAGGGGATGTCCTCGTCTCCGCCGGCGAGGACGGTGTATATGTGTAGTATGTATTATATAATAATTATATATTAATGATTATATATTATTATAATTTATATGTCTATGAATTATTATAATTATGGGAAATATATAAATAAATAACGGTACCAGACTGCAGACCTTTTATGAGTTAAAACAATAATTTTCTTAAAATTTGTTTATCTTTGGAGTTAAAAATTAAGAATTATGTTAAATAAAGTGGCGGTATTAATAAGTGCTTTACATATACCATGGATGCGAATCTCTCCACAACTTCAAAACCGATTGGAACAGCTTTCGGGACTTCTTGAACGATGAAATTGACCTTCAATTTCCCATGTCATCGGTTGATGAATTAGAAGACGCCAGCCTCTACTTCACAAACTTGGTCCAGGTAGCTGCGTGGAAAAACACCCCAGAGCTTTGTACGAGTAACTCTTCTCCAATATTACCAATGGAGATAAGACGTAAAATCGAAGAGAAACGCAGATTGCGCAGGGTCTGGCAACACTCGCGTCACCCCTTTGACAAATCGGCTCTCAACCGAGCAATTAAAGAGTTGAAAAGTCTTTTAAGAGCTTCTGCTAATGAGACAGTGCGACAAACTTTAGAGCTTATGTCACCCTTAGGCCGAGGCGAACGTTCCCTGTGGAAAGCCACCAAACATTTAAACAAAATGCAAATCCCAATACCCCCTATCCGAAATGGAAATTCCTGGGCACGTACAGACATAGAAAAAGCTGAAGTTTTTGGCACACATTTAGCCGCAGTATTCAAACCCAATGAAGCACAAGGCGACGATGATCCGCATATAGATTTTATTCTGAACCAAGATTTTCAACTCAGTTTTCCGCCCTCACCAACATCACCCAGTGAAGTATTGAGAGAAATAAAAAACATGAATGCCAAAAAAGCGCCTGGTTTCGATCTCATATCGCCAAGGCTCTTGAAGGAATTACCAAAAAAATGCGTGGTGTTTTTAACTAATCTCTTTAACGCCACACTGAGACTTTCTCACTTCCCCAACGTCTGGAAGATCTCGCAAATAATTATGATTCACAAGCTCGGAAAACCAGCTCACGAACCATCTTCATACCGGCCCATCAGCCTGACACCCGTCCTGTCTAAGCTGTGGGAGAAAATATTTCTCGTTAGACTTTCCAAATCCATTGACGAACGTGATATCATACCGCAACATCAATTTGGTTTCCGAAAGCATCATTCAACCGTGGAACAGGTTCACAGAGTCTATGATTCAATTCGCCACTGCCTGGAAACCAAACAGTATTGCTCTGCAGCATTTCTGGACATTCAGCAGGCTTTCGACAGGGTTTGGCACAAAGGACTGCTTTGTAAAATCAAGAAGCTTCTACCACATCCTATTTATTCCACAATAAGGTCTTACTTGGAAAACAGAGTTTTCTTTGTTAAGCAGGGTGAAGCTAGATCTGGCTTATTCGAGTGTCTTGCTGGAGTGCCCCAAGGCTCAGTCCTCGGACCGGTCTTGTATAACATCTTCACCCACGATCTGCCGCAGTCAGCGGACGTCACTATTGCTACCTACGCTGATGATGCTGCCTTCCTTTCATCTTCTGTGGACCCAATAAGAGCAACCGCAAAACTGCAAAAGCAACTAAATGATACCCACGCTTGGCTTAATAAATGGCGAATAAAAGCTAGTGCCCCCAAATCCTTTCACATCACTTTCTCACTACGGCAAGGTGATTGCCCACCGGTCAGGCTTGACAACACAATCCTGCCACTAACTAACTGCGTCAAATATCTCGGTTTCCTCCTGGATAGACGTCTGACCTGGAAGGATCACATAAAAGCCAAAAGAGACGAAACTAACCAACGATTCAGAAACTTGCTTTGGTTACTCGGTAGACAATCAACTCTATCCACTAACAACAAACTGCTTGTTTACTCTACCATCCTAAAACCGATCTGGATATATGGCATCCAGATTTGGTCTACAGCCAGCAAATCTAATATAACGTGTCTCCAAAGAGTACAGAACAACATTCTGCGTGTCATTGCTGGCGCCCCGTGGTTTGCTCGAAACTATGAAATCCATGATTATCTTGGGATTCCAACTGTAACGGCGGAAATTGAACGTTACAAGAAAAAGTACATGGAGCGTCTTTCTGCACATCCTAATCCACTGGCCTACCAGTTGACGACTTCAAGGCCTGTAAAAAGACTGAAGAGAGCTCACGTGCTCCTTACCTAAAAGAGGGCTGCAGGCCAATCCTGCAGTAACACTAAACGCCATTCTCCTTTTAACAAATTTACTTATAGTCTGGCGACTGATTGTAAATTACAAAAAAAAAAAAAAAAAAAAAAAAAATATACCATACCGCACCGTCAACCTATGCCTCTCCCGCTGCTAGCGACCACACACGGTCTTTAGAGTCTCGTTATCTCTCATCATCATCATTCATGAGAAGAGTCTCATGCAGCCACTATCGAAGATTTTTTTCAAATCGTCGGTCCACCTGCCCGGTGGACGTCTCGTGCTACGCTTCCCGGTACGAGATCTCTATTCAACGACTCGACTACCATATCAGTCCACTGCCAATTCAGTCGGTGTGTTTAATTCTTTAGGGAATAACTACGTTTCAGATCTTATCCCACAGAGAAATTCCGAGAATAACTCTCACCAAACTAAGAATGTATAACGAAAAAATAGAATTATCGAAATTCACTACGGCACACTACAAGAATGACAGCAAATATATTTCCTTTTACATCAATACAAAATTATATCTTCTTTACATAGTATAAAACAAAGTCGCTTCCCGCCGTCTGTCCCTCTGTATGTACGCTTAGATCTTTTAAACTACACAACGGATTTTAATGCGGTTTTCATCAATAGATAGAGTGATTCAAGAAGAAGGTTTATACGTATAGTTTAATATTGTTTTAACGAAACCGAAGCGAAGCGAGGGCGGTTCGCTAGTTTAATATAAAATAATTAAAAGTTGGCTAGGAGTCGGCGACGGTTTGTAAATTCCTTAGAGAACGTTACGGTTTTTTATCCTTAATTTTCCCCAGACTGACACCAGTCAAGCCACATTGCTCAAGGTCATTTCCTAATTTCCTCATGTTTCATTTATAAAAAAGCCAATAAACATACCATCTTGTACCTACATTGTGAAAATTATAACCAACAGAAATGACCAATGTGACTGTGTGTAGTGTGTAGTGTGTCAGCGTATCGATCAATAAAACAAGTAAAGCATTTTATTTAATAAAAAATATATATATTAAAAAACATAACGTAATTATTCACATCCAAAGATATTTTATAATACGAGGTCTTTCCATTAAGCTACGATATGGGATTACTATCACGTGGGACCGCTTGCTCGAATGCCTACGTCACTTAAAAAAAATAGTTTTTACCATTTTTTTCATACCCTACCTACCATCCGCCTGGTGACTCCACCGCTGGATCTGGCGGCGGTGCTTGGGACGGATACAGTGAAATCAACGAGAGATGAGCTTTGCATCTGTGTGAGTGGGTGCCGAATTATAAAATCCGTTTGTGGAAATGGTTCGCACTGTACACTATCGGTGTGCACTCACACGAACGCAAAGCTCATATCTCGTTGATTTCACTGTGTCTGTATACCTCTATGCCTTCTGCCCTTCTCTTGCAGCCACTATCGGCAAATTTCTTCCAGTCCATCTGGTCCCATGCTACGCTTCCCGATACGCAATCTCCATTCAAGGACTCGTCTCCCCCAACGGTTATCGGTCCTGCGGCATACTCGTATATGGCCTGCCCATTGCTACTTCAGCTTGCTAATTCGGTGACTCGTTCTTTGGCGAATATCTTCTGCTTGGTTTCGGATCATATTCCCCAAAGACACTTCGAATATAGCACTTTGAGCGACTTTAAATGTTAGGTCTTTCATATTAAATCTTATTCTTAAGGTCACTTAGACAAATGTTGGCATGAGTCCCGGCCAACACAGTACTGTGTAAAATACCTTTTAAGCTCGACATCTTAAGGTCGATTAACAAAACAGTCCATTTTCACGAAAACCCGAATTTAATTCGCGAAAAATATCACTCTGATACTTGTCTTGCATAAAAACAACTTCATTACAAACTTACATCGCTCACTTGCCTTCAACTCTATTTACTTAGCATTTGAAGCTATTTTAGCTTGTAATAATTGTGCGATAATTTGGTGATTATATAAAAACAACTTTAATCACACACACAACTTGCAGTTATCTTCGACTCTTTTTAGATTTTAGAATTATTTTAGCGTGCAGTAATTGCAGGATATTGTGGTATTTATTTAAAAAGGTAATTAGTATGGAGAATATATAGCAGTTGTCGCAAAACTGTGTCGCTTAGATTTTGGGATCAATTCTAGGTGTCGTGTTTTCATTGAGTCTCCTGTCTCAATATTGCAGTATTATCTTCTTTACATACATATAATAAAATAGTAACAAATCTGTCTGTACATGAAATATTTTTCGATACAAATGATTGCAATATAAACGACGAATGATATAGAGGCCAAAACAATATTTTTGGAATTTTTGTCTGTCTGACTTAACACGCATCACGCAAAAACTACTAAACGAATTTTAATGAAATTTGTCAGTTACAGCTCATATACCGTGATTAACATTTAGGGTATTTTTTGTCCAGATCCATTGTATAGTTCTCACGGGAATCAATTCGACCAATTCGACTATACAGCAAAATCCGTTAAAACTGTAAATGAACTAAAACTAACTACAAACTACGTTTACCTGATAACTTCAGATAAAATTCGACTGAAGCAGACAAAACCAGTTCGTACCTTTAGTATACAATAAAGATTAACTTGAGCGTGTAAAGGTTAATTGTCCATTGGACCAGTGCACTATGGGTCGTGATGACACGCGTTGAGGGTCATTGAGTCACGTTGTTGCTAGGTTAGTGTGGTAACCAGTCCTCTTATCTTCCACTGTACACGAGCCTCGTGTCTTATAACACGAGGGATGTATGGTTTTAAAACTTCACGCCGTCTAAGCAGGTTGCCGACTCCTCTCTTTTAGAGATGGTGAAGTACCTCAGGGCTTCTTATCCCCTAGTCGCCTTTTACGACACCCATGGAAAGAGATGGGTGGTGCAATCCTAAAGCCATACGGACTCCACACGGCCAATAAATCAATAATGATTGATTATTGGAAATAGCTGAAAAGAAGCAACTTCAAACTGAACCCTAAAAGCAGTATGCGTATGTATCTCAAAGTGATTTTCGGTTGGAGAGGCAATCTTGGATGGGATAAACAATGGCGTTATATATCTATTTTATTTCTATTGATAACTACACTCAACTTTACCCCTGGCTTCGTCTGCTTTTACTCGTAAAAGAGTGCTTCCACAAATTGCGTGAAAACGTATGGTTGTACAAATTTAAAAAAAACATGGAAAGCGACTTTCTCAAATTCGCCGAGGAAGATACATTTCATTATTTTCCGTAAGTTATGTCTAGACAAACAGTCCACCCGATGGTAAGTGGATACTGTCGTCCATAGACATCCGTGATACATGACAACATTAGTCCAGAATGACAAACGTTGACACGCCCCCGGATGCGCTGCTCACCTTTACAGATTAAGAAATGGATTGAGATAAAGGATTGTGAAAATGAGGAGGGATAGGTTGGGATGGGAATGGGCTCTGGCATATCTCACTCACTACCGAAACACGTACGAACATTGGGAAAATACGATAAAGTAGGAAATGCTGTACATTTCAAGGTAGTCTTCTGTTTTTATTTTCTAAAAAATATTCGTAGTAACAGAACTGATTCTGTGAGCTATGTGACATAATTCCTTTCGGATTTTATCCTGTAAAAACAGGCTCCGAGCACAGCTCCTCTCCATTGCTGGCTGAGCGATTTTAAATAGCCTGACACCGTAGTAAAACGATAGAAATTGTAGTTTTAATTTATTGCCACAAAACGAGTATTTAAATGCAAAATAAACACTATTATTGCAAAACTAAGTTAAACATAAAATGGCGACTCAAAATACTTAGTTACATTTACAATTAAAAATAAGGACTATATTTATTGTTGGACTGTTCAATATTAGTGCCGGGTCTTATTTTAATAGCTATGGTTAGAAGCGAAACAGTCTACCCAGATCAGGCATTACTATATTAAAAAAAAAAACTTATATCTAACATTTTAATATGTTAACATAATTATTTTATTAGCTTTCCAATTTTTAAATTGATAAATGATTGATTATATTCTAATTTTGACTGCTACAAACAAACTCATCCAGATTATTATAAGCCTCATCCAGTAAGCCATCGTTTTAAATCATGTTTAAATTTAAACATAGGTCTTTAAAATAATTCGGTAGTTTATTAATTGTCACATATTCATATTCCAGATTAAATTAATTTGCATAAATTGCAGTTCTGATTAAATGGTCTGATGGGTAAACCCATATTTTTGTCTTATGGCAGTTCTTACACGTCTGATATATTTTAAAACAAATCATACGATCTTTAATAAATAAGCAAATCTTTACTTATTTTTGTGCCACAATCACCGTGTACTCAGTTTTGTAATAATATGTTTCACAGAATAGTGAGCTGTGCTATACTAAATAGATACTATTCACAGAATAGTTAATTTTGAATTTAAATAGTATTTTGAATGAATTTCACAGGCAAACAAATTTGCAAACAAACCGCCAATAGCGCCAACAAGAGCCACATTGTATATAATCACTTTGCTATACTCGTATATGTACCTTGCATTCTTTTAATACAAAACGATGATTCATCACAACAAACTTGCCAATATCCACCTAAAAACTACACAAACAGAGTTGAATTCCGTGAATACATAAAAAGACCTTCGTTTCAAAGTATGACGCAAAATGAGTGATGATGACGTCATATCTTGGAATATAATATAAAATTTCGCATTTTTCGACATGAGACTCGTTAGCTCAGTAGGTTAGAGCACCGATATAAACTTATGCTTGACCATCGGAGGGCGGAGGTTCAAATCCTTCACGAGTCAAAATAATCCATTTTTTATTTTTCTTAAGTGCTTGTCTTCCGGCCACGTGGTCCAATCGCGTAGTTTAATCAATCGAACGTCGACTTTTTAGTATAGTCGAAATCTATAGTCGAAACGAGAACTAAATTTGTCAAGTTGGCGTGGTTCGATTGATCGAACAACGCGGAACACCAAATCCTTTTGGTGCGATTCCCGTAGTCTAACCACGAGTTTGACTTACTACTAAAGTTGTTATTTATAGTAAGTAGCATAAAATAGTAAGTAATATAGATAGTAAGTAGATCAAACTAATTACAAATATTTGCAGTCCACTCTTTTAAAAGTAGTGGAGTTAACAGCGCTTGTGGTAGGGGCTCTGGTAACCCTCAGTCGCCTTTTACGACACCCGCGCAAAGAGATAGGATGATGCTATTCTAAAGACAGCTGACACCTCACAATACTTAAGCTATTATTATTCTATTGCAGAGATACAAGCACGTCAGATCTTCGCTTCCTGACGGTGGATCAGGCGCTTGCAGACCTGGCCCAGTTCATTGAATACGTGAAAAGTGACGACTTCGAGGGGGGAAGATACAAGTAGTCTAATATTTTTGGAATTATGACCCGATGACCCGATAGACTGACCTGATGGTTATCCATACCATCAGCCGGTGTCTCTCCACTGCTGGATGTAACCCTCTTCTCATCCAGCCACTACCGGCGACTTAGTTTAAGTCGTCAGGCCACGTGACTTGGGCATAGTATCCGCTTCGTTTCCCGGTACGTGGTCTCAAAGCGAGAACTCGTCTCCCCCATCAGTTATCGGTCCTGCGGCATATATCTATGGCCTGTCCCACTACCTAGATGGCTTGCTGATCTTTAGTTTTTTGTCGAATTTCTCTCTTAATTACAATCATTATTTGTAAATCGCAAAATCGCTCGTTTGAAGTGCGTATTGTATAGCGTATCTTTTGTATTATTTTAGTTAGTTGTGAGTCCCACTGCATCTGTCGACGATTCAAAGAACTTACCTTTGTATAAATTTAGTGAGCCGCTGCTTTGTACAATTGTGGTTAATTTACTAATATAATTATTTTAATCGGTATTACCATTTGCTACTGGGAAGTACTCGCGATTTGTATAAAGTACTACATGTACCTATTTTATTTAAGTACTAAGTATTTAGTAGACGATACAAGCGATGGAAACGCTGCGTTTGTAACTTGTAATAAATATAGAAACTACCCGGTGACGAACCTGTGTTGTGTTGTATACACCCCAGAAAGGGGAGAAGTGTTAAATGGAGTAAATTGAATGAAATTTGTAGAAAGTTAGGAAAGAACCTACGCAAGTACAGCGCGCATCTCCCACGATTCGGTCCTTTCAACTGTAAGCTTGGCAAGGCCATGGGTGGTGAAGGATCTGTGGTGAAGGATCGTGGAAATATTGTAATTGATCTGAATATAAAGTACCCTACACATCAATGCGACACATAAGTTATAACTAAGCCAAGTTTGATTTATATTCGTTCAGTGGTTTTTGCATGATGCGCGTGAAGACAGACAGACAGAGAAAAATTCCAAGAAATATTCTTTTGGACTCTTTATCATTCATACTTTACACTACAACGTAACAAACACACGACATTGTTATGCTATATATATAATAAAACTGTAGAAGCAGCGTGTCTGTACATTGAATATATTTACCAAAAACTGATTGGGGGCGATGAAGGAACACAATACAATTGTGCAGAATACAAAAAGACGTTTTTGTCTGACTGTTTGTCTGTTCGAACACGCTAATCAAGAAAAATACTAATTGGATTTTCATGGGCGTTAATTAAGTTAATTAAGGTTAGCTTGGCGCTTCGAATAGGCTTTGTTTCATCGAAATCGGCTGACGGGAAGAAAATATATCCCAATTTAGAGTTTTCCACGCGTACGAAGTCGCGGGCACAGCTAGTTGAAAATAAGCGCTCTGGCGCCAAATTAATCTAAAGAACCTTAACTTCCGTTTCAATATACCTCTCGTAACGTCCATTTAAAAATCTGTTATCCGTGATTCCAGGAACGGGAAGGTGGGCCTGGTGGGGTGCTCCTACGCGGGCAGCATGGCGACCTGGATGCGTCTCGCTTACCCCCACATCGTAGACGCGGCCTTCTCTGACAGTGGGCCAATACATGCACAGGAAGACTTCCCTGGTAAGTAGACGTGTCCTCTGAATTCCCTCCGTATGGTTTTTCAAGAAAGCTATCAATCATTTATCAGCAATAATAATGTTCGGTAGACATTCACCATGTGGGTAAATGGCGCCATGTGGGTCGCATCTTAGTCTGCCACTTCCTATAAATAAAGACATAGGTGCCACACCATCAGCCTGTATCTCTTCACTGCTAGATATAGGTCGCTTTCGCAGCACCCTACAGTCTTTCGCTCTTCACATCCATTATCGGTGAACCTCGTCATGTCGGCTGTCCACCTAGTCAGACACATTGCATTTCATCGCTTCCTGAATCCATTTTGTTCCTACCGCCCTGACGATATCGTCGCAACAATGAGCTGGTGGTCTGCCTACACTTCTCCGGATGATTCACATTCGTCATTTCGATAGCCATTCTCCAGCTCACGTGTTCCATTTGCCCATTTTCACTTTAGCAATCTTCCGAAAAATATCAGCCACTCCAGTTTGTCTCTTGATCTGATTGTTATACATTTAATCTGAATGTGTAACCAGTCCTTTTTTTCTTTCACTGCTGGTCATGCCCTCCATGCGCATTGCTTATTCGTGATGGCTGTATGTCCTCAAAATGCCACACTGGCCAACGGGATGGCGAGTCCGCTCTTTCAGAGTCGGTGTGCTGCCTCGGGGCTTGTGGTATCGTCTTTATTATCCCTAAGTTGCCTTCAACAACACCCACGGTGCTATTACAAAGCTAGCCAACACAACACACTGTCATAAAACCGGCCTGTCATAAAAACCGGTCATAAAAACTGTCATAATGTCGTACTCGTATATGTCGTATAGATTTATTTATCGCTCATTTCTTCATAAGACTTTATTTTTAATATTAATAGTAAGTGTATATCATTACATGTATGCATTATTACTTTTATTTAAATACTAACAGACCCGACAGACGTTGTGCTGTCCAAATTTCAATAAAAAATTTCAATAATTTTAAATTTCAATATATATTTTTTTCTGAGAACTTTTTCAGAACTACGCAATCCATCGTTCGAATCTTGAGTTCATACAAAAACTTTCCGGACACCTTTTCCAATTTCTCTTTCCCTAAAAACCATATTCTTTCAATTTCGAACATTTAAAAAAAAATAGCCAAATTGGTCCAGCCGTTCTCAAGTAATGCGCTTACCAACGAACAGCGTATAATTTTTATTTATATAGATATGCACTACGCACACCTGTTCTGTTCCTGCCAAATGTCTCCATTTCACGAGTTTGCTGGGAGAGATCTCCACAGGGACAATCTTACCTTTTGTACATCTCCTTTCATCTAGTCATGTATAGCCTAGCTATATCGTTTTGTGTGTACAATAAAATAAATAAGATTCATTTAGGATTTTAAATATCAATATCTAAAATGCGATGTTTCAGAGTACCTAGAGGTGATAAACGAAGCCCTCCGCAGTCAGGGAAGCGAGGCGTGCGTGTCTAGTATAGAGTCCGCTATAGTGCAGCTTGAGGAGTTACTTGGGCAGAGCAACGGGCCTGCACAAGTCTCCGAATTGTTCAAGTGAGCAGAATTAATTACTGTTCATTGTGTGTACTAGTTTTTGATTATTAGGGCGTTACCTATGAAATTGCCTTTTCTTCATAGTGCCCAATTTGAACTATATTTTGACATTCCAAATTCAAATTAATTTAAATTTAAAGCTATAACATTCTTTTTCATAATCAGTTATTTATTTTTCCGTCAAACAGCTTTCTGTTTAGATATCGATGTGTTTTCGACGATGAAAAAGTTAAAAATTCGCCTTATTTTCAAATATGAGTTCCGTCGTTGCAGCAACACAGCATCGACGGCACGCAATATCAACGATGTGTACGGAGGCTTTTGCATGCAATCATGCAACTCTAGACCACACACCGCAAACGAATGCAAGGTGCGTTTTTGGTTTTATCGTTTCCGTTCTGGAAATATCGACCTCAAGAAGAAGCCCCGTGGACAACCAGAGACTAAAGTTGATAATGACGAATAGTATATAGCGATTGTTTAAGCGGATCCATCTCAAATTACGTCCGAGTTAGCGTCTGAGTTGATTCATTTGCGTCAAATCTGGAAAGTTTTATTATTTGTGCCGGTTCAGCACCGCCACAAAAATGAAGGGATTCTGAATCTGTATTGTCACTTGTGATGAGAAGTGGATCCTGTATGATAATCGTAAACGTTCATCACAATACCACAGACAAACAATATCCTAAACGTAAACTGAGTCAAAAGAAGTCTATGGTCACTGTATAGTGGTCCTGTGCCGGTATTATCCACTACAGCTTCTTGAGATCTGGCACAACAATTAATGCAGATGTGCACTGTGATGAACTGCAAACGATGATGGAGAAGCTCGCTATCAAACAACCGAGTCTGATCAATTGCTCTAGTACACTGCTTCTCCATGATAACGCACGCGCACACACTGCACGACAGACAGTCTCGAAAGTTATAGGTCTCGAAATTCTCCGTCCCCCACCGTAATCATCAGACCTTGCCTGTAAATGATTTCCGTAATTTGGATAACTTTTTACTTGGGACAAGGTATGGACGGGGTAGGATGTATTTCCATGATCTCGTTCATTATTGTGTTCAGGTTTCTCGTACCTGAGATCTCTCAAGTGTCCAGGTCTAGTGTTCTTTTTTAAAAAATGCTTATTTTCCATTTCATTATTCAGTACTGATAATTTAATTTTTCCAAACACGTCCAGGACTTTGTGATGCTTGAATAAATTGGAGTAATTGTCTTTTTGTGTTGTGCCTGTATTTTTTAGGTATTATAGTTTTCAAATGTTAACGTTAGTGGATACATTCACAATATAATCTCTTTCCCCCAGCACGTGCACTACCATCCTCTCCAGCGAGCCCCTAGACGTGGCCACGTTCTACTGGTTCGGTATAACAGAGACCTTTGCATATTTGGTTCAGTACGCAACGCCGGGCGACATACCACAAGCTTGCGAGGCGCTCACCAATACTAATGTTTGTAAGTAAACTTACTAATCTTTTTGAGGGGGAGAGTGCACGGTGCGATTCAACAGCTGCTGGGCGCGCTCGACTGGCCACGTTACCCCTCTCACACAGAAGACTACCTTGAAATGTGCTGCATTTTCCACTTTATCTTATTTCCCTAATATACGTACGTGTTTCGGTAGTGAGTGAAATGTGCCAGAGCCCATTCCCATCCTATCCCACCCCATTATCTCAACCTTTTCTTCGAATCTATTCCTATATCTCCAAAGGTGGGCGCGCATGCAGGTGCCAACGTTTGTTGACCAACGCCAACGGAGGACAGTACCCACATACCACCAAGTGAACTGTATGCTCGTTTGTCGCCTTCTTCCCATAAAAAAAACATTCAATTGGCATCAGGCCCCGATAGACACCGGCGCTTTTCCTAAGTGAAGCAAGTTAAGAACCTATTTGTTGCCGCAGCTTGTACTCTCTTTGTACACTGAAATCAAAGAGACAATAGCTTTTCATCTGTGTGAGTGGGTGTCGAATTGTCCAATCCGATTATCGAAATGGTTCGCACTGTACACTATCGGTGTGCACTCACGCAAACGCACAGCTCATGTTTCGTCGATTTCATTGTACTAAGTATATTATAATTATAACTACTGCCGAGGTGAATTTTTGTATACATTCTGTGATATATGAATGTATGTATTTAATTTTTTTCTATATCAGTTCACAACATCCCACTGCTAGCTACAGACCTCATTAGGTAAGTTACAAGGGGATTTCGGACCATAATTCACAACGCGGGTTCAGTACGAATTGGTAGTTTTAGGTGCGAAAATAAAGGTTGGACCTTGACAGAAATAGTTTATTCAACTGCTAAAAGCGGTCGAACAATAACCGTCTTCTATCTCATGTCCTTATGAACGGACGCCGATTTCAAAATGGATATCAAAATTTGTTGGTGTCTCGGCAGCGAGCGATGCAACTTGTTGGAAAGAAAGTGACAGTTGCACTTCGAGCTGAATCCTTGCTCCTCCAAAAATGAATCCATTTTTTTATAGTTTCTCCATGTCGGTATGTTTCGTTTTACATAAAAGTTGTTAAATTTGCACACAAGGCTTGTTTTCTGCAGCGTTTTAGGGGCCAGTTTTTTAAGGGTCCTAGCTCCTACAAGAAACAAGTAATCAAAAAAATCAAAACGTGAGGACATGCTCATGGTAGATACCTGTAACGTGTTAAAAAAAAATTGCCCTATTTTGATAAATCGGGGAGAAATTAGGGGAATTCGCATCGACGACATTCTATAAAATGCTAAAATCATAAGCTAAACGCAGCGCCGTCTATTGGCAAAGGAACGAATGTGTTGTAATGGCAGGCGTCATTACGCGTTAATATGGCGTCCGTCGAGTGACAAATAACACCTGTCAGTTATCACCACGTGCTGCCATTAAGTGACAAGTATCAAGAGAAAAAAAGTAATGAGCCAAATTCTAAATTCGAACTCACGTCCTCACGCATAAAATTAAAATATTCCCTCAAGCTTTTTAGGCCATCACTTCTGGATATTAAATGAAAGTTATATGCTGACCACAGGTTCATATGTAAAGATCTTAAAAAATCTCTTTGATCTAGTTAGGTGCCACTTCTGGCGTAGAAATATTTAAGATCGATGTACGATTACATTACATTTTAATGAATAAATTACACCTCAAAGTCCAATAACAATAGTTCTATAAACATTTCAGTAGTTTTAGTTATAATATCAAAATAAAACCTATTCACTAATAATAATCCCTTTCGTTACCGAAAATTTTATTATTTAAAAAATCTTTACCATTATAATAAACCTTTTCAATCAAGAGAGATTTTATTCTCGTTTGAAACATAAACAAGTTTAATTTTGATAAATTTTGTACACCAAAAAACATACAGATAAATACAAAGTACAAATAATTAGAAGTACAACCGGCGGCCTTATCGCTAAAGCCATTTTTTTTTTTATATACTAGTGGGCGGACTAGCAAGCGGTCCCACGTGATAGTAAGTGTTACCGCCGCCCATGGACACCTGCAACATCAGGGGGTATGCGGGCGCGCCGCCGACCTTGCAAAATCCTATTCACAGCTCTCTTGAAAAACCCCATATCGTAGCTTAATGGAAAGACCTTTTGAGGCAGTTCGTTCCACAGCCTACGGGTTCGCGGTATAAAGTAATTTTTGGACCGAACAGTGCGCGACACCTCCGTATCGAGGAAATGCGAACCATTTCTTCCAGCCAACCGTTGGGTAGTGAAGAGAGGTCAGTAGACGAAATAGAGGTCGATGGTGCAATAAGGAAATACTGCCTGTATATACATACATACATAGATATACATGCATACAGATAGATCTAAGACAGAAAGGCTACAGAAACAGAAAGGTGTGTATTCAAATGAGTATAAAATACTACACGGCCAGGTTTTTATTTATGTATACACTAAGCAAGACGTTTCTGTTCTGACCGATGACTCTAATTCACGGGTTTTTTAGAAGATATCCTTGCGTTTTGTATATCTTCTCTAATTTAGTCATACAATAAATTAATTTATTGTTTCCAGCATCGGATCCACTAGTACGACTGGCCAGTTGGATCACCGCTCAGTCGTGGACTCAGCCGTGTATAGAGACCAGATACACAGAAGTGGTAACTGCACACACGAATACCAGTTATGACGCACCGGACTCTGTCAGTAAGTTTTAATCAAGTATTCATGTCAAAAACATGTTTTATTGTGCACGACCGACGGACATAGGCTATATAAGGATATAGGGGTATGCTCCTATATAGGTAGGTATATATAAAGGCTTGTTTGGCATAATCAAAAACTACTTATATATTTTGTAACGCAAGCCGTAGATTTTGTTGAAATAAATAAAATTTCGCGGGTGGTGTGTTGGCGAGTCCACTCTTTGAGGTGGTATAGGTAGTTCCTCGGCGCTCGTGATACAGTTCTCGCAACGAGACATGAGCTTTACATCTTCGTGAGTGGGGGACGAATTGTCCAATCCGATTGTCGAAATGGTTCGCACTATCGGTGTGCACTCACGCAAACGCCGAGTCTCGTTGAGTGATCCGTAGCCGCTTTATTATTCGTTAGTCGCCCCGCGAGAAGAGATTGGGTTAAAGATAATAAGATTAATAATATATCCACATTTTAGATGCTTTATTTTATTTACATAACTATACACAGAATACCTTCTGTAACATAATTTTAGTCAATCACTGGTGAAACTGATGTTAGTACAGTATGAGGGGAAGGTAGCGGGTGGGGGGGTGTCTTGTTCAAATATGGGTATTCCGCAACATTTATATCTTATACTTATTCTTAATTTTAGTAATCTCGCATGTAGGTATTTGTACATTTTTCTGGGTTTTATATCAACAAGCTCATTCCTAACGAAGATTCGGGTACAGTCTGCTAGGTACATATTAGTTGGATTGTTGTGACTAATTATATTAGCATAGGTGATTAGGTAGTGTGAAATGTTGATATGAACATGGACATTTGTGTGGGATTTTCTGAACAATAATCCCGGGAACCGTAATTTATTACCAATAGTATATTTATTTACTATCTCAAGGTGCCGTGACGGTTTTTAGGGTTGTATCGATATCTCAGAGATAAGATAAATAAAACAAAATTATTCAACAGTACTTAATATATTAGTGATTTACACACGTTAACATTCAGTTGCAGTTTTTATATTTACAAACATTAACCTACAATTCTATCTAATCTATCATCGGATTTTTAATACGCTTTAAACTGAAATCCCGGGATTTGAGGAATGTCCATATTATTATTTTGCTCTATGATATCATTGCAAGTACGTAAATCACACTACCTAATCCCGACCTTTGCTAATTAGTGAACATAATTATTCAACCTCTAATAAAGTGGTATCGATCGTTGGTACATTTGTTACATCGACAAAAACTATAAAAAAAAATCTTACTCTGAAATCCATAAAATCTACACGGCAGAGAACCCGGGATAAGATTACTGTGAATTTAAAAAGCTGAAGCCTCATTAATTAAACCGAAACAATTTACGAAAAGTTAGAAATTAGTTTGTTCAACAGCTTTTGGGGCTGCGGTTTTGACGAACGACACGAGTCTTCGTATAAAACGTTATTTATATAGAATAATGAGAATTACCTAAATAAACACACCGAGTTATTGAGCTCTGTTGGAATTAATCGATTAGTTTCGTTAATCAATAATTCATTTCTTCAATTCAATAGTGGAATTCAGCATCATCTATACTATAAAAAAAGAGAGTGCGAATTTCGTGAGTTTGTGTGTATGTGGAGGGTAATCTCCGGAACCGCTGCACCTATTTCAAAAATTCTTTCACCATTTGAAAGGTACATTATTCCAGATGGACATAGGCTATATATTATGTGCAACGCATGCCGGGCACAGCTATTTTATATAAATACGGTAACAAATCCCCAATTTCGTCTGTTTTAACATATAATTAGGTTTTAAGTCCATTTAGTCTAAATTAATAACCAGTCTAATGAATCTAAATGTATATTCATTATTGGTTACTATAAATATTTAAATTAACCCATTAAACAATATGGCTTTTGACCATTCACATGTTTTTGTACCAAAGCAAATTAATTCTTGGTCCAACAAGGCCAACAATTATTTCGTTTATTTAGATGATTAAAATGAATCGAACCATCCCCGTCAGCAGCCCTTTCCTTAGGTTTAGGTTTTGTTTTGTTTGACCTTAAAAAGGCACGCTGTCCAAGCTGGAGGCGGGATGGCGCGACCGCTCTTTTAAAGATGGTGTAGTTGTTCAACGCGTGTGGTAGCCACTTTGTTATCCCTTACTCGCCACTCGGATGGTTCTAAAGTCACACAACACCACATAGGGATAAGAATCTAAATAATTAACCAATCTAATAAATTTTAATTGTTAATCTAAGCGATGGTTTATAAATACAATTAGTGTCTTTATTTCTGATATATTTATCATTCCTGATATAAAATAAAGCTGTGTGCAAGCGAGACAACAGCAAGTTTATGAATAGATAAGCGCTGGACATCGGCATTGTAGATCTGATGCTAATCGTACAAGTGGCAGACAAGGGATGCACACGGGCGAGAAGTACGGCGAACTTTAACAAACTGTTTGATAGCTCGGTAAATTAATCAATACCGTGGCGATGGGATCCTTGCATCCCGCAAACAATAGTATAGTCATTGCTTGATTGATTAATAATTTGTGAACACGACAACTAAGCAATATAGCCTTACGCTAATCCACGAGAGGATCCATAGGTTAAATACTAATAAAGATATCCAAATAGAAAGCCTGACCTTATATCCAGAGAGTAGCTACATATACTTTGACACGGCATACGATCGCCTAGTGTTCTTTCCAGCCTGGTAGTGCTTCTTCTGGGCTTCTTCTTGACTTTTCACTTGGTTTAAGCGTCCTTCGATATTAAGCTACAATGCAGCTTAAAGCAGATACACTCGCGGTATAGAAATGCATAGCGTGCGCTAATTACATGGTCCAAGGAGACCAACAAAAGGTGAGCTTAGTAATCGACAACTGGCGACGGGAAGGGTCGATCGCTAGACTTTGCAGACTATGTCTGCCACCACGCGGTTTCCTCGCGAACCGGTACATTACCAGCGGCGACGAGGTTGAGCCAAAGACTCCAATCAGCGGAATTACAGTCGTGGACAGAGCCCACGACCACGCGGTTTCCTAGCGAGTGGGAACGGACCCAGCTGCGACGAGGTCGAGCCATAGACTAGCGGGTATGCAAAATGCAGCGACATTAAAATGAATGGGAAGAAATTATTGTCTGATATGTGGGTAATAAAACATGACACTACCCTACAAGTTAAAAGCACCAATGTTATTGGCGCGAACTTTTTTATGAAACTGACACTTACCAAGGCATAAAAGTTCCTTAAAAATAAGAAAAATAATAATAATGACTTATTTATTTCGGACTAAAAAGTCCATTATTAGTAACAGTTTCAACTTATAGACTGTTAGTACCTACTACCTAGTTGTTATTTGGGGCATATTACTATTATTATAGCTTAATATTATTAAAAACTGACAGCTTGAAAGTCCCTGGTAGTGGCTGGATGAAGAGTTAGAGCATAGAAGATCAATTTTCAATAATTTCTGAACCAGTCGGTCATCGGTGATTGCTTTACGATCAACTTGTCACCTGTAGCCCCAAGTTGACCGTAAAATAATCCTGGTAAAATAACACCTTTTAATCCTTGTAATGTAATTATTCTACCACACATGAGCAAAATTTACATTAAATTATTTCACGAAAACAATTACTATTATATAACAAAATAACTTAAAACTAACATAAATTGCTCAAAATATCGGATTTTATATTGGGTAATATTTTACAAATGTGGTCCCTGTGGCCAAGGTAACCAGCATGCTGTCGACATTACCTCGCTGGATACAAGGGTGTGGATAATGTTTCTAGCGAATATTTGTAAATTTCAATACAAATTCCAACCCACGGAATTCCACCTACGGACATTAGACACCTCTAAGATCCACTGGCAGAATGGTGTGCAACCATTAAGGCTGTCCCAAACACAGGCGTGGATCCCGAAAAATTCAAAGGGTTTGGCGCGCTAAAAGATATCTTGAAAGCGTAATAACAAATCATCAAGTCATATGCAAAGCTTAAGCTTAAGCGGGGGGGGGGGGATCTCGCCCCCCCATATGTATCCGCCACTGCCCAAACACGCGATATACTGGTCGGTATTATATGCGATATTGCGGTAATTGATCTAGTTTCAGTGCGATAATCGTTGCTGTGTGTAAGATTTCATTTCATTTGTAAGGTACCATACAAAATGTACTAAGACAATTTATCGCATTACCGCGTTGAGATACATGCGTTACAGCTGTGTGGGAGAGCCTCTATGCTTTCTATTAATCTAGTTCGTATGTCACCCATCTAAGGGCGCCCATCGCGAGCAGTCGCGTCGTCCGTCTGCTGCTGACATTTGATTTGCAGATTGCAGTCTCCTCGTTCTATTAAATTATGCACTTTGTCGGACAGACCATGTCAGGGCGCTCATTGATTTACTGGGAAATCCATTTCTACATATACAGGGGTAAATAAAAAACACATGTAGGTACCCTTTTACACTGATATATAGCTGTAAGTGTTTGGCAGTCATTTTTAGAATTACTGTAATTTTTAGAATTAGGCTGTATTAGGTCCAGAAGTCCAATCAGAGTTGCATTATCGGTCTCCAGTTCGAATGGCCTGCCGTATATAAGAGAATAAAATTTTCTAACTCCAAATATAATTACCAAAACCTCTTTATCCAGAATAGATGGCAACACACACCTTTGTATTATGTAGCGTATGTATTATTACGAATAGCGTGTAGTTTTACATGGCACCAATAAATTTCTTTGTTTCTACAGCTGTTCACGGACACATAAAATTTTAGAAAGATGCGTACGTTAATAATTAATTATTCTTTCCATTTCAGTGCGACTCTGGACGTACCAAACGTGCGTGGAGTTCGGGTGGTACCAGACGACCAGCAGTTCCAACCAGCCGTTCCTGAACGCGGTACCGCTCGAGTACTTCCACCAGATGTGCAAGGACTTCTTTGGGTTTTAGTGAGTTACTTCCTTCTAGTGTATTTCAGATGACATTAGGTACAGAAAACATTTTAACACTCAAAGAAGACTGCTGTAAAATGTACTGCGTTTACTTTATCCAAACGTACGTACGTATTTCAATAGTGATTGAGATAAGTCAGAGCCCATTGTCCTTCCATCCTTTCCTATCCCTCCCCGTTTTTCCAACTATTTCCTTCAAAATTCACTAAAGTACGAGTATTTAAAATAGGCATTGGGAGCATGGCAAGACTGCCAACGTTTGTCATTCCGGACTAATGTTAGCATGTATGTCGCATGTCACACGCCGAGAGTATCCACTTACCACCAGATGAATTCCTGTCTGCCGTCTATTTTATATAAAAAAAAACGAATACCACATGCTTTCCTGTCACACAGAAAATACAAAAGAAAAACAATTAAGCGGTTTAACATGTTTACCTGTTTACAGTTACTAAAACATTACCTATTGTTTACAAATCTTATATAACAATAAAATTATAATAATAATTATTAGTTATTTTGTATTGTGGATGAAATACAATAGTCTATTGTAATAAATCCATTTGGATAAAAAACCACCTTTAAGCCAACTCTTGTTTGTGAGTTTTCAAAGGAAAACCACAAATGTCTAAGCATACGTAGCTACCCACGGCGTTCGCCGGGGGTTTGATGATTCCAAGAACAATTACAAACCGCAAATCGTTTGTTGCAATTAAATAATATTTTACACAATAATTTGTGTATTGATGTAGTTGGCGCAGTGCAAGCAAATAAATACTTCTTAACACTGCATAAATATGGCATATACATATTTTTTATAGCTTTATCATAAAAATCATTATCTAACATCTGAATGTATTTAAATAGGATCTTGAAACAACGAAATTTTAAGTCATATTTCCGAAAATCCATACCGATATCTATGTTTTTTTTTCGATATCGATATCGACAATTTTTTTTGTCGATCAATAATCCATATCAATTTATTTTTCGGAATGATTAAATTCTTATTCTTAAATTCGGACGTATAATTTATTAGCGCGAGCGCAGAAAGCGCTCAGCCAGGAGTAGTGTGTGCAGCAACGAGCCTAAGGGCTCCCCCGCCGGTAAACCGGCGGGAGGAACGGACCTCGGCTTATGGCGTTGCTTTGGGAGGGCACCGCATGGTGCCCGTCATGATGACGTCATGGTGCCTATCCATGACGTCATTAATAAATCCATGCGTGGCGATAATAAATTGATTTACCCCAATATTTTTCAAAGGTTTAATGTCTGTGTTTTCACTCTGTACATCGAGATATCTCTTTAATGGTAAAATCAATTTGAGTGTTGAAAGAAACGACGTGATAGAACGGTGTCAGAACTTTTATTCGTATGTAGAAAATAAAATGAAAAGACATTTATTGGCACTCCATACTTAGTTACAAAAAAAAAGAAATATTATACGATTGTATAAATTTATTAATGAGGAATGAAACAGAAAAATACTTAATCAAGGGCAATAGGAAGGTGTTCGCCCTAGTTTTCAGACCTACTTGTGTGCGTGGGTGTATCAAGGTGTATTTATGTGTGCGTGTGTGTGTTGGAAGCGGGAAGGGGAAATGTTATAAGTTTCACGAGCAGTGATTGAAATATGTTTATGTCAAGCACACAGAATAATTAATTTATAAACACATTACTGTTTGTTTAAATTAATCACTAGACACCGCAATTGACGCACGATGACTTTACATAGCGATTCACGTAGGTATTAATATTTTACCGGGAAATAAATTTGTTTATGCCTATTTTGTTACGCACTGTTATATCAACTTATAAAGTAAGCTATTTTTACACGACACCATTCAAAAAGGAAATTAATCCTTTTTTTTTGTTACAAACATTTATTTGAGGTAACAACGTCAGATGAGACGGTAGGGATCGCCTCAGTTACACAGTTACGGGATCACCTATGCTTAGTGTGAAGTCAATCTAGGTTTAAATAAGTATAGTTTCAGTTATGCCAAAATAAAGTATTATCCTTTCAGTTTCGACGAATCGCTCCTCGCATCCGGCATTGAGCGTACTAACACGCTTTTCGCTGGTCTCACGCATTTGCCGGACTACGTGTTCTCGGTCGCGGGCGGACACGACCCGTGGTCACCCATGGGACCGAATGCGACCCACGGGACGACGCTGGCGCCCGTGTTTGTTGTACCAACCGTGTCGCATTGTAGAGCTATCTAGTAAGATGTTTTTTTTATTTCTCTTTAATCTATCTATTTATTATTAACATTTTTTATTTAAAACGCGGGCGGACACGACCCGTGGGAGGACGCTAGCGCCCGTGTTTGTTGTACCAACTGTCACAATGTAGAGCTATTTAATATGATTTTTATTTCATTTTTCTTTATTTGGAGAAATGGAGTAATGTACTTATCCTATAAGTTCCCGTGAAACCATTGGTTCTGTTCAATTCAGAGTTAATTACATGAAATGTTAAATATTTTCTTTTGGCAATTAAGAATTCTTTGAGCTTTATATTTATGAAGAATTGGATTATTAGTAAACTCAAAAACATTAGTTTGCAAAAATATTTATAAAATTTTCAATTTAGATTCATTGATAGAATCCATGGTTTTATGGTTGTCACATTATCTGACAAGGGTACCGTATTGTAGATTCTATTTTTCCAGAAATCACGACTGTAGTGAAATATTTAAAAAATAACAATATCAAAATAAATAAGTATGGACTTATTTATTTTGATATTGTTATTTTTTGATATTGATATTGGAGAATGCTGTTCTTTGATCAGATCACGCCACAAATTATTTTATTATCCTTCCTATAATTATTAACATGGTTGATTATTAAATCGGTTTTAATATACAAGAACTGCAGAAAAGGTATCGATATGGTGTATCGATTGAACAATGGCCACTAAGATTCTTGGAGATTTAAAACTCTCCGGTTTTCGGATAGCGCCAGCCAATCTTTTCTCGTGGGTGTCATAAAAGGTGACTAAAGAGTAACAAAGGGTAACCTCTGAGAGTGGACTCGCCAACCCGCTTGGCCAGAATGGGATTTTAAGGACATACATACCTCGTGCACGAGACAATGTGCCTGAGGAGGTCCGTGTCCAGCATTGGACGATAACGTGACTGGCTACGGTTATCATTATTATTTGGACTTTTAAGAGTGTTTCTTTAATAATGTAAATAGAGATAGATAAACTAATGTAGTATATCATTTTACAGTTCCACAGCGTTCAGTGAGACAACGGAACTGGCAGCGGCAAAAAATAATGTATTAGATTACATGAGTGCTGGGATGAGAGGTGAATTTTGGTCAACGGATGCTGCATCAAAGATCACTGGGCCTTTCGTTCTAATACTTAGTATACTGATTGCTGTTATATAAACTGTGGATTGTGAGAATATAAATAAATGAATGCTATTTGTGTTTTAAGATTTCATTGCATTTAATGAATATTTCCTATACACTGGAAAAAAAACATTCCGATGTGATATATTTTTTTTAAAATTAGACAATGTTTTTTTAAACAACCATTTGTCTACTGATGTCTACCATTTGTCCATTTGATGGGGTGCAGGAATCCTAACAAAATAGTTTTTTTTTAATACGAGGTATATTTTTAGTAATATATTTTTATATTTCAAAAAATATGATAAAATTAAAAAATTAGATTGGGAAAAATATGACATTAACAAATATGAGGTCGATTGATAGTAAATCTACTACAACGACCGTTGTCTTATGGTAAGTTGTCCATGCCAACATCAGTCCAGAATGACAAACGTTGGCACACCCCCGTATGGGCTGTCTACCTTTGCAGATTATGGAATGGATTGGGAAAATAGGGAGCGAGGATGGGATAGGAATGGGCTCTGGCATATCTCACTCATTACCGAAACACGTACTCACATTGGGGAAATATGATAAAGTAGTCTTCTGTGAGAGAGGTGTAACGTGGCCAGTCGCGCCCAGGGGCTGTTGGACTGCAGCGTGTACTATCCCTCTAAAATAGACTTAGAGAAGATATCAAAAATGTTTAAGGGGAAGACGACATAAGTGTCAGCGGCGGCGGAAGTACAGTCGGCCGAGGGCCCTAGATGGTGCATAATGTGGAGTTATGGTTGAGTGGACTTTTCCACTCATCCATCCAGTTCTATCCAGGGTGTCTAATTAGGTCTGACACAATCTGAGCACGCCAAAGGTGTAGATGAGAATGGGCATGACCCAGCCGCTATAGGCTCCGATCTTGTCTGGATTTTTATATTTTTCTTATGCTGGATATGCACATCTGCGCTCTCATTGGATTTTTTTTTTCTTTATGTAAACAAACGTTCAGAAATCGTAAAATAGGTCAATCAGACCGATTATGTGCCAGAGCGCATATGTGCGCTCCGGTAAACGAACGGTACAAAATTGAGAACGCTATATAGCGCTCAACGCACAAGAATTACTTTATACCGCGAACCCGTAGGCTGTGGAACAAACTGCCTCAAGAGGTCTATCCATTAAGCTACGATATGGGGTTCTTCAATAGAGCTGTGAATAGGATTTGCAAGGTCGGCGGCGCGCCCGCATACCCCCTGGTGTTGCAGGTGTCCATGGGCGGCGGTGACACTTACCATCACGTGGGACCGCTTGCTCGTCCGCACACTAGTATATATATAAAAAAAAATAGGTTAAGTTTTGTGTTTATTACCAAAAAACCCTTTTTTTATAGATACCCCATTAATCTGGGAAACAAAATATTGATTTATGGTAACTGTAGGTTGTAGTCAATGAGTTGACGTACATTACTATTGTATTGGTGATCAGGCTAGGTTTCATACAAGTGACCATCATTCTTTGACGCTTGGACTGTATGTGCATGCTAATGTGGATTCCAATCCAATTTGTCCAAAATGTAACGGCTTTAGATCAAATGGCGAGCTTATGTTTACATATCCATAATTTGACTCATGGACAAGAGTTTGGCCTAGATTTTGAAGCTATTTTTGATTTTGTTTTCGGCAAATTGGAACGGACTGCAGGTAGGTAGGTTTTTTTTTTATAGACAAGTGGGCGGACGAGCAGGCGGTCCCAACGTGATGGTAAGTGTTACCGCCGCCCTTGGACACCTGCAACACCAGAGTTTGCGGTGTAGGAACCCGCTGGCCGTAGCCAACTAGATCGATGTCTAGTTGGTCATGACGTCTTACGTCGTATTATTCTCCTTTACATCTGCCATTATTGTTTATTCTCAAGTGTTTAGTTTTTAATGCTCTTTCTTTATCTTTATCTGTTTATGTAAATCTTGCCTTCCACATTGAATATAAAGTGTTGTACCTGAGTGTGGACTTTTACTGAGAGCAGTCCCGAGCAATAAACACAACACTTTAGCGGTATAATCATTTGTTAAAAAGAAAAACAGTGGCGTGCTGTCAGTGGGCGTCAGTCCTAATGAAGTATAACTCTATACCTGATAGACTTTTGGTGTAGAACCAAAATTGTTCTTTCAAGGTGCGATTTTTACTTTCACGCCATTTTATGTATGTAGTAGATACCAAAGTCATAACCCTTCCTTTTGGGTTTCGCTGTAATCGGGTAAAATTGGTATATGAAATAAAATTCATCATATATATTTGCTGTAACGGTATTTATTATAACTATTACATATGGTTGTATGTCGAATGTTAAAGCGTGTAGGATGCTGCGGTATACATACATACCAACAGTTTTACATATATCTGGTCATACATAGTTACATATATATCTATATACTTGCTTGTCTCTGGAACGCCGAGATCGTAGTAGTACTGTGTTAAAAATCTAATATGTAATTTATATATTTCGTGTTAAATAAAAAAAAATGGGCGAAACTTTAAATGCTATCTTAAAGAACGGTATTACATATACAATATATATAAATATGTATATTTACCTTTTTATATATAATGGTAGGTGAGCCGGCTGTCCACTTTCTATAAAGCCAGATACATGTCAACATCAGTCAAATATGACGAACATTGACACGCCCTCGGAAGCTCAGTCTATTTTTTGAAGATTTAGGGGTGGATTTTGTACAGTTTACACTCCCCTTTGTTCCTTGGGATGAAGCGATGAAATAGGTAGAAAAGTACAACGGGATAGTTTTCTTTAAGCCATCTATATTTTCCACTTGATCGGATGAGAAGCAACTAAATGGGCGGTAAGGGCTGTAATTGGATATGAGTGTTTTCTCATGGGTTGGGATGTAACGGGAAATAAATAACAAAGTTTTCACTATTAGTCGCAAGCTGGATGAGGAACGAGTGTAATTGGATGTGATACTTCTTTTTAAAACCGCTAAAAGTACGATTATTAAGTATTTTAACTAAACTATGACGTCATTCTTTACGATCTCAGCATTATTTCCCAATATATACGTCCTTACAATACCGATTATTCGAGAACAAATTTCATTTACGACTCACAAGTGACAGAACTTAAATTTCTCATTATAAATTTAGACTAATTTCATCAAATCGTTTATTATGTTTTTATACATCAATTATGAAAGCTCATAAACATCATATAAACATACAAATATATATATATATATGTTCGGGTGAGAAAATGGAGGGTATTATTTGGTCTAAACTAGCCTAAGGTAAGAAATATATAGTAGATAAATATGTATACAATATATATGTATGTATGTATATAACGTTGCGGTCTACAATTGGGTTATTTTACGTGTACATATACTATGTTACAGTTAAAGGTACAAAACATATACAGGCTGTTCAAAATATACTTTGATTCTTATTTTTATAACTAAAAGTGTCATTTTTGATTGTCATTACTTGTAACTTTAACTAGGTATCTTATTAAAATATATAAATTTGTCATGTCTGTGTTTTTTATAATAATATATGAACAAGGTGACGGACGAGCAGACGGTCCAAATACGTCCACCCGTGAAATGTCACGATTTATGTCAACATCTGCCAAAATTGACAAACATTGACGCGACAACGCCAACCTTTGAGGATTTACGTGTGGCTTAGGAAAAGGTATATTGGAAAGAATGGGAAATGGGATATAAGGGAATGTATATATTAAACAGCTTGTATATATATATGTTATTAAAACATACTATGTCATATTCCACTATTATATATGGCATTATACAAGGTACTGATTTCTTAGGGCACTTTGTGTTTCACATCGATATCATCTCTAAACCTACACAGATGACGATCAGTTTGACCGCAGATCGTACAATTATACAGCAGATCGTACAATCTGACAGCTATTCGTACAATTTGACATCAGAACGTACAATTCGATAGTAGATTGTGAAATCTAATAGCAGATCGTAGAATAATTTGATAGCAAATGGTACAAATTGATAATAAACAGTACAATTTGCCAACAGATCGTACAATTTCAGAGCAGATTGTATGATTTGAAAGATCGTACAATTTGATACCATGTCGTATTTTGTACAATTTGACAGCAGATGTTACGATTCGATAGCAGATCGTATGTACAATTTGACAGTAGGTCGCACAACTTGATAGCAGATCGCACAATTTGACAGCAGATCATACAATTTGATAGCAGATCGTACAATTTGACAGCAAGATCGTACAATTTGATAGCAGATCGTACAATTCGACAATAGATCGTACACATCGATACCATGTCGTACAATTTTCCATATAATTTTTTTTTTAATTTCAATTTAAATATTGTCACATTTAATACTACTTTTAAACATTTCCGCGATTTGTATAAATAATTATAACGAAAATCGATTTAAAAAAAAATTGTTCAGTGCATTTTGCACTTGCAATTTTCTTTATAATTAAATATAATTCCCCCGGAATATAAACTAGTATATATGTTTTCGAACTAAAATACAATAAAAATATTATTTCACAAAACGTTTAGTTATTTACAACAACATAAAACTTAATTTATGTGACATTTTGGAAAAAAAAATCGTTACAAAAAAATACGGGGACGCTAAATGTAACTAATAATATACATAATAATCACATATTATGTTATATTAATAATCTTACGTATGGAACAATAATTATATATTCATGATTTCGTAATACTAATAATTAGTTTCGTACTTACATGCGGTAAAGCTAAGAGAAAAACAATTTTACATATACACAGGTCCGGACTCTAAATAAAATATAGAAACAAAACAGACATACAAAAATATTTAACTTTTTTTTTAATGCATAAACGGGAATATCTGTGAGCCATTGTCAAAATGACCTATTTTGGCGAAATTTTCACGAATTTTGAAAAAGCAACGTAGCAAAAATACAAAATTAAACACCCCGAAAATTTTACGTTCCTAAAAATGATCAACAAATTTTTATGCGATTCGGGAGTTTCGGGGAAATTTTAATAAAAATCGATGCAGTAATTTCGGAAATACACAGCGGAAGGAACCGCGAGCAAATACTAATTAAACATTAAAAGCGTCATTTGTACAAGTTTTTTGTACAAATTAGTTCAACTTTCCGCCGCAAATGGCGCTGGTGTCGACAATGCGACGCCATGTTTGTTTGTATGTTAGTATGTGGCTATATTGCCGCGAGAGTCATTTCGATTTTGAATAATTTAGTTTTTCATTTCGTTTGGTAGATCACCCGCCGTTTGTCGGTTGGTCCTAAAACGAGAATATTAAAGTGTTTTATTTTCTGCCGTTTAAAAATATACCTTAATACAAAAGCATAAAAACATTTCTTAAAGAAAATCGGTGGTAGAAAATAAACATCTGCGGCACATGTCAACATATGTCAATAATGATCAACGTTGGTACGCCGCAGATGCACTGCTTACTTCCAGGTTTAGGAATTAGAATTTGATAAATTAATTGGGATCTATGGAAAATAGCAAGCATAACAAGATGAGAAGTTTTTCCTATTCCCTAAATGGATTTGAAAACGAATTAGTGGGATTGGATGGGCAGTTGTGGGATTGGGTGGGGAGTAGTGAGATTGGGAAGAAATGGGCTTGCATTTTTAGTAGAGGAATTAAATGGGAAATAGAGAAAGTATACGGGAATGAAGAATTATGTTTATTCCATCACATTCTTAATACAATGATATTGGTAATAGAGGTATGACATGGGGAGTAGATGGGATGGGAAGCAGATGTGTGGGATGGAAAACAGAGAGTATAACGGTATGTGGATGAGATATGGAGTGTAGATATCGTAATGAGTACATTACCTGTATCGTGTGGTCTACGCTCTGTTCCGGAAGCGGGATCTCTTCGTACACCTGGTCCACTGGAATTAAAGAATCTTCTATATACATATAAATATATAAAAAAATATGTATCTAAATTAGTACTTGAAGACCACGGGAACGAAGTCGCGGGCAACCGCTAGTAATAAATAAATTAATGTTTACATAAGATTGGGTAATAAATGATATTACACATCCCGGCCAAAAGTATTCGTGTGCCTGTACGACAGAGACGACGCTCTACAAAGGCGAAGCTAGCCGATAGTCTCTTTCTAAAGGCCGATGTGTATTACGTTCGGCCGGCAAGTGTACAGATATAAAGATATGTACATTGTCACGGTACACTATCGCATCCCCGCCCCCCCCCCCCCACCATTGTACAAAATAATAACATTTAAATTATATGAATATTACCTTATATAACTAAATGATTTTTTTTTATGTACGAAGGCGGGATACGAGCATACGGTCCACCTGATGGTAAGTGGATACTGTCGCCCATAGACATCCGCGATACATGCCAACATTAGTCCAAAATGACAAACGTTGGCACGCCCCCGGATGCGCTGCCTACCTTTGCAGAAATAGGAATGGATTTGGAGAAAGTGTTGGGAAAATGGGGAGGGATAGGATGGGAATGGGCTTTGGCACAACTCACTCACACTTGTTAAGACGACTTATTGACTTGTTAAAAATAAAATTTACACAATAACTACTAAGGCAATTGACCTGTTTAATAGATAACTATGTGACAAAAACGCGAAGGAAAATCTGAAAGTTTCAATCTACCTACCTGTCCTGAGCCTCGCCCTAAGCCTGTCGTTGTCCTCCCTGAGTACGGCCAGGTCGGCCCTAAGCCTGGTACGCTCGGCTTCAATACCGGGCAGTGCGCCCAGTAGCCTGCCCAGTGCGCCCTGCAGCCCGCTGGTCACGCCCACCAGTCGAGCGGCGAGTGTTGCTGCAGTTGTGTAACTCTCTGGAAAGAGAAAAACAACAAATTATGTAGTGAAAACAACAATTATTACGATATGTGGGGCTCGCGTGGTGTCCGCCGGCTGTAGAATGGGACTACTCCATCTCTTCCCGTGGGTGTCATTACCACGAGCCATGAGGAACTACACCACCTCGTATCGCCAACCCGCTTGGACAGCGCGGCGTTTTATGGCTACACATCCCTCATGCACAAGAGTGCATGAGGTCGCTTATGTCCAGCAGTGCAGTGGATACTGAAAGGGCTGGTTGCATTTGCATTTGCACTAGGACATATTCAGCCTTTCAGGATGATTGCGTAAAAAAATTAAACAGACATCCAAACACACTGGATTGATATCTGAACTGAACATTCTGGACTGACATGATCATGCACCGCGCATGTCGCAGGGTGACAGTATCCACTTCCAGGTGGCCTGTATGGTCGTCTGCCGACTTCCTCATATAAAATACACTCGCTCTCATAGTTCATCGCAACTACATCACGTTGTAACCAGCCTGTATTTACATTCATTATGTGAATAACTACAAGTGATACGGGTTTAACGCATCACGTAAAAACTACATAATGAATTTTAGTGAAACCTAGCATAATTATAACTAGACATAGCATTAGATGCATTATCAAATGCCAAAATGTGCATGAACGATATGCACGAAAAAAATCGGAATATGAATTATACATGCAATATCAGAAAAGAAACAATTTGGTCCGAGATCAATTTTGATATTGATTTCACAGATTGATTCCTAACACCATAAATTACTAAATAATATCATTTCTCATACATTTTTTTTATCAGTTAACTTATCTATCTCAAACTTATCTCAATATGCTTACCCAAGGCGTCTTCCGGCGGTATACTCTCCCCCTCCAATTCCGCCAACATATCGAAAGATTGTTCCTTCTCGAGACTAACTTCCGGCGGTAACATCACGCTCTCTGATCTCACTTCCGGGTGTTCACCCTTGTCGGCGTGTCGGTCTGTGCCCGCTGGAAAACAAATTTGACTTTAAAATAAGCTTATATCCACAGATATAGAGAGACAGATAACGCAAGCGGTCCGTGGCCGCGTGCCTGAAGCCGGCGCTAAGCTCCTACCTCTCGCGCTGCTCGTTCAGTTTGTTCCGACCCGTGTCGCTAGCAACTCGTTACAAAACTCAAAAATGCCTGATTGCGTATAATCAATTGTAAAACTTCGTCAAAAAGTGGTGAACCGAGTCGAGGGATGTTTCGTTTCATCGGTGGGTGGTGGTTTACCATCACTAAAATATCTATGTGCATGCTTTTATAAATAACCCACTCATATAAAACTGTCAAATGGCACATATTTTCCGGAGTCCCAACGTTAAGAAGTGCCTCAGTGGGCGTTGGTTACGCACACACTGACATATCATACATACCACATACAATGGTATACGTCAGTGTGGCTAACGATGTGTTAGTGTACCTAATGGAGTGTCTGTTTCTGTAGCTAAAGGTACGTGTCAGTGTGGCTAATATATTAGCATAACTAATTGTATGTGTTCGTGCATCTAACCAATGTATGTATGTTGTGTGGCTAACATGGCTAATGGTGTGTACACTCACCATAGTCTCGTGTCGGCGGCCGTTCGTCGTGTCGCCGTCGGCGACACGTGTCGCATCGGCCTCTGGAGCGCGCCGCGACTGTGCCGGCCTCATTTACAGTCAACGCTTTTGTTAAAGCTTCAGTCAACTGGTTTGCTGTTGAGGGGAAAACAAGCTTATAAGACCTTAAAATACAGACATATAAATAAAATTTGTGGAAACAAGAACTGATGGGTAGATATATTTTGTTTGTGCACAAAACACACAGAAAAGAAACACAAAATACAAGTAATTACGATTTCTTCCCGGCAACCTTCAGGGAGTAAGGAGAGGTCTGTAGACGAATATAAGTAGATGATACAGTAAAGCAGTATATACCTTTATATACATACAAACATACATACATATCTACATATAGAATGAACTAAGAAACTAATAATTATGTTCAATATTTTTTTGAATGATTCTCAAGTTTTTTTTTTTCAATTTCTAATATGATTACAAAAAAATAATCTAATTTTCTATTCGGTTTATTTTTATAGGAAGTAGGCGGCAGACGAGCAGGTGGTAAGTGGATCACTCCAAAATGACACACGTTGACACGCGTCCGAAAGCGCTGCCTTTGGAAATTTAATTTAAAGAATTACAACTATAGGGTGGAATTTGAAAAGGATAGAAATAGGCATATCACACTCACTACTGAAACACGCATTGAGGGAATAGGATGTGGGAAAATATGGAAAACGGATTTTTTAAAGATTTTTTCCTTAGCGCTGTAAATTTTGATCAGAACTTTTTATGACATTACCTTGTGCCTGTGCAGCTAGCAACAGTTGATGCATATCATCAGGTGGGGAAGATTCCTCATCTACGCTACCGCTGCGGTCCAAATGCGCCGCTCGCATTTCACTTCGAACATCTATTTATATGGAAAAAAGTTATTTTATAGAAAGCTAAATTATGCTGTGAGATTCTTAAAAGAGACATAAGTTTCGTAGAAAATGTATATACTTTATTACTTATTATGGCGATTTTTTTGTCGCCAGAATGAATCACGCGCATTCAAAGCGCTCGCTGTGGAGGGGCACAAGGAAGAAGCACGTCTTTTTTTGTATAAAAGAGATGTGAGACGGGAGAATGGCCCACAAGATGATAAGTGGTCATGGAAACCTGCAACATCACGGGTTATGCGGCACTTTTGAAAGGCCCATTTCAAATGAAAACAACTTAGCTCGTAGTTGTAAAGATCGCGCTGTAAGCACTAACTTTTTGTCAAGAAAGTGCGGATGAACCCCTTTTCGGTGACGAGAGGTGTGATGATAAAAATCTGCAGTTGGCATCAGGTCGAACAACTTTACAGAACATTCCTTCCTATTATAAAGTTGGTAGTAAAGACAGATAGGCGCTACATGTCTTCGGATGCTGAGCGATTGTAAACCGCCTGTGAAAGTGGGATCGTCGACAGTACGTACAGCACGCCGCTGGACGGAGCCAAGTGGGTCTAGCTGGTGTTTTTTTAAGGAGCGATGATAACTTTGATACACATTTTTATTTGGACTTTTCTCTTACTCAGTTAAATAATGTAATATAAGGGAATACTATGTTTGTTATTTCTGAAGTGAGAACCATAGACCAAATAAGGTTTTTCTGAAGCGGGAACCATAGGGTAAATAAACTTTTTTAAGGGGGGGACCGGACCGTAAATCAAATAAGTGTTTATCTGGAAGAGAAACTACAAGTCAATAAAATAACAAATAATTCTCATGTACAATGTGTGTTTAACTCTCACCGACTTGTCCGAGCGTGTCGGCGACCGCGAGGTCGGCGACTTGAGCGAAGCTGTCACGCGGCACGCCCAGCAGCTCCGCGACCAAGTCGCTCTTCAGCCGCAGGGACTGAGCGATGTTCTCGTCTAGTCGACGTAGTCGCTCTGATAAACAGATGGAATATTTTTAGTTTTAGTCATAGAATACATAACAGTAATGTAACGACTGAATGAGCAATCGTTTCGGTAGCATTCAAAATGTGCAATTCTTAAAATAGCAAATGAGTCTCAAAATGGCGACAAACCAAAACAGTTACTTCCCGAAGTGATTTCATTGCGGAAACTTAAAATCACACATGAATTTTGTGTCAAATACAAACTCTTTTGCAATTCATTTTTAAGTTATTCAATAAGCGGTTAGGTAGCGCTGATCGCAATTGTAATGTTACACAGTATTCACTCAGAGCAACCAAAATGAACTTTAAAATCACCGTAATACGAATGTTTACGAATTTGTCAGTTTATGTCAACGTCGGCCAATCTATGTTAATGTTGTGTCAACGTGTTTATATATGACAGTGTGTGTCAATTTGAGTCAATGTCTATCAACGTAGCAGTATGCGTCAACGCGTGTCAACTTACGTGAATGTGTGTCAACATGTGCCTGTTACCTTGGTGCGTGTAGACCGTGTGCGCGGTGTGAGCGGGCGCGGGCGCTCGCACGGTGAGCGCCGAGTGCGGCTCGAGCGGCGGCGGCGAGCGAGAGTGCGTCGATATGCGACCTACCGTCGGACGGCGCGGCCTGCGAGGGAATAAAGTTAAAATACCGAAACCTGACTACGACTTATAATGCCCCCACAAAAGCTGTAAACAGGATTTCAATGTTTTTATTAATGATCACTAAATATATACCGAATATATTCGTATGACAAACATTGTATTAAAGCCATTTATTAGATTAGCCGAGCTGTTGTCTATGGCTTTCTGTAGGCATAGGTAGAACTCTTCTACCTACCTTCCATCTCCGTCAGATATATATAAAATAATTAAAAGTACATTACATCGATATCCACTTGCACTACTATTACGCACGTCACTATGACCCTCCATAAGACCAATAAGTGCGAGCGAGACAGACTGATAAGATTTATGGGCGGACGACTCAGATGAAAGCGGCCGTACTATACCAATATTCCCAGCCTGTTCTCCAAAATCATCATACCATACTCACTTCCTCTCTTCTCTCTCCTTCTCCCTCTCCGTTGTTTCTTCTTTCTCTAGCGACCGCCGGTCGTCTCTCTCGCTCTTCTCCTCTCTCTCGCATTTCTCTTCTCTCTCGCATTTCTCCTCCCTCTCCTCTCGTTCAACAGAGGATCTCTCCAGAGATACTATCTCCCTCTCTTCTTCGGAGGGTTCATCGGGCGGTGCCGTGGAGGCGGACTTTTCGGACGCGTCCGATGGATTTCGGGACACGTTTATACCTGAGAATTTATAAAGTAATCCCATTTTTATATGGCTTGTAGCAGAAAATACTAAATAAGCAGCAAATATGAGGGGGAGAGGGCACGCTGCAATCCAACAGCCGCTGGGCACGCTGCAATCCAACAGCCGCTGGGCGCGCTCGACTGGCCACGTTAACCCTCTCTCACAGAAGACTACCTTGAAATGTACTGCATTTCCCACTTTATCTTATTTCCCTAATGTACATACGTGTTTCGGTAGTGAGTGAGAGGTGCTAGAGCCCATTCCTATCCTATCCCTCCTCATTTTCCCAACACTTTCTCCAAATCCATTCCTTTATCTCCAAAGGTAGGCAGCGCATCCGGGGGCGTGCCAACGTTTGTCATTTTCGTGGACTAAAGTTGGGATGTATCGCGGATGTCTATGGGCGACAGCATCCACTTACCATCAGGTGGACTGTATGCTCGTCTGCCGCCGTCGTCATCAAAAATTTAGTATGAAATAGCTAGTGATATTTAGAATTTCAAATAGATATCTGACAGACAATAATAATTTGTTATTCTTACCGGAATCGTCGGTAGACCGACTAGGTTGGTGCGATGGAGTGAAGCTCGTCTTGAACTCTGTCAGTTTTGCCAGAGGCGCCTCTTGGATGTGCCTCACCCAACTGAGATATAAAATGGAAAATATACGTATAAAATATGAAACATCTGTACGCTGAGTGTAAATCAATCTATCTCAAAAGCAAAGCCATGGATTCTGCTCACGATTCTGAGCCAAAACTTGATACTGACAGAATATGCTAATTGCACCATTGCTATAAATATGAAGATTTTTCTATCCAAAAATCGAAGTACAAACAATGATACTCACGTGGCATACTCAGCGGCTGAATTAGCAGTCAACTCGTGCATTTGCAGATGATTATTGACGTTGATGTTCATCAAGAAGAACGTATTACGTTCAGCGGCGTTCGGCCGAAACAAAACCTTGTCCCTGTATAATGAAAATATATATAAATATAAATATACAAAAACAATAAGATCCTACAGTAAAAATTAAATATTTGTTTTTTAAATGCCGCATCCGGCTTGAAGGACCAAAAAATATAAAATATGTTTGTGACCAACAACGTGTCACTAAAATAATGTAAGCCCTGAAACACATCAGTTAATTGAAAATATGTATATATTTCTTTAATTATTTATCAGTGCGTTTAACAAAACTTGTCTAGAATGCAGATTCTGCATACAATCATATAATATGTGCTTTAGAAGGTAGTTAGTTATACAATCCTATTGAATAGAAGCTAACAGAAAATTTTAACAGTCGTATCGAAAATCTACCCTCTCACTAGCCATTACTATAATTTAATATGAAACGGTTCTGCAGAAAAATCTAAAAAAAAAAAGTACTCTCCCCCTCCACGGGTTGAAGAAATAACGATTGGAATCAAAGATTTAAGTAATAAATGAAAATATATGAACTAAGAACTTACCATTTAATAAGCGGCGACAACAGTTGCGAATAATTTGGTTGTGAGAATGGCTTCAGCACGAATTTATCGCCTTCTCGTTGTAGCAACACCAGAAAGTCTTCTAACATCAACGCCTGCAAATTACACAGAAACAGTCGGTAAATAATAAAACAATTTGCAACGCACACACGAGTCAACTGATGAATTACATATTTATTTTTAATGTAATAAATAATCACGAAATATATGTAAATTTTTAGTGAGATATAATTGATTTGGTGTACCGGTTGAGATATTAAAATATTTCACAGTATTTTTGTAGGGGCTTATATAAAAGTGTTCCGCTGTGTTATAAATAAATATACTTATTCACATTTTTTTGTACATATACTTAATCAACCCAGTGGTAAAACACATGTCGTGGGGACAATGCAAACTTTAAATTTTTAATAACAGAGATGATTTAAAACTAAACGTGCAAATATGAAGTTGCAATCAGCCCTTTCAATATCCACTGCTAAACACGGGTTTCTCCTCGTGCACGTCTTTTGCTTACGAATGGGCTTAAATCGTCGCGGCGGCCAAGTGGGTTGACGAGTCCACTCTTCCAGAGGCGGTATAGTTCTTGAGCGCTTGTGAAAGCGGTTTTGTTATCCCTTATTCGCCTTTAACGACACCCACTGAAAGACATGGGGTGGTGCTATACTATAGCCAGCCAACACCACACGGCACTGTAGTTATAAAACATTAAAAAATAATTAAAATGTATCTAATAAGAGTGTACTGCCGCAATGTACGACGTGCAAATGCCGTTATTATTACAATACAAGTATCGACATGAATTATCGACTAGAGTCAAACACTATTATCGCTCACCAGCACATTAATCCGCTTGTTGGTATCAGTGCGAATAACCAATTCCCCCTCCATACGCAGCGAGTGTTGCGTAAGGTCCAATTTCCGCACTTCTTCCCATTCCGCGCCGCTCGCACGCACTTCTAACTTGTTTTGGATTGCACGCAACCTGCAAAAAACGTATTACAATCTGTAAACCCGTTTAACATTGCATTTGTTACGTGAAAACTAACAAACTGTTTATTTATTTTTATTATAGAAAGGAACGAACCAGTCACATATACACATATAGAGTATATATTTAATAGGTTTGAAAGGGATATAAGGGATATATTTAATAGGATTTCGGATACGGATGTATTGTTATACGCTTTTAAGGGTTTCGGCTACAGATACGGATATGAAATTATTTTGCATATAGTTTCGGTTACGGATATGTTTTTAATCAACAATTTAAGAAATGTATTACAAACTGAAATCAAAGAAAAATAGAACGAAATAAAGAATAATTGCAGCTTTACTCTCGTAAAGAAAGAACAAAAAATCTATCAAATCAAATGCAACCAGCAAGCAGTTGTCACTAGGTGTGCGGGATACGTATGCACTAACACGCAGTAGAATGAATGCTAGTGTCTGTACTCCGCACCAACTGGATCGCCGGGGGGTGTGGACTGTATAATAGGGTGTTTCCGTGTCTTGATTAAAACAACAAGGCTTGTTCTTCAATAGAGCCGGGGTAGCGCAGAGGTACTTGTTTTTCTTCTTTGTTCTTGTTCTTGTCGGAGTGGATGCCGCTGCGGAAGTGATTTTGACCGGAAATGGTCCGCCTATTATTCGCGTATTGGGTTCTCCAACTTGCGGCTAGTTGCGGGATTCCTCCACCACCGGTCAACATCGGGCCTCCCCTCCACTTGTCCATTTATGTACCCCTCCCGCTACCCGCGGGGAATCATTTATTTTCCTTATCACTAACACGTATTTACATTGATAAGATCCTAGTATGTCCTCAATTACACTATGCACCAACGATACCTATACTATGCACCAACGATTTATGTAGGGACATACTAGGGATTACTCCATTATTTCCATATTATATACATAAAAACTTAACAACTATTTGCGAAACTATATACATGTTTGCCTAAGTACCCTAGCCTTTTCGTCGTCAACATATCTCCCGCCGTCGCCGTCTCGCGATCTAATTGGTAGAACGACGATTTTCTTGGTCGGTCGCCGCAGGATGTGGCCGTTGCTCGTCTGGACGTCGATGATGCGAACCTCGCCGTCTTGCCCGGGGTACGTAGCGATGACTCTTCCTCTGGGCCACGTGTTCCTCGGTAGGTTCGGGTCGCATATGACGACCAAGTCTCCGACGCGTGGTGCCTCGCCGACTGTGCGGGGCTCCCGCCGGTACTGTAGCAGGGGGAGATATTCTCGGAGCCAGCGGCGCCAGAAGTTATCGGCTAGCCGCTGGGCGCGCCGCCAGTGTTTGCGCGCATTCACGTCGTCTGCAGTGAAGGCGCCCGGTGCTGGGACATGTGAGTTAGGCCCCAGCAGCAGATGATTCGGTGTGAGCGCCTCCGGCTCCTCCGGTGTTACCGCCACGTGTGTGAGTGGGCGGGAGTTGACGGTGTTCTCCGCCTCGATGAGTAATGTGTGGAGTGTCTCGTCGCTCGGGTACTTCTCGCGTAGCGTCGCTCGTAGGGCTTCTTTGACCGTGCGCACCATGCGTTCCCAGGCCCCGGCCATGAAGGGGGCGGAAGGGGGAACGTGACGCCACGCGATGTGTTTCGCAGTTGCTTCCTCTTGCACCGCGGCTAGTGCGGCCTCGGTGAGTTGTTTTTCCGCGGCTTTAAAGTTAGTGGCGTTGTCACACCATAACTCCGTTGGGCAGCCGCGTCGCCCCATGAATCGTCGTAGCGCAGAGATGGCGGAATCTGCGCTGAGTGATGCTGCCACTTCCAAGTGTACAGCCCTCGTGGTCATGCATGTAAATAAGGCGACATATCTCTTCTCTCGATGTCGGCCCACGGTTACTTCGATGGGACCGAAGTAGTCGAGCCCGGTGAAGGTGAACGGGCGCGCGTGATGTGCTACGCGCGCGTGCGGTAGATCGCCGGTGGCTGGACTCGTCGGTTTCGCCTTCTTCAGTTTACATGTCATGCATGCCTTTATGACGCCCCTTACTGTAGGGCGAATCTTTCCTATGCACAGTCGCTGTCGCAGTTCGTTGACGATTAGCTCGACGCCTCCGTGGTGCATTTTCCTATGTACATGGTCTATGTACAACCTCGTATAGCTGTGTGAACCATCCAACACAGCCGGATTCGTCGTTTCCTCGCTAATCTCTCCTGCGGCAGCGATTCTTCCCTTTTGTCGTAGCAGTCCGTCGGTTCCCACAATCACACTTAGTGCGGCGAGTTTGTCGTCTCCCGCCGGTGTGGCGCTACGCTCGATGCGCTTACGTTCGCATGCGTAGCTGTCCTCTTGTGCTGCCTTCATCCATTGATGTTCCGCTCGTATGAGATAGTGCGCTTCCATCTGTACGAACTTGCACTTGCCGCGCGCTGGTTCTACCTTTTGTGCAGTCTTAGCGTCGCCTTTTCTTGTTCCTGACCATGCCGGGTCCGACGTCGGGTTGGCAATGGTCCTTTTGCGACGCGCAGCTGCTACTATGTGCCTCCTTTTGCGGCACAAGTCGATGAATTGTAGAGCGCGTGCAGTGGCCCGGATCAGGCGCTCCCATTTTGAAAAGCGCGTGATATCGGGCAAGTGTGCATGCCCCTTTGTCGTGTTCGTAATTGCGCAGCATTTCTCTTTTTCTTCCCCGGTGCGTTCGGCTATTGTGCTTGCTTCGACTGGCCATTGCTCCTCGGGCGATAGTAAGAAGGGCGGGCCGATGAACCATCGGTGGTCTCTGTTGAAGTCCGCGGGCGTTGCTCGTGTCGCGTCGTCGGCTACGTTGAGTTGCGACGGTAGCCATCTCCATTCCTTTTTCTTTGTAGTATCTTCTATTTCTGCGATACGATGTGCGACGAACGTTTTGAACGCCCGTGGTTCGGCTCTGATCCACGCGAGTGCGGTGCGTGAATCGCACCAGTAGACCCGTCTTGTTGCCTCAAAGTCGTGCTCCTTTGCGACGTTCTTGGCCAGTCGCGCGCCGAGTACTGCCGCCTGGAGCTCAAGCCGCGGGATTGAGACGGGCTTGAGCGGTGTGACGCGGCTTTTTGCAGCGGCCAGTGCGATCTTCACGCTGCCGTCTGCTCGTTCTAATCTCCAGTACACGGCGGCGGCGTAGGCTTCTTCGCTTGCGTCCACAAACGTGTGTAGCTCCCTTCTCGAGGCCGGTTCCATGTCGTAGCAGCGGGGAATGCGAAGCTCCTCTAGAGCGCGTAGCGTTTCCATCCACGCGTTCCACTTTGGTTGCAGCTCTTCCGGAAGCGGTTCGTCCCAGCTCGTTCCATACCTCCAGGTATCTTGCATGAGTCGTTTCGCCGGAGTGGTTATCGGCGATACGAGTCCGAGCGGGTCGAACAGCGACATAATTACGCTGAGTGCTTCCCTCTTGGTGGGTGGGCGTCTGCCTTCTATGACGTCAGATGGTGTCCTCGTAGTATTTACGCGGAAGCCGATGCAGTCTTCCTTTGTCTCCCACAGCAGACCGAGTGTTTTCTCTGTCTCGCTTCCGCCGATGTCGACTGTCGTGGCTCCGGGATCCGTTGTAAATTGTTTCACAACGGACTTTTTGTTGGACACCCATCCGCGCAATTGAAAGCCGGCTCGACGGTGTATCTCGTCGACCGACTTTACGACTCTCGCAGCTTCCTTCTCGTTTGTGAAGCTGGTTATGAAGTCGTCCATATAGTGGTTCATTTGTATCTCTCGGACGGCGCGTTCGTCTTCGTGTGCGAACTCGGCGGCGTTGCGATCTTTAATATACAACGCGGTGCACGGCGATGACGTCGCTCCGAATATAACCGACGTCATCTTGTACTCTTGTGGTAACGTATTGCCTCGCTCGTCGTCCCTCCATAGGAAGCGTAGTGCGTCTCGATCTTCCGGTCGAATCTTTATTTGCATGAACATCTCCTTGATGTCCGCTGACACGGCGATGGGATGTTGGCGGAATCTCATGACGACTCCGGGCAGTGATTGCAGCAAGTCAGGACCCGATAGCAGCATGTCGTTGAGGCTGCGTCCGAAGGATCTCGCAGCGGCGTCGTGGACGACTCGGATCTTCTCTTTCGCCGGGTTGATGACGGCGAAATGTGGCAAGTACCACGTTTTGTTTGCAGGTGGCGCTGTAGTCGCAGGCTCGGCGTATCCCGACGTTAACAAGTTAGCGATACGCTCCTTGTACTTTTCCTTGAGCGCCGGGTCGCGGTCGAGTCTCTTCTCCAAATTGTGCAGCCGTTTGAGAGCGTCCCCGTAATTGTTAGGGATCTTCTTGTCATCTTCTTTCCACAGGAGTCCGGTCTCGAACCGCCCGTCAGGTAGCCGTCGACTGTGCTTATCCAGTAGGTCGATGGCGCGCTGCTCCGGGTCATTCTTGGTTGTCCTCGGTTCGATGCCCAGTGACTCCAACTTGAAGAAGTTCTTCATTAACTTCTCCATTTCGTCGCACTTCTCGCTGATGTGGCCGCAGAAGGCGACTGGTTCGCACACTGAAGTGCGACATCCATGTAGCACCCAACCTAGTAGCGTGAGTGACGCTACCGGCTTGTTTCTTCGTCCCGCTCGGACCTGGCGTGAGACGATCAGCTCCCAGTTGTCCTGCCCGATGAGAATCTTCGGACAGACATCCTTGTAGGTGAGCTCGTCCCTGATGTCGTCCAGGTGTGTGCAGTCTTCCAGGTCCGTTTCCCCGATGGTCTGCGATGTGAAGTTGAGACGCTCGATGGTGCGTGCGCCCTTTAATTTATGCACGCCGTCCGAGTGTAGCCCTTGTATCTGTACGTCAACAGTGCGGCTCTTTTCATGCTTCATTTCGCCACCGTTGATGCCTTGAATCCACATTGTGTCAACCGGCCCGTCGATGCCGAGCGAGTTGATTGTAGCCTCTTCTATGATGGTGACGGTGCTGCCTTCGTCGAACAGCGCGTAGGTGTGTATCTTCGCGTGTGGTCCGGCAAGCACTACTGGCGCAATCTTGAGGTAGGCTCGACGTCGATGCGGTGATGAGTTCGCGGCGGTGGCCTTGTTGGTCAGCTCTGTTGTTGACGTGACGATTTCTTCTTTGGGCTCTTCTGTCTTCACTGTTGGCGGCAAAGTTTGACGTGTACGATGTAGCAGCCGATGATGTGACATCCCACACCCGTTGTGTCCGCATGGCTTAGCTCGGCAACTGCCCCGGTGATGGTCACTACACAGGCAGCGGAAGCAGATGCGGTTCCTCTTCGTTACCTCCCATCGGGCGTCGAGATCGCTCTCGGCAAACCGTTTGCACGAAGGCAGGTAATGATCTTCTTTACACAGCGGGCATAGTTTTCTTTTTCCGTCGTTAATGGCGCTGTATGTTCGTTCCGTCCTTTTCTTTGTCGCCCTCTCTCTCACACTCGCAGGTTCAATGATGGGAACGGTGACTTCTGGCGGTGCGTAGGCACTGCATTTGTCGGCCTCTATGTTGAGGAACGTTGACAGCAGGCTCAGCGTGGGTACTTCGTGCTCCCAGATACTTGCAAAGTCGTACCACTTGCTCTTCAGTATGGGTGTGAACTTCTCCATTATAGCCCGGACTAGCTCGGGGCTATATAGGTAGTTGTCCCTCTTCATCGCTTGTATGGTAGCCACAGCGTTGGCCACCTTACTGGCGAACACGCAGAGGTCGCGGGGCTCGTCGTTTAGCTTGCGCAGGCACTTCAGTTTTTCTGTTTCGCATGCGACGAGTGCGTCCGGCCTCCCGAATCTCCTTGCGAGAGCTTCCATTATGTCGTCCGGCTCTCGGTGGGCGGTAAACAAACTTGCCACCGCCTCTATAGCGACACCCTTCAGGCTCTTTCTTAGCCGTGCCAGGTTGTCGCTCTTCGTGAAGGTGTGCTTCGAGTCTTCGTAGGCACCCTTTAACCCCAGCCATGCGCTGCCTTGTCCGTCGAACGTCGGCAGCTCCATAGTATAACGCGGTGTCTCCCTCGCCGAAATCTTCACTGCCTTGGAGATCGCGGTAGCCATTTGCTCCACGATGTCTGCAGTAGGGCGCGCGGGCCGAGACGTGCTTCGTTCTCGGTGCCTATCCTCCCCATTGTTGGAGGTATAAGCTCCCCGTCCTCGTCCTTCCTTCCTTTCCGGCGAGATCTTGCGAGACTTTGGCCCCGCCCCCTGCGGGGGTATGGGGGGGGGGGAACCTCGTTCCGATTTAACCATTTTTCCAACCGGAACGATTCTTCTTTTCGTTTGTCGTCTTCTTCTTCTTCAGAGCTTGATCCCAGCTCCGCGAGCCTTATCTCTTGCTCCTTAGCAGTCAGGCGCAGCTGTAGCAGGGTTCGTTCTATTTGTAGACGCTCCTTCTTCTTCGCGGACGCAGTAGATCGGTGCGACCTTGCCGCGATGCTTGCGGCCCGTGGAACGATTGTGACGTCCGCCGTCCCATTATCATCGACGTGCGCTTTGCCTTCCTCGTCTCCACGTATCGATTCTTCTCTACGCGTAGAAGTCGTCTTCGTAGTGGCCTCGGTGCTGGTGGCCGTGGTTCCTGTAGCTGTCGTGCCCGTGCTCGTGGTTGCTGTGACCGTAGACTCTGTAGTGGCAGACGTTGACTCCGTAGCGGTCTGTGCTCCGCTCTGCGACCCCGTTCGGCTCTGTGACCTTGTTGTTGCTGGCATTGTAATAGGTACGTCGTGAGAACAACGTAACTAAACAATCAAGTCTTTGAACGTCTTTGGAAATCAAGATCGGAAATCAAGATTGGAAACCAAGATTGGAAATCAAGATTAGAAACCAGGATTAGGAAACCAAGACGTGAAATCAGGACGTGAAACTGAAAGATTGGCCCTAGTACGGACGAGTACGATGCGTCGTGCCGCTCTCCGTAGAGCCGTAGATCGTACGGGGATTCTTAATAATCCTACGACGCGACCGTATCGTCTCTTCCCGCTATTTCTTAATAAATAACGCCGTACGCCGTTCTTCTTATTCCACGAGGTCTTCAAACACGACTTGCTTGATTCAATATCCGGCTGCTCGAAGGACCATAGATGTGCGGGATACGTATGCACTAACACGCAGTAGAATGAATGCTAGTGTCTGTACTCCGCACCAACTGGATCGCCGGGGGGTGTGGACTGTATAATAGGGTGTTTCCGTGTCTTGATTAAAACAACAAGGCTTGTTCTTCAATAGAGCCGGGGTAGCGCAGAGGTACTTGTTTTTCTTCTTTGTTCTTGTTCTTGTCGGAGTGGATGCCGCTGCGGAAGTGATTTTGACCGGAAATGGTCCGCCTATTATTCGCGTATTGGGTTCTCCAACTTGCGGCTAGTTGCGGGATTCCTCCACCACCGGTCAACATCGGGCCTCCCCTCCACTCGTCCATTTATGTACCCCTCCCGCTACCCGCGGGGAATCATTTATTTTCCTTATCACTAACACGTATTTACATTGATAAGATCCTAGTATGTCCTCAATTACACTATGCACCAACGATACCTATACTATGCACCAACGATTTATGTAGGGACATACTAGGGATTACTCCATTATTTCCATATTATATACATAAAAACTTAACAACTATTTGCGAAACTATATACATGTTTGCCTAAGTACCCTAGCCTTTTCGTCGTCAACACTAGGCTCGTATGAATTCCGCCCCCTAACGGCAATGAATAAAGATGACATCGGTATCTTTTATTTCGGGTTCGAATATTTTTTAAACCGGATATCCGATAGTTTCGGTTCCGGCAACGGAGCTCCATAACGTCCCTAATATTTACATTACACACAAACATTTAAGATTCATTAAAAATGTATACCTAATACATAGTATATATATATACACACATATATATATATATATATATATATAATGTACGAAGGCGGCAGACGAGCATACAGTCCACTTGATGGTAAGTGGATACTGTCGCCCATAGACATCTGCGATGTCAACATCAGTCCAGAATGACAAACGTTGGCACGCCCCCGGATGCACTGCCTACCTTTGGAGCTATAGGAATGGATTTAGAGAAAGGGTTGGGTAAATGGGGAGGGATAGGATGGGAATGAGCTCTGGCACGTACGTACATTGGGGAAATAAAATAAAGTAGGAAATGCAGTACATATCAAGGTAGTCTTCTGTGAGAGAGGGGTAACGTGGCCAGTCGAGTGCGCCCAGTGGCTGTTGAATTGCAGCGTGCACTCTCCACTTCATATTATGCCGTGCCATGAATCAATTTATTAAACTAAACGGTATTGGCAGTATAAAGGTGGTACAGGATGGTGCAAATGAACGGACCTTAGATATATTAAATAAATATCAAATGAGCAGCAAATATACAGGTGGGTTGTGTTTGGGGTCTCTGGTGAAAATAAAGATAAAGAAGTCTCCATCGAATTTAGAGATGACAATCTTAGTAATTTTAAAATTATTTAAAGTATTTAAATACGTTTAATTACACCCTTTTTTAATACATTCTTATAGTCCACGCAATCGAAATAATAGACTCAAAAGAACATTATTATCCGTATGACCTTATTGATTTTGGTTAAGATTTATCCAAAATCATTTATTTCAAAATTCTGTTCTTATTTTTAAAATAAAACATTTTTTTTTTATTTCAAAAATCGCGTTCTCAGTGACAAATGAGACACGAAAATAATAAATTATCCAAAAGTATATGGATATAGAGTTAACACGTTGGATATTTATTTTTTTCTTAAAAGATTATATAATATATACATATATCAGTAAAATAATAAATCCTAATCATTATTACTTTCTGTAAAGTGATATTTTTATACTTATAACTATTATTTTTTGATATTTTTTTTCTTGAAACGTATTTTTGCCCATAATTTGGCCCTAAAATTATAATAAAATGGATTTGTGTAGTTTAAACCGTTGTTTTATAAAATGCTAAAGTCTCAATTTTCACATAATACGACTTACGGCTTTGTTAAACTGAGGATGCGATATCTAGGAAACTATAACCGAGAATAAGATCCATTTCTAAGACAATATCACATTTCATACCTATGTTCATTTTCAGCGGTTCGTATCGCAGTATCGACAGAGTGCAGCACATCCTTGGCAACGTCGAGAGCCCTCTTCAGTCGTGTGACGTCATCGGCGCTGTCAGCAAATTCAGCGTCACTCTCACTGACCGTCTTCAGCACGTTTTCCAACAACAGCTGGTATTTTGTTAATCTAGAATAATAAAAAAAACAATGATTTAAACTGGAAATTTTATTTGGGAAAGAAATAAGAAACTAGAAAAGGCGTATACTTCTACCTACCCTACCACGGGTCTACCCTGATGGCAAGTGGATACAAGTGAATCAGTCCAGAATGACAAACGTTGGCAAACCCCAAGATGCGCTGCCTATCTTTGCAGATTAAGGAATAGATAGGGAGAAAAGGTTGGGAAAATACGGGGGTATCGGGCCATAATCCACCACGCGGGCCCAGTTCTCTTAGGGCCTTTCTCAGTACCTTGGTAACTGTTAACAATCTGATAGATAACAACTGATTTTCTGATACCTTCTGATGAAGTATCGGGGGGTGGTAAGAAATGCCCTTAGTCTTAGAATTGACACTTTTAGACTGTTTTTTTTTTTTGAGAGATTGTGAACATTTCATAGTTAGAGTCCGGTTATAATAGAAAAAGAGGTGCCAGTTCTGAATATAAATGACTTTGTGTAAATACCGTTTTTTTTTCTTAAGTAATCATAACAAAACAGTAGCAAAAAATTTATTTTAAAGGAATGTTGAGTTGTAAAATGATTGTTACTACTTGTTACTACATGTTACTACACGATTTATACCCATACCTATAAAAAATATTTTGAGCTCTTCCAAAAAACCTAACCAAAACTATTATATCTAACTAAAAAATGCATTCCGCGATTAGTTATTAAATTAAAAATAACTAATTGTTGATGACATTCCTCGTGCGTGCATAATCACGTGACGTAGTCGATACCTACAGACGCGCACTCACTAACAGAAGCGGACGCGGTCAGAGGTCAAAGACCCGAACAAGTGTGTATAGTGTTATGCACACACGAGTAAATTAATTAATAATTATTTATTTTTATGTAATAAAGAAATCATGAATTACATGTTAATTTTAGTTATATATTAACAGTTTTAATGTACTAATTGACAAATTAAAATATTTCACACTATTTTTGTAAGACCTTATTTAACAAATTAATAATACACACCTCTGCCAAACGCAAGCCAACAGATCCCTCAACTGCAGCCTCCCACACAGCGGCAGCTGCTCCCGGCTCGACAGAAATTGATGCAACTCTTTGTTCTTGCGGCGCCGTTCGCGAAGCGCTTCTAAAGCCATGCGCTGCCCGCGGCAGAAACGCGATAGGCATTGTGCATAGCCAGGCTCTCCCAACTGGAAACATTATTAATATTACTATACAACGTGTCACCAAAATAACGCAAACTTGAGACACGTCAATATATGAAACTGTTCTAGCGAAAAATAAAATTATTACAGGGAATAAATCAAGTTACAAACATGTAAAGTTTTCTTGTTCTATCTAAAACGTTTGTAGCTCTCATTATTCATACAGGATAACAATCAATACGGCAGCGCGCCGTATCGATTACGTAACAGCGCGTAGAACAAAATAAAAACTAAAAATTGAAAATAAGTTATGAAAAAAAAAACATTTTAAAATTGGTAGAATCGATTGTTACTCGCAATGCTGAAAAATCTAATTGAAAAATCAGCTCTTGCGCTGTTTCGGTGAAAAATTGGATATCAACGTATAATATCCATTAACGTATAATACATATCAATGCATTTTTTTTATAAATATATAATGCCTATTATATTTCTAAAGCTAATCTATGTACATCTACACAGTGGTAAGTAAAAGGATACAGAGTACAGAACAACTACTTTTTCACTTTTTATTTGTCTGTCTGTCTCAATCACACATTAAAGTTCTAAGATCGAAGACAGAACAAACGGAAGAACGTCGTCCAAAGAAATAACGAAAAGTGTCGACAAAATTGTTGATCGTTACAGTGTTAAAAGCATGAAAGACAAAAACAGCTTAGAACAGGATTTTTGGATTTTTTGTCTGTCTGTGTATCTTAATTATACATTAAAGTCACGGGTACAGTAACATACAAAATTTCAGGCACCTAGAAGACAAAAATGTACAACTCACCGTAGTCAACATAGCATCAGCAACCGGTCCAATTTGTACCACATGGCTATTGGTCTCATGCCTCACACTCCTGAGGTCTGTATACAATCTCACATGTCTCTCCCTCACCCCATGCAGGTTTGGGAAAAGGGCATTCAGTTCCTCGGTGGAGAGTAATGAGGGCTGCGCTTCTAGAGGCCTGAAGAATATCCTAGCGAGTACTTTAAGCCACTTTACGTGGGAGGCTTCTGATACTATTAGTTCTGTGGACAATTTTAATTTATTTGTAATTTGAAAAATGGTGCTCTATTCTATAAACGACGAGCAGTTGAGAAACAATGCCTTACTACATAGATTATTTTATATAATAACACTAAATCTGTCAAATCACGAGGGGTTTCAAGGTATGTATACTTTGATACCCCCGTGATTTGGTGACGAAAAGCGGCAGGCGGACTTAATGCCTCATGGCATTCTAATCCAGTCCACCTTTAGGCAGATTAATAATCACTGAAAATATTTCGCGTGCGATATTCAAGAGACTTCAAAATTATCGACTTGTTCTACAATCTAACTGACTGATTGGAAGTAAGAAGTACCTATGTACCAGTACATACATATATAAGACTGTTTAATATAATAGAAAGCAATTCAAACCACTGACCGTGTATAACTTCCTGCCGCTTCCTGACCCTGGCGGGAAGCAACATCGACTCCAGTACTTGAGGCGGCAAACTGTCAGCCCACTGCGCTGGGATCGGCGGCTCGTCTTCTTCCGACCAGTCCGACTGAGAAGCTACACAGAAAACACATTGCAATTAATGTACCGTAATCAGTCTTTTCATGCACATTGTTTGGTGCATGAGGGATATATGGCATTAATTAAAATGCCACGCTGCTGCCCAAGGGGGTTGGGTCCACTCTTTTAAAAGTGTAGTTACCCAGCGCCTATGGTAGCGGCGTGGTTATCCATTAACCATGTGGTGTCGGCCGGCTATATAATAGCACCAACCCATCTCTTCCAGTGGGAGCCGTAAAAGGCGACTAAGGGATGACCTTTTCTTATTAACTTCTTTTTTATTTGTATACACAATTTTATTTTTTATTTTTGGCTGTATCTACATTTTAAGCCATGTTGTCGTCACATTACAGTAGAGTGGCATTTATATAGTTAACACTATTGCATATAACTCTGACCTTTAAACGATGTATGTTCTGTTGGTGACCTTTAATAAATAAATAGTATGTTAAAGTTTATGTAAACTTACCTTGTCGTTCCGCAGTGACCGTGTTACTCTCATTGCTTCGTGACGACAAGCTGGAACTGCTGGAGCTGCCAGAGGGAGCAGTAGCAGAACCTGGCTCCAAGTCACTGTAAAAAATAGAAATCTATCAGAGTGGATCAAGAATCTGGTGTTCCAAAAATTAGTGAACGAGATAATTTAAAACGATAATTGAACGTGTTAATAAGAAAATAATTTGAAATTCAATAATATACAAAAGACTATTTCATTAAAAAAAAAATTACGAAGAAAATATTAAAAGAAAAACGTTCGTGCACATAAAAGATCGCATATTGTATGGAATTTTGTATGAGAAGTAGTAATGCTTCCGAAGAAAAACAAAACCTACAAAAATAATTTGTTGGTGGGGAGAGTAACGGCCGTGATGTGGACGGACTAGCATACCACTACGCAGTCGACTACCGACCGCCGTACGTGTAACATCTCGTTGATAGTATTTTTTTTTTAATTTAATTTTAATAGGATCACGACTCGTTACAATTTTATTCAATTATATGAATACTGAGTGCATTATTATATTTTCACATATAATTACTGTACGTATATTAATAAGTTGTCTAAAACAGTCAAATGCTGACATATCATTACACAACTGCACACAGTGGTGCATGAGCGTATGTAATAAACGGCAAATATGATAAGGTGATGTCGACAACAAAATGTGCTCAATTATTCATTCTAAATTACCTCTTAAAAGGATATTACAACATTGTATTTACCTTCAAGACTTGGTGTCACTGAAAAATCCAATAAAAAAGTAATCATATAAGACAAATTTTACAATCACGCCTTTTTTGTTCTTAAAATGGAAACTGAGCATTCATTTAATGGATAAAAAAATTCACAAAAAATATGCCACTCTATTGCATGAGAACAAGGGAGAAACTTGAGTTTATTTGTATAATATGGTAGTTGAATCTTCCTGAAATTGCTGTTTTAAGACTATTTTCTATTTTTATAGAAAAAAAGCCGGTAGCAAACAGCTCACCTGGTGGCAAGTGGAAATTATCACCTTGCGATATCAGTGGTACGTGCCAACTTCAGTTCAAAGTAACAAACGTTATCACACCCCCAGGTGCGCTACCTACCTTTGAAAATTTAGGAATGGACTTGGATTGCATGTGAAATGGGTTGCGACAATTGTGGATGATACGATAGGTTCGGATGGGAATAGCCTCTGGCATATCTCACTACCGAAACATATACCTTATTGTACATGAAATACGAATCGGTAAAACAGAAATGAATGATCATCGGGTTCAGAATTAGATCTCACGGGAAGCGTTTTATTAAAACAGCAAAATCCAGAAATAACCAATGAATGAAACACTCGTACCGCAAAGGTCAGTCCCGTGCAAAAGGAAGCTCGATTCAAAACATCGGTAGGTAAACATTCCGCTAAACCGGGATTATGAAATTGCTAAGACGGTTCGTGAAATTGCTAAGACGGTTCGCTGTTTATTTCACAAATTGGCTACACGTCAAGGCTTATTCTTAACTCGCTGTTTTCCCCATCTAATTCAGGAATTTGGAATACAAAAATGGAATTTCCCAATTGAACACGAGTGAATTTTGCATACAAAAATGTTACAGCAATGAATCACTGTTGATAATATTTACGCGTTCATATTAAAAATAAGTTTGAAGAATTTACTTTGTCTTTATTTATTTTTTTATATTAGAGAATAGAGATGTGATGGAACTCCCAGTAACTATTTATTCGATATCCGAAGTAAAAGAATATTGGAAACCGAAACAGAAACCGAAATATTATACCCTATTTAGTTTTATTTTCCATTGATTTTAGTTAGTGATACATTTCTTTAAAACGATCATTAAAGACATATCCGTAACCGAAACCAGTAACAGAGTATACAATATATAGAGTATCCGTTATCTGAAATATCATATATCTAACAACCCTATTAAAGAGTATCATTATTATTTATTTATTCAGTTATTGCACCTAGAGGCACAAAGGCGAACTTGACGCGTTACGGCATTCCCTACCAGTAAACCTACGAAAAATTTGAACTTTAAATAGCCTTAATTAAAGTTAACACGACTCGAGCACTAAAACTTCCCCATTGGGAAGTGGTCACATGTATGCTTATTTTCATATGCTTCTAAAATTTTAACCAAATATTTATTACCAAAAAGATGCTGCAAATGACCAGCCAGCTACTCTACTTCGATGTCAGATTCGTGAGTGGTCAGTTGGAAGATGTTGAATTGGGAATAAACCTTCACCGTGCTGTTGGCAGATTGCATTGGAGATGGAAATTTATTCAGTTTTCTGTAGCAAAAAGGTGGTTGAATTTTCGTTGGTAGTGTTCAGAATTATTATTCTTTTATCCTTTTTTGTATTATGGTGTTTTATTAACATAGGTAGACTGATCTCTTACAGAAATTCAAATTCAAATCATTGTTTGTCGAATATGGGTAAGGAAATAGTTGTCAATAACAAAGTCGCCAATAGAGGCCAGATGAGAAATGCAGCTGACCATGATCTACGGTGACAAACCTGGCCTATATCTGTCAGTGCAGAAAAATTTAAAAACGGAATATAGTGGTGTGTATTGATTTTTAAATTAGGCAAACGGTAGTGGCCGTATATAGGTACCTACATGTTTTCATCCTACTAGGACAATGCCATAACAAGCAATAACAATGCCAGCGTTTGTCAGCGTTTCGCCCACGTAGCGTAGGTTTAGTGTACATCAGTAGTAACCAGATGGATACCACTAATGGTAGGATATTAATATTAAAATGTTTTTTTTTTTCTTTATGAACGAAGGCGGCAGACGAGCATACAGTTCACCTGATGGTAAGTGAATACTGTCGCCCATAGACATCCGCGATACATGCCAACGTTAGTCAAAAATAACAAACGTTGACACGACCCCGGATGCGCTGCCTACCTTTGGAGATATAGGAATGGATTTGGAGAAAGGGTACATAAATGACAATTATTGTCGCTGAAATCTTAATCAATATTCTTTTTTTGCTTGTTAAATGATCTAAGCATGTTTCCAAGTGGCATGCCTACTTACGAACCTTTTTGACCTTGATTATCTCAGTTCCGAGACGTTTTAGATTTTACCTAAAAAAAATATTTTTTGACGTCTTCTATCGATTTATTAAGGTTTGGTTTGTGGCTGCAATCGAGGAAAATTTCAAAATGGCGAAAAGTAGGTATGCCATGCTCCAAACAAAAATGTCCCAACCACTTTTTAAATTGTAAAATCTTAACCAAAGATGAATTAGTCCATACCGACAATGAGTTCACGACACATAGTCTTTTTTAAATTACATTTTCACACCTTGTTTATTGTTAACGTCTGTAGATTAAATTCAATTATAATATATTTACACTCTCTATATAATGAATAAATAATTGACGGGAAAGAAATTTGACTAACGACAATATAATAGACAAATACAATGTTATTAATAAACGATAAGAAATTGATATCATAAAATAGTTTATTATGCAGAATATAAGAATTCTAACAAAAAAACAGCTTTGGTGTTTTTTTTTTATAGATTTTGGTAGAAATATAATACGAATAATAAGTTTAAGAGACATTCGTATTCATGAAGGGACGATTGTAAATTTGCCACAGAAAACACTTTTAAATTCACCAGTGCAACTCAGTTTATGTGTTCAATCGCCACAAAGATTTTTATGGTCCTAAGTTTAAAAGTATTGTCAGAAATAAACGGAGAATACTGTTTTAAAATTATTTCTCTATTACATACGATGTGTATATTTTTTAATTTTCGCAAGAGAAGAGAATATTTATAACACAACATAATCAGTGCAACAAAGATCTGATATCGTGATTTAATGTTAATTACCATTAAAACATGAGATGATGGGGATGTGAAATGCACAATGTTGTGGCCCGATAGAAGAGTGGCAAGGCACGCCTTTGCGTTAAGTAGGCCATATATTTAGTTTTATATGATACTACTCGTATTAATAGTGTGTGCTGTGCTGCGTGGTGTCGGCCGACTTTAAAATATAGCACCACCCCCATCACTTCACGTGGGTGTCGTAACAGGCGACTAAAGGACAACAAAGCTGCTACTACAAGCCCCGAGGAACACTATATTTAAAAGAGGTGGGGTTTTAAGCCCGTGAGGCTCGTCTCCAGCAGTGGATACTGAAAGGTCTAGTTGTAGTTGCAGTATTAATAATGTATAGTGGTACCTAGAACTAATAATTTTCTTTCTTTCTTATTTAAAAGCGCAGCTACTATGCTAAAACACTAAGCGCTACAAGCGCTGACGCTCCCTAGACAAAGAATTCGACATATATTTTAGGGTCGTTGAGAAAGAAACCTTTAATTTAAAAAGCTGTATTTACTATCACACTTTCGTAAATCGTAAAGGCATGGACCGGGGAAGGGTTGTGGGAATTGCTTTGGCGTTTCCATAACTCTATTTAATAATTTGATGACACCAGTAACCACTTGTAGGGATTAACTTGATTACATCCCTCGAGAGCCCGAAGGTTGAATTTAATGGATTCGTGGTATTTTCAATTAGATTCAATATATAGGTCACATGCAATTTTAGCAGACGGATACCTTTTTATGAAGACTTAAATTTTAAAAATACCTAGCAGCTCTTGTTCTACTTTTTTCTAAACTTTATATTTCTTCCAAGAAAGTATTTTTTTTTTAAATGAAGTCTGACTTTATTACTTTGTGGTATTAATTATACGCTACTATGGGCGGCAAAGCCGCATACTCCATAAACAGCTGCAAATCGAATCGTTACAATTGGGTACGTACATTTATATAAATCGGTGCGAATGTACCGCACGCGGTACGAGTGAGTGATATATGTGAAAAAAGTGCTGAATTTTAAAGATTTAAAACAAAAGTTGTTAGTTTCAACGAAATAAATACATAGTGTTAACAGGCAGTTATTTTTTTATACCCCAAAAATCAGTTTTTCGCACTGCGACTTTTGTTTCTCTGACAGATTACCACAACCAGCCCTTGTATCCACTGCTGGATATGGGCCTCCTTAAAACGCCTTATGGGCCTTAAAACTTTAAGAAATGGTGTTGTTTCATACGGCTTGTGGTAGCCGCTTTGTTAACCCTTACGACACTACGGGAAGAGACGGGGTGTTGCTATATCCTAAAGCCGGGCGACACCTCACGCTACACCCACTATTGATAATAACCCACAAAACTAAATATATAGCCTACTTAACATAAAGGCGTGTAGTGCCCCCCCCTTCTATCGGGCTACAACATTGTGCATTTCACACACTCATCATCTCATATTTTAATGACGTTATCCCCATTAAATTACGATATCAGATCTTTGTTGCACTTATTAAGGTGTAGATGAGAAAAAAATATTTTCTTGTCTTCCGAAAATAAAAAATAATAATGCAAAAATGAACAAAAAATATATAAATAGGCTCTGGCATTTATATAACAGCACAGACACATGTTGTCCACATGGTAGTAAAGTAGACTTTGGACACCTGCAACAGGTCCAGGTGGGATGCAGATGAGCCGCCGATCTTTTAAAAGCCACTTTCTACAGAAAGAAGGTGGCGGACAAGCAGACAGTCCACCTGGTGTTAAGTGAATACAGTCGCCCATAGACATTCGCGATATATGCAAACATTAGTCCTGAATGACAAACGTTGGTACGGTTTCGGGTGCGCCGTCCATCTTTGGAGATTTAGAAATGGATTTGGAGAAAGGGTTGAGCAAAATGAACAGGAATGGGATGTGATATATCTCACCCATACATACGAGTACATACACGATTCACGATAGTAGTCTGACTGGATTTAGGAATTGATTTCAGCAACATGCTTTAAGAAACACTGTAGATTATATACCTTTCTGACATGGCCCTCCTTGCCAGCATGGCGACTGTTGGCGGTTGTCGTCCAGCCGGCAACGACACATTCCTCGAGACCCTGGGAGGCGCCGGAGTTGCCATGGCAACAACTTGATATTTGCACTTATTATTCGATCTCCGCACACAGTGATTTTAATTTAGTTCAGTTCAGTTTTCACATTATTGTAGTCATTTCATTCTAGTGCTGTTAATATAGGTACTTATTAAATATTCTTTTCACAATGAAAATATAAGTTAATTAGTATTCAGTTAGTATAACTCACTGGAATTTTAAAATCGTTAATATTATATGTTGGTACACTTAAGTTTACAGATTCAAATACGTTGACGTGTAGTGAATTAAATGCGTTTTAAGTTAACTTAAAACAATGTGAATATCAACTAAACAATTAATTCAGTATTAGCCTATAGTCTTCTATGGCAGGATACAAGTGTCACTTTACAGTCAATCATAATAATGTGTGTTTTAAATAATTATTATTATTTCACCGATAATTAGATAATTATAATGAATAAATCCATTGCAAAATAAAACTATAATAAAATCTTTTTATACATTCGCAAATTGGAAAACCAGATAGTATATATCTAATTTTAAAGCAATAATTTGACTCCTGGCATAGATCAAGAGTCAGGGCTTTGTTAACATTACTGTGTGTCAGTCAGTTAGTTAATAAAGTTAATTAATTAACACTCTTTTTGGATTTCCGACTAGAAAAAAATATATAAAACCCGGTTTTATATTTTATTATAGCACACGAAACTAGAAGTCGAATCCGATTAGAGAAATTTCCAGAAGGGACGCCCACCGAGGACCGTCCGTGTCGTTCGACTGAAAGCTCTCCCACGCCATTACATGAATTTACAAGACCGTGGACAAGTACCTATAAGGGCCTATTCAGATAAAAGCGAAATTCGCAACGAGTAGAGGTTTTCGCCTACCACTTCGGGTAGCAAATATTGTATTTATGACTGCTGTCAATATTGGATTTAGTTTCAGTATTGTGTATGTGTGTATGTTAGCACCATCTCTTCCCAGGGTAAAGACGACTACGTGGTAACAAAGCTGCCACCACAAGCCCTGAGGAATTACACCACCTTTAAAAGCGTGATCTCGAAAGCCCGATTCGCCAGGTTTTACGACCATACTTCCCTCATCCTCAAGACAAGGCCTTTGTGCAGCAGTGAACAGAAAAGGGCTAATTACGATTGGTTAATTGGTAGGTATGTCCATCGTATGTCAATGTAGCCGACTTCCTATAGTACGACGAACTGTTCCAAGACAGATTTTCAAGCGGGTCAATGCAAGCCAAGCGTGTTGGCGAGTCCACACGTTTTAAGGTGGTGTAATTCTTCATGAGTTGTGGTAGCGGCTTTATTATCCCTTAGTCGTCTTTTACGACACCCACGGGAAGATATGAGCCACGGTCTTTGACCAAAGATATATAAAAACAATCTATATTAAAATTTCTATAAAAAGCCAGACGCAATTCTAGTTTTCCAATAATGGAAGGAAAATTACGTTACGGGACATGGCAATGGCACGCCCAGACATTAAGCAGATATGTTTGTTTATCGTCGCTACCACCGCACACGGGTTAGGAAGGTGGATAAATCTGAAGATAAACGTTGTAATGAGAAAGAGACAGTCTGTTAAATTTCCGTTTTTGTACAGCGCCTTCTTCATCATTCAAAGTCGTATGAGACCTCGTCAGTTTTATACTAAGAGCAGTAAATACACGATCATTCACGAAGTACCATGTAGGTACCATACACATATCACAGTGGTATGCATTTAGAAAATAATGATATGTAAGCCGTGGTGTCGGCCAGATATAAAATATCTGCCCCTTCTCCCTACGAGGGTGTCGTAAAAGCGACTAAGGGACGACAAAGCCGCAATCACAAGCCTCGATGAAGTACACCACCTCTGAACGAGTGGACTTGCCCTACTCTCCCTGTGCAAAACCATGTGCACGAGGAGGCCCATGTGTAGCAGTGGATACAGAAAGGGCTGATTGCAACGTAGCAATAGGACTCAGAATAAGAACCAGTGGAGAGAGTTGAAGGAGTCGTACACCAAGCAACCTAATGGAAAATTTCAGACACAAGAACAATGCTTGTAGTTCACCTCCGTTAGCGTGGATTTGCGTTCATATACGTACACCATACTATCAGCCTATGTCACTCCACTACTATATCTCATAGTGGAGCGATATAGACTTGGGAGGCATTGGGAGAGATCTTTGATTACCCACAACCCGCCACCACAAACGATTTTCCCGCTCTGGAAGACTCTCCAGCCACTACCGAAGACTTCTTCATGTCATCGCGCGTACGTTGCGCTTCCCTGTGCGTATTCTGCATTCAAGGACTCGCGGAGAGAATTATACCCTGAGTTTCGTTACGGGATAAGGTCCGAAACAAAAATATTGGCCAGAGAAAAAGAAAATCATCAATATAGCTCCTAATTAATGAGGGATGGAATTGAAAGTAAAGAGCATACAAAGTCCCTTTTACCCTCTTATAATTCTATTCGATGGGGTGTGATGAAAAAAGGGGTCTTCATGTCTCACTTAGTCCCGAAACATACACACACATAGACAATTCCTTCCAAAGATAGTAGATTCATGACAAAGAGTCGCTAAGTCTTTGTCATGACAGCGGTAAAGAGACAGTGCGGTCAAAAAGACGCTTTATACGGTAAACCCCGAAAGTTGTTGAATGAATTGCCAATTGAGGTATTTCCGTTCTGCTACGACGAACGGATCCCTATCTCTTTCTTCAAGAGTTGTGAACAGAACTCTACTAGGTCGGCAACGCACCCGTGTATGGTGTATGGGCGCATGTGACCACTTACCATCATGTGGCCCACCAATGCGTCTACCATCTATAGTAAAAAAAAGCATTAGTAAATTTTAACGGTAGCCTTCTGTTAGAAGTACCTTATTGCCCCTTATGGTATGCGCGAATACAGAGCTGGAAAGATATATACTGTCAAACAAACATTTACTTGTGCAAAGACAGTATGTCTGGACGGTAACCAGACCTAAATAAAAGCGATAACGCTCGCAAGGTGCGCTTGCTGACGTCAGAGGGGCGCGTTTGAAAGCGCCAGTAATAACGGATATCTAGCTGTGGCGTATCAGTCTTATGGTGTGTGGTGTCTTTAACAGTGGGCAATTTTGTAGATACTTTTGTGTTACTCACGATTTATTTGGGACCGAAATATCGGCTATAAAAATAAATCGTGATTAATGTATGGTATTCTATATAATCTATGGTAATTCTACTCTATAAGTCCTACAAGAAGTTTGGGAGTGTGAAATTCCCAACATCCGAAATCATTTTACAAAGAAAAATTGTTGAAATTTATTTGTTGAATTATTATTGTTTGAAACAAAAAAGTTGTCATCGACTTCAAGTAGTTCTAATCATTAATATGAAACAAAATATTTTAGGAGCAGAGGTTAAAAACATTTTAGAGTTTTGGAAGGTAGTTTTTGTTATTTCAATTTTGAACTAATATTAAAAACATTTGGAATTTTTTTTTCAATTACACTCGAGCTTCCGCTAGCCCGCGCTCATTGAGACTGGGCCCTAACATCACATAACTTTATAATGTTTACAAAGTATATTATTGTCCATCGCTTGACGTTCACTCATAACGATAACTGGTCTAAACCGGCATATATTTTCCTTGTCCGCTTTCAATGCGACCACGCCCTAAGACCATATAACCTTCTGTTGTTTGCAGGGCTTGTTATGTTCACCGTTTGACGTCCGCCCGTAATGGGGACGGCTTGGGGCTAAGCAACATTGTCTTGCACGTAAAACTGTTTGTTTTCTTTCTTATACATGACACATGGGAGTATCATACTGCATCTCACAGCTTGTCGGTTCTAGATTTCCAGACTTTAGTGAAAATTAAAAAAAAATGCTTTATCTTAAAAATCAAATATTCGATTTTTTTTCTATTTAAAAAGAATATTGAAACAACTTTTGGTGGGCGAAAGTACAGGCTGCATTCGCGCAACTTACTGGCCACGTTACCCCTTTATCACGGAAGACTACCTTGAAACACAGTGCATTTCTAACCTTATCCCATTTCCCCAACGTATGTATGTGTTACGGTAGTGATTGAGATATGCCAGAGCCCAATCCCAAGCTACCCCTCCCCATTTTCGCAACCTTTTCTCCAAATCCATTCACATCTCCAAAGGTGGGCAGCGCATCCGGGGGCGTACCAACATTTGTCATTGTCGACTGATGTCGCGGATGTCTATGGGTGACAATGTACATTTACCATCAAGTAGACTGTATGCTCGTCTGCAGCCTTATTTCTATATAAAAAAAATTAAGATAGAAAATCCACAAAGTTCCTAAAGTTCCTCCACAAAGTCACATATCTAGTTACACGAACGCCCTCCCTGTCAAATTGGAAAAGGTTTCCAACCCCCTTCAATACTTGGAAAGTGTAACAAGACAATTTGTAAGGTTTCCTTGCGATCACATAGCTTACTTAGAAATACTAGCTGTAATATGCATCTTGTAGGTTTTTGTTTCTAAGACAGTCATTGCCCAAGTGGTAGATATCGATCCCCAATGGTCGATAGTTTCGTAAAAAAAAATTGTAATATGTCGACGACAACTCAAAGAATAGACCCCCTTACCACAGCTGTACGTTTGTTACTTCAAAATATCTATAATTCCAATATTAAGAAGATAAATATTTTGTATCTCTATGTACAACGCAAAACGAGTCACACGTAAGAATGCATGAAACAACACGTAGCACAAACATTGTAGCAAGTAGCAAAGCAAGTGCGGGCATGAAGAACAGTTGTATGTCCGCACTTACTCAAACTGACATTGTTGCATGTAAGTTTGATTATGAAAAGTAAATTACTTTTTTGTCAACGGTTTTAATAGATTTTCCAGAACATTCAGAACATTAAATTCATTTTAACTAACTAAAATTTAAAATATTTTACACTAATTTTGTAGAACCTTGACAGCAGGAATAATACGAGATGCATCTTGTGCCATTTTCCCCATACAAAGCAATCTATTAAACAGGTCAAAATTTTATTTTGAAGGCTGAACCTGAAAGCTCGTCACGTATCCACCTTTTGAAACGGCAAAAAATGGTCAAAAGTACTGACCCTTCTAATCCCCTGAGAGTGTACGTAACAGGCCTTTATGTGTACGTGCGAAAGAATTATTGTGTACTACACAAAAAATCAATTACACAGCTCAATAATTTCTTTCCGCGAAAGCAACGAGAAAACAGAACAAGGACTAGCGGAATTTCCGATGATAAAGACACTTTCGCGCCAACTGTTTAACAGCTGTCAGCGCGCGCGCGCGGAAAACGACCGCGTACGTTCGGAAACTGACACGGGATCTTATTAATAAATACCAAACGTTGAATCTATGTGTGGCGCAGTGACGTTAAAATTATGTTATTGATACTTGTAGCAGCGAGAAAGGCGTAGTGTTTCGAATTAATATTATCCGCTACTATCTATCAGCCCTTTTAGTGTCGACCGCTGGAAATGGACTTCATCATGCACATTGTCTGGTGTATGAAGAATGTAGATCCTTAAAACGCCACGCTGCGCGCCGGCCAAACGGGTTTGTGATAGTTCATTATTTTCGAGGTGGTGCAGTTTTCCTCGGGGCTAGTAGTAGCCGCTTTGAACCCCCTTTGTGGGTCGTATATGCTGGCCGGCTTTAGAATTGTATCACGCAATCTATTCTCGTGGATGTTAAAGGAGACTGAGGGAAGTTAATAATATATTTCAAGTAAAAGGAAAGCAAAATCAATGCATTCTGTACGCGACCATATTATCAAAAAAATAACGCTCATCAATAGATTATTTCATCCACAAAAAGGATTGCAAACATATAAATTTCTATTTATAAATTCAACAAGCATTGAAAAAATTAAGGCAGTAAACAATTAAAAACAATATTAAATAGATCTCTACGGTCCTATATGTGCCCAAAGCGCTTTCTTCTCAGCAAGAGCTGAATACCAATAACTGCACACAGCCCTGATTTTCAGTCGGAAGGTACGTGGATAGGAGTAACAGTCAAGTGGTGCGTCGATATACCCCAATTACTAATCCAAATATATCCATCGATATATTTGGTAGAAAATCATAATATTAGGTAGTCGGATAAGTTCGCGGCCTTTTTATATTGATCATAATAAAGACTTTTTTTGTATTACATAAATATTTATTGAACGCAATATAGTACATTTAATTAACCTTTCGCCATTTTTCTAACAAAGACATTATCTCATCGCTATAAAATTTTTGGTATTTCTGAGCGAAAAACTGGTTTAAATGGTTTATACAGGCTTCTCTTGAATGTAATTTTACATTTAGAGATATTTGGAAAGAGTGGAATAAATGATAATCCGAAGGTGTTATGTCTTGACTGTATGGAGGATGCATTAAAATTTCCCAGCCAAGGTCCATCAATTTCTGTTTAGTCATCAAAGATGTATGCGGTCGCCACTACCTCTTCTATTCATTAATTCTGGGCGTTTTTCTTCATGTACTTGTTTTAATTTTACTAATTACTGACAGTAGACATCAGAATTAATCGTTTGGCCCTGTGGTAAGAGTTCGTAATACAGAATGCCTTGCCATTCCCACCATACACATAAGAGGTCTTCGTTCGGAGTGAGGTGTAGCTTTGGGACTATTTCTGATGGCTCACCTCGCTTAGACCAAGATCGTTTTCGAACATTCTTATTGTAGGTGATCCACTTCTCATCGCCTGTTAACAATCTCTTCACAAATGGATCGATTTCGTTTTAGCAACATCTCGCATATGGAAATTCTATTCATCATGTTTCTGACATTTAAATCATGCGGCAGCCAAACATCTAGCTTATTTTACCAAATTCAGTTTATGCAGGTGATACAAAACTGTTGAGTGGTGAATACTAGGCTCTTCCACAATTTTATAACTGGTTATGTGTCGATCTGTTTCAATTTTTTCAATGATAACATCAACATTTACCTTAATAGGACGACCACAGCGAGGAACATCATTCACATCAAAATTATCAGACCTGAATCGATTGAACCATTTTTTGCAGAAGTTTTAGTAAAGTATCTTCTCCGTAAACACCACAAATCTCTTTTCGTGCACTAGAAGTACGGAAAGTACAAAAAAATGCACAACATATCTAATTTTCTCCTTATTAACTTCCATTTTAAAATTGATAAAAAATATGAAAAGATAAAACTTAACTTGTAATTTCAATTTGCCGCCATTACAAAAAAGTCAGCTGTCAAACGATATATCACTTTCCCGCCAGCGATCAATGTTGTCAAAAATATAGCACGCTAAAGTCATACGTTCAAAAAGGCCGCGAACTTTTCCGACTACATTTTATTAAAACATACGTCTTCAAATAATCAAAATTCAAGCAGACTTTTGCATTTCCAAATAAAACATGAACAAAATTAACTGCGTTACAAACATGTTAGAAGCAAAAAAAATATTTTCATCAATGCCACAGAATACAGAGGTCGCTCAAATCGTAAATAAACTGAATTATAATAAAGAAAGTTTCCAGAAAGTTTCACACATTATTTACGGCTGTCCAATAGACAATGTCACGGAATCATGTGTTGTTGCAGATCAAAGGAATGAGAGAGTTTTGTGATGACAGGAATGAGTCACTGAGAGCATGCATGTGATTTATTGGTAACATCTCCAAGTATAAAAAAATACTAAAACAATAGTAAATAAATACGCTGATGACAGGCGTCACTATTTATTGTGGGTTTTAAAACGAAAATGTTTTAAGAAAAGTTGTAGTTTTACAAGTTCTACGACTTTTTTTAATTGAACACTTCACGAGAACCACTCACTCACTCGCGCCGCGTACGTACAGATGTATTGAGAAAACCTTACCCATCAGAAATATTCGTGCCCACGATGATATCCGAACGCGTCAGTCAATTATGTATTAATTAATGACTGATGTTATTAGTATAAATAACCATTAATAATATCTAAAACTCGGGAAAATTTGGGAAGGTTTCGGGAAAGCTTCCGTTACACCCAGTTGATATAAAAAAAAGTATTTTAAAGATTATAACATTTATGATTTGGAAGTGGCATTTTATTTCAGTTCTAAGGATAGGTCACGTTGTAGTACAAATATATGGAACGAAAAGAGAACATTTCATCAGAAAATGCATAATCTTAAATATCTCGGAAACTATCAACTTTTGGCCAGGGTATGGGATAGTGGAAAATAATCGTTACACTTTACACTAACCAAAAGTAAAACTGTTCTATTTACCAGTAACCCTGTATACCTTTACCTAAAGAAATAATAAAAAATAAATAATAGAACTATTTATCAATATAGACTAACAACGATTTACCAATACTAGGGATTTTATTGTACGATTTCACTTCCCTAAAGCACCGGAAAACACTACCCCCCCCCCCCCCCACACACACACACTTAGCACATAAAAGGTCTCTTATGACTTGGACCACGGACCCTGCCTGACCCAGTGCCGCTACTATTTCCGACGGACACCTAACCAGTGATGAAATCATTACACGCGAACATTTCAACAATTTTTTTGGCTGATTTGTTATGGTTGTGAACCGTTACTAAAATCATTAAGATTAGTTGTGAAAGTCTTATCTGGTGTTTATGATCTTTACTTGTTTAATTATCGTCGAATTAAAGAAAGTCCGAACCTTAACCAGACTTTATTATCTACCACTGCTGGACACGAGCATCCTCATGCACATTGTCTTATGCATGAGGGATGTGCCTTAAAACGCTACGCTGGCCACGTGCACTCTTTTAGGAGTAGTGGTGTATATAGTTCGTCAGGGTTTGTGGTAGCGGCTTTGTTACCCCTGAGTCGCCTTTTTCGACATCGATAGCCAATATTAGCAAAGATCTAAATATGAATTTGGAAAGTTTTGTTTTTATGTTATAGATAGACATAGCTTTAATCGACATAAAAACCAGCCAGTGTTCCATAGATAAAAACTTTTTGTCGCAAAACATTCTGAGTAGCCTGGTGTACTCGTATTACGTTAAAGATCCCTTCTCACAATTCTCGTAGCCGTGGGGATTCATTTTCAGTTCAAGCCGTACGCTTATGGAATGTTCTCCCTCATAAGGTTTTCGACGCAAAATCCGAAAGGTTGTATGTCTGTCCAATTGTTTGTTGTAACTTCGCTACTAAATAACTGCAGCGATTTCAATGAAATATTGGCAGAGAGGTAGCCTGTAATCACACTTATAATCCCGTATTATTTTTCTATTACTTTCAAAAATAGATCCACGAGGGCGAAGCCGTAGGCAAAAAGCTAGTTAAGATATAAATTATAAAATGAAATATATAAAAATAAACAGTTACTGACATTTAATGAAAGAGTCAGAATTTCCGGTGGGTATATTTAGAACGATGAGCACGTGCAAATCGCAAAAAGTTACAAGAAACAAACATACATCTACAATTTACATTGGGAAGGTTAACATTTAAAAATACTAGCAAATTTCCAAGTGAGTATTAACTCATAGGAAAGTAATCGCGTGGAAGAGCTCGCCTTAGCGATAAGGTAAGCCCTATATTGTCATTTAAAGATATGTGGACATGTAATTAATAACTGTTCGAATGCAATGAAGAGTATTTATTATTATTATTATAAGTCCGTATATAACTCTTGCGAACTCTTACTTATGTCCGGTGACTGTTGAAAGGCCATTAGGGCCACAAGAATTCCGGAAAAAGAAGATAAGTCTACTAGACAATATTTCGACTTTTGAAGTTCTTAGAAATTTGTACGAACTTATCCAAATTAACTGTAACCTGAAGTATTGTCTCAGAATTCATAGGCAAACTTCGCGCCGCAATGATTGATGAAAGAGCTACAAAATCAAAGGTCACTGGCGGCCCTAACAGAATATCAGCTTTACGGCCTGCCTCGCAGCTACGGGTCGCAACAATATGCTGTGCTAGGTGTCCATTTTGTTATTGCAACACACATAATTTCATACCTTTATCAATTTGTTAGTCTTTGTAAGTGTACGAAAATTTTAGCGTCTCGGCGCATTATTTTTTTTATTTTTTGTTACTTCAAATCAAATGGTTATGGGTTGTGTGTGTGTGTGTGTAGCTTTATAACAAATAAACTATTAATTCATTCAAAACCACTCTGGTATCACATTCAAAAGGTATCAGGCGTTTCGTTACGAATTGTATTCTATACAAATTCTTATCTGGAGCATAATTCAGATAAGAAACTTTAGGTTCGAATTGTCTCCCAGAATTGTTGATTGAATGTTACTACTTCCTAGGTTTTGAATGCAATGCAGACAAAGTACTGCAATGCTGTAACTTTTTAGATATCGTTGATTCGGCCGTAAAGGATAACACTCCACAAAGAAACTAAAAACTTACATATTTTAATGGGTGTGGCCGTGTGAAGTTGCTCGGCTTTAGAATGGCATCATGATGGTATCTCTAAAAGACATCGCATTAAAGAATGACAAAGCCGCAAGCCTTGAGGAACTACACCACCTCTAAGAGTGGAATTGATAACCCGCTTGGTCACCGTGGCGTTATAAGACCATAAATCCTTGGTGCACAATGTACGTGAGGGGGTCCACGTCCAACGGTGGGCGATAAAACTTTTGGTTATGGTGTTAATCTCCACGTCAGAACTTATCGGTAGCGCCAGTATACACAAGTGGAGATGCACACAGCAGTGTGTATGATCCGTCAGATTTAAACGACCCTGAAAAAGCATATTTTCGGAAAGTAAGTTATTTTCCACCAGTGTCACTCAATCAAAGTCTGATATCTGTTATCAATGGTAAGTGGCGTATTTTAGTGGTCGCCCAGTAAGTAGGGCCTGCTAATTGAAACGTTGCCACTTCGTGTACTGTACTAGATAATAATGATACTGCTGTGGGCATGTGGACATTGATGCATGGGCTATTTTTATGAGATAGGTGACGGAAAGACGGACGGTGCATCACTTGATGTCTCTCCTAAGTTATCAACCCTAAAGGAAAGCGAATGGTCATTTATTTATAGAAGGAAGGTGGAAAACGTGGAGACAGTCCACCCGGTGGTAAGTGGATACTATCACCCGTGGACACCCGCGGTACATGCCAACATCAGTCCAGAATAACAAACGTTGGCGCGCCTCCACATCCGTTGCCCCCCTTTGTTGATGTAGGAATGGATTTGTAGGGGTTTGGAAAACGGTAAGGGATAGGAATGGACTCTGGCATATCTCGCTCACTACCTAAACACGTACATGATTTTGGAATTACAGATAAATAACAGATTGGATGTGAACAGCCGAAAATTGTGTGGAGGCGAGTTTTTGGAAGGCTTTGGCATTGGAGAGAGGCTGATGGTCTGATATAGGAACGTTATAGGAAAGTTCTCAAGAAAACTCCTCTTCCCACTATACCGGTACTTCCTACTACCATTCCTCCCAATCCATTCCTAATTCTACAATAGTGGATATCGCATCCCGGGGTGTACCAGCGTTCATCATTCTAGACTGATGTTGGCATGTATCGCGGATGTCCATGCGGACAGTAATCCATTAAAAATAATCCATTCTTTTCTATCGTAATTTCGCCAGCTCCTGACGAAATGGAAATATCTTTCTAATCAATTACGGAAACTGCCGAGCTCTGTTCCCATTCACCGCGAACTCCATTGACCACTCCCATTGGCATTGCTCTGTAAACATTTGCGAAGTAATGTTCCACGTGTCTAAACTATCGGGTAAGTTTCCGCTGGACGCAGTTAATTCCACAAACATACGCGTACTTTGAGCATGGCGTCTTAGACACACGGCGACTGTAACTCGGATGAAAGCTTGAATTCTTCATTAATGCTGTCATTCGACTTGGACAACTCTCCCTGCCTGCTGTGGTGTCTAAGAGTGTTCTATTTGTATGTTCAGTAGCTCTCGAATTATTAACAGCATATGTGTTTTGAGAAACGAACATTCTTATTACGTAGTACGAAGTTCCTTTTCTGATCCCAAGAATATGCCATCCAGTTTCTTTGATAAGAACGTATGGTGTATCATCTAGTTTATTCTGCTATCGACGCTCGTAATAAGTTAACCCATTGAATTCACAGGAGTTTACATCACGTTATTCAATTCGTTACAAGAATAATTCAACATCACTATATATATTTAACCCATACATGAAGACTTAAAGACGACATAATTATTCACATGACGGGGACCACGACCGGTCTCCCTTGTAGCCAGACCATATTTTACCATAACGAAGCATCAGCCTGTGTAGCTCTATTGTTTAGTAGGTCTCTCTTAAGAGTCACTACCACATACAATCAAGGATCATGTCTGGTGACCCTTGAAAGGCCATTAGAACCAAAAGAACTTAGTCATTCCGAAAAAAAAACATCCTTCTCCTTTTCTCGTTCATCTACTACAGGGTGACTTTTTTCAAAATTGCCTTCAATTAATTCAATTCTTAAACGTTGTAACTTTTTTACCTGTTGAATTAACCATACCGTAGATTTATCTTTTGCGAACTGGACATTTTGCTAAGTGGTCTTTTTGAGAAGTGGGTATTTTGAGATGTGGTCATGATGTAGGTTGTGTCTAAGTGTTCTTACTACTTAGCTACACATGTAGGCTTTTCTTTTATCTTTAAATAAAGTCTATATATTGCGATTGTTGTTAAGTTTTTAGCTACAAGTTCGCCTAAAAACGAATAAATAGATAGATATTACGTATTTCTAATTTATTATGGATATGGATACTATGGACATTTATGGTAATTGTCATGTCAGAATGTTAAATTTAAGTCAGCCGACTCAGCTCGTGACTATGGTTGGTACAACTCAACCGAAACGTCGGAAAAAATAAATAAGATGAGCATTCGCGTTAAGACCCGTATAAATAGATAAATGTGTGACAAACGAGAAAATGTTATAGAATTTCATATTTTTTTAATAAAGTACTAAGATACATTTTTTTATATTATCGAAGAATGGGATAGCGTACCTTTGAACAATACTAAAAATGTAAACGAATTATTTTTAAATTTAACGAAACGAAACGACTGTAAGCGATAAAAATCACCGTACATAAAGCTAATAAACATCTACAAAGACGATAAACTGTGCTCTACATGCGTATAAGTGACAAATATTACTCAGCATGTTCTCGGGGGACGGCAAGTGACGAGAGACCAGTGAGGACGAAACGGAACATATGTACAAAAACAAAAAATAAATACTCGTTAAAAACCCACAGGCTACTTACTATTCATATACATTTTGTAGGACAATAACAAATTAGGTATTTATTTTAGGATACATATAGTTGTATTTGTGTAAAATATTTACTATTAACCTTTTAAGTTATATTTATACATTTCATCGCACCTCCCAACGTGCCTCTCTGTTCAACCCAAAGGTTAGCTGGTGGAGAATGCCTTCGGGCATTAAGCTCGTCTTTTGTTCAATTAACAGCAATAAGGTTTTTTAAATTAACAAATATATTTTTCATGGCACGCCCTCAGGTGGACCGACGACTTGAAAAAGTCGTCGGTAGTGATTGGATGAGAACAGCGGGAGATCGTGCGTGGTGGCGGTCTGAAAATAAACTGATTAACCATACAAAACGTATTGCTTGCGCTTGTACTCTACGATCTACTCTTCGTAGGGTACTAGGTATTCTAAGAAGAACGATTAGTCTTTATTCACACGGGCGTCAAAACTCTCTAAGCAACAGACGCTTTTATCACAGCAAAGGAGTTACTAGCAAATATATCCGCTTCCCTCTACCGCCTGTGACGTGTCCCATTCGAAATTCGAATGATTGGCCCGCCGCCAAAATGAAGGGAAATTGGATTCGCAGGATAAGACGCAGAAGCCATGTCGCTATGCAGTTTACAGAGCAGTTAAAATTTTCGCTCACGTTCAATGGACTTTTGTGGTATGCAGAGTTATTTTATGAAACTTAAAATCTCTTATAGACTTGGGATTGTTATTTTAACTGTTCCGAATCACAAATATTTGTTATTAACAAGGTACAATATTTTGTGACATTGGTTTTCTCGTATTCTATCTCTTCTCGTAGGTAAAGTGCAGGTAATGGATACCAAAACTGCTACAAGCCCTGAGAAACTTCTTCACCTTAAAAAGTGAACTCGCCAACCCGATTTACCAGCGCGTCAATATAAGGCCATACATTCCTCGTGCACAAGACATGGGGAGACCTGTATACAGCAGTGGACGATAAAAGGGGTGGTAATGGATGATATACCTTCTGGAGGCAATTTTACAATATAGTATTTACACATGGACGAAGGCTAATTCTGTTCGGTACCTGTTATTGATATGATTATTTAAGTTACAGACAAACACCAAATAATAACTACGTTCATCCAGGTGTGGAAGCGAAGTCTTTATGTAAATAAAAACATGTGTTATAAATAAATTACAAGTCATATCTCAGGTTTGTTTCGATCGACACATCTTGCAGTTTTCAATTTTAACCATACACAGATAATTAGTGACTTTACGGGTCTCCTGTCCTCTCAGAATATATTAGAGTGACTTTACGGGTCTCCTGTCCTCTCAGAATATATTAGAGTGACTTTACAGGTCTCCTGTCCTCTCAGAATATATTAGTGACTTTACGGGTCTCCTGTCCTCTCAGAATATATTAGAGTAACTTTAGGGGTCTCCTGTCCTCTCAGAATATTTAAAAACGTGTGCCAATCAGACCATAAGAGTTAGAGTTAGGGATACTGTATCGAATGAAAAGTATCGATACTTTACTAGTAAAAAAGTATCGTACATATCAAAGTATCGATACGTTTCGATATAGGCAGCCCATGAGATGGCTGGTCATCGCTGCCCATGGATACCTGCAACACGAGGGGGGATGCGGGTGTGCTACCGACCGCGGGGACCCATGTCGTAACTAAGTGGAAAAACCTCATCTGGTAATTCGTTCCACAATTATCGGGTTCGCGGCATAAAGTGCCTAGATTACTGTACGCGGCAACTCTTTATCAAGGAAGTGTGGATTAACCACTCTTCGATGACGAGAGGTGCAATGATAAAAATCCGAAGTTGGCATCATATCAGAAAATTTCCCATTCTAAATGCGGCAATAAATGCAGATATGTTATATCTCTTCGGATATGTGCGATTATAAGGCCTGTTTAATAGATAGATTCTAGATCATAGGACCTATTCAAACTCGATAACAGTAGAGATCAGTTTAAATCGGAACATCTACCCATGTCAGTCTGTTTAGTTAACATGAACGTTCACGACAATCAGGATTGTCCATTGTTGGACAGTGTGTATTGTCTACCTGAAACTACTGCGCACTTGCTTACTATAGCAATCTACTATGCGCGAATCTTCATAGATATATGTATACCTATTTTAGAGCGGTGATAGCCTGGGGGTATCTATACTCGACTCGCATTCGTGTGATTATTTTGAAAGAGAAAGAAAAATCGATTCAACAAGGCACATAAAACACACAAAGAAATGGAAAGCGTTAACACAATGATAGAAAATGAGTACAAGATAGAAATAAGGAGTAAGTTTTAATAAGTGACATTAAAACATAACAGGCCATATATGCCGCAGGATCGATAACCGATGGGGGGGAATGAGGCCGATCGAATGAGGCCTTCTCACCGACTCGCGATCCTGCGGTGCCCTCCCAAAGCAACGCCCTAAGCCGAGGTCCGTTCCTTCCGCCGGTCTACCGGCGGGGGAGGCCTTAAGCTTGTTGCTGCACACACCCTTAGCTCCTGGCTGAGCGCCTTCTGCGCTCGCCCTAAACTAGACATGTCCGATGACTCTTGAAAGGCCTCAGGTCCACAAGAATTTAGTCATTCCGAAAAAAGAAATACAAAAAAAGAAGAATGGAAGCATGTACCGGGAAACGTAGCGTGGGACATCTCCGGCTAGGTGGACTGACGACCTCAAGAAAGTCGCCGGTTGTGGCTGGATGAGATGAGCTAAAGAGTGTGTGGTCGTGGTCCGCGGGAGAGGCATATATCCAGCAGAGGAGACCGGCTGATAGTATGGTATTATTGTTCACGTCAATATACTAATTGTTTTTAAAATAACAGAGAAGATCGCGAGTTTTCTACACGAGAAGATTCTGGTGGATTACGGCCCGAAACCTCCTCGTAATTACAAGGCAAAACCTCTGTGCTGCAGTGGGACGTTATAGGCTGATACTGATATCAAACATAATTTTTAAAAAAAACGGCTACGTAATCTAAAACAGGAAAAAAAATAACATACCTGAAATAATTACGATATTAATTTGCGTAATAATGATTATTATTTCAATTACAAACAACATATAACTGGAAATGTAGACAGCGTACCGTATTATTACTAAATGCACCAACAAACACACCCATTTTAATATATTAAATTAGATAATTATAATAGTTTTACTAAATTAAGTATAATATTTCGTATGATATATAAATGACATGAAACAAACGACTAAATTTAAATAAATATTTCACTAAATCGATCGCTATGCGAGTGCGATCGTGTCGCGTCTCTTACTGAATACTGAAGTCTGAAATACCTCGCGTTCCTGGAAACAACCAGAAAACCTATACCCCTATTTCCTATACCCCACTTATAGCAGCTACAGTTCAACTTTCATTGGAAGTTTGTATCTAAACGAAAGTGAGCTGTAATGAGTAAAGAATAGAACTTAAATTCCAATGTTTTCTAAATTATTTGTTAAACAAATCCATTGAAATGGAATATATAAAATAAAACCTAAACAAGAATGAAAATAGACTCTGTGATTAATAGATTTAAGGTATATTTTTAAATGGTAACGGTTCGCCATTGAGTCGATTTCCCGTCTGGCTTGGCTTCGGATTAACTTAGGGGATAGTTTCAAAATAGCGGTTTTAATGTGAATGAATAAAAACAAAAGGATTAATGGGAAGACGTCTAGAGGTGGCTATTAAGTTATTTCTGGTTAAGGAATGTCGACTATGTCGTTTGTAACTTGTATAACCGTAACTAGACCTTTTTTCGGACACGGGCCTCCTCGTGTACATTGTCTCATGCAAAAGGGATGTATGGCTTTAAAAAACCACGATAAGCTAAGCGGGTTGGCGAGCCCACTCTTTTTCATTATCAAACAACAATCAACTTTGAAGACATTGGAATAAGGTCAAAAATTTCACCAACGCACCGACCGCCTATGTCCGACTTAGCGCGCTCGAAGACTGGTAGGTTCGTTGGACAATTTGAACAAGCCTGCGTCGGCTCTTAGAAATGATGTAGTTCGTCAGGACTTGTGGAAGCGGCTTTGTAATCCCTTAATTCCCTTTTACGACACACACGTGACGAGATGGGGTGGTGGCATTGTACAACCAGCGGACACCACACGGCCACTTTGCGTCATTTACCTGTTAGGATTTAGAGTTGATTCTGATGGTAGGACTAATCCATAGGGACGAAGAACTAGTCACCGCGAATAGCGTGTAGAATACGCATGTAGAAGTGGCAATGAACAGGTCATATTTGCCTCAGGACTTAATTGGCATTGAATTTCATATAAAAATTGTCAGACAACAGAATGTTATAAATTAAAACAAATAATCTTGTATCTTGGTCAATTATAATGAATGCTCAAAGTCAATTTCATCGGAAGGGAAACTTAACGTGATTCCGTTTATAACTGCAAGGGCACAAAAATAAATAGCTTACGACCCTGTGGACCCTTGAAGCGTGACCCTTGGAAGTTGGACCATTTGAACCTATTGTGTATGGTAATGTATCAATATTTGGTCTATAGAGTAATAATTACAGATACTGTCTAATTACAGAGTATACAAAGTAATACAAAGGCCAAGAGAGTAACTGGTGCTATCACATGATGCTATAAACATATAACATATAATAATATAATAGAAACAAAAAATATAATAAAATGTGCAGCCAACCAACCAACAAGTCGAGCTGGTGTGGTTTATAGTTTAAATCTCATTAAATTCTTATGATTATATATAGCAAGCTGTCCAGTTTTTAGGAAAGGTTCATATGAAATCTTGCAATAACTTTTTCTAATAAAAGTATACAATGACTTAACAATTTTTAGAAAAGGGTCATAAGGCAATTTATAAGGGTCACCAGGGTCCAATGCGCAATAAATAAAGGTGTGTACTCACTGGTTATTGTGAGCGGTGAGTCTATTCGGGTCGGACGCGTTCCGATGCTTGCCGCGGCGCGGCGCGTCGCGTTCGCGGCAACTCTCCGCGCGATTCACGCCGCGACCGCTGGGCGCTGTTGTTCGACAGCTGTTGAAAGAAATCAGAGTATTTATAAATGTTTATAGAGTACGTGTCACGTGCTGAGTGTTGTCGACTGGCCTTAGAATAGCACCGACGCAGCTCCTGCCGTGGACCTCGGAAAAGGCGACTAAGAGATAACAAAGGCACAACCACAATCCCTGAAAGTGAATGTTTGTTTGTTTGTCCCGTATACCATTCAACGGATTGCGATGAAACTTTGGTGAGTTGTTGTGCCCACGCCCGCGAACGTTTCTGAATTAGTACTTGAAGACCACGCGAACGAAGTCGCGGGCAGCTAGTCCTATAAAATAATGGACTCGCCTACTCGCTCGACTAGCGTGGCTTTTCAATACATCCCCCATGCACATTGTCTTGTGCATAGGGCTCGCGCCGAACTGTGGACGCTGAAAATTTATATATTTATTTATATACGTTTCGTACTTTACGTCATAAAGTATGTGTTTATAAAAGATAAAAGTTTAAATCAATCGACTTTATTACTAAACACACGTCTAGTAAAATCGATTCACACTTTATAGTTTTGTACGTACCTGGGTTTCTTGTCTGTTTGCAAAGTATTTGGCTTATTTTAATTAGTTACCTACTCGTTGTGAAAATATTATACCTGTTCAAAGTACATTCTAGGGTTGGATATTAAAGGGAATATTAAATTTGCTAATTTGTCAAATTCCATCTAGCATAACAGTGTGCAGAATAGAATCAACCGAATGACGTTAGAAAATAACTGGCATGTACTTTGATAACGTTATTCAACTAATTGCCATATAAATATAAACTATGCTAGCATAATTTCAGTATGGCATTAATGTTTGCCTTGAACAAAAACAAATAACTGAAGATTATAGAAATAGATTTAAAAGACTAAAAACTAAAAACTACAAAATGACTGTTGTACTGTGTTAATGACATCACAAACATAGTTTGTACGGTCCAAAGAATATTTATATATACACTTATTTATATATAACAGAGGTTATCAATAATGAGAATATCACAAATATGAGCCTACAATTGCAATTGCGGTAACGTTTCGGATAATGTTTGGTGGATGTTGCATGTATGCCTTCATACTGGGTCGCAGTGGTGGATTATGGGTCGGAACCTCATTATGATTACTAAAAAAAATATTGTGCTCTAGTGTGATGTCGTAAGTTGACTTTCCTCACAATATTTTCCATCACCATCGAACCAACAATATTTAAAAAAATCTGTACTTAAGTAGAAACTTAATGATACGGGTAGAGAGAGGTTCGAACTCAAGACCTCATTTATTCGTTCATATTACAAATAAAAAAAGTGTAAAATTGTTGCCATCTAGCGACTGATAGTAAAACTACTCAGCTATAGATTTGAGAGGGTGGGCATTAGTATGAAACTTTTACTGCCATCTAGCGGCGAGTAGTAAAAGTATTAATTTACTGAACATTTGAAAGAGATGGCGTTAGTATGTCATTTGTATATAAATTATGGCAAGTTAAATTTTAAAATTGATAAGTATAGTGTACCTATATTTTATGTATATATTTCAGTATGAATAAATAAATAAGGTATTTTAATGATTTAGGTGTAATCGTTTAACGAACATTTCAAATTGAGACTTATTATCGATTTTTAAGTAAAAGTGATAATAAAATTCAAGTTCACTTTCCCCGTCTTCTCAAAACAAATTTTCATTCATTGTCACGGGCGGCATGGGCGGTAAGCCACGGTGGGGCAGGTTGGGTCTAGACTCTAATATGCTTTGGTTCCGTAATGTGTTTTGTGCTTCTGTAACCCCTTGACTGGAATTTTTATTTGTTTCACACTTTTAGTTGTCAAATGCGGCTTTAGCGGTATTAAAGGTGAATACTGTTAAAGAAATATTTATTGGAAAATACTCGTATTTTATTCACAAAAAACGCTGGCCATTTTTTGGTGTCTAGAAAACGTCAATGAATTTGAACAATCCACGTCGACCCACGTCAATTTCGCGAAAAGTCGAAGAATTTTATTGCTTGTTGCTGTTGCCGCGTATTGATCGATAGAAAATGTACTTTTTTATGGAATATGAAATGGTAGACGGGGCATTTAGGTTATCTTCGTATGTACTTCATTAGGAGAACGCATGATGCTATAACGCCCAGGTTTTGTTATGACGTACGGTGCCGATTCGTGGCCTCTAACCGTAGACCTGATCCCATAAGTTTAAAGTCACTCAACGAGCTATGGAGATAGCTACGCTTGGAGTTTCTTTGCGGGCTAAGATACGAAACTAAGAGATTTGCCAAAGAACTAAAGTCACTGACTTAGCTTGTACCGCACTAAGTAATTAGCTTATCACTTTTTCACAATATTAATAGGATTAATATTGTATAATATAATTAATTAATTAATAGGATCACCTAAATAGCCCGAGCGTATCACGAGCCGTGCAGCCTAAATAACGTAACAAATACTAGACTTGCCTAGTCTAGTCTAGAGGGAGGCTGAAAGGCCTTACAACATTGCGCTGGTTTTTCCTAGTTGGCAAGTCTAGTATTTGTGACGTTATTTAGGCTGCACGGCTCGTGATACGCTCGGGCTATTTAGGTGATCGGGTTGTCGGCCCCCGATATGCAATATTGAATTTTTTCCCATTTAATACCACCCATTTAGAAAACGTTTACCACAAGGTGGCAATAAATAATTAGTTAAATAATAATCTACTCTGAAGAAAAGGCTCTAAATTGTAATTCGTTCAGTGACGAATCAGACATATAAATATTAGGTAAGCATATGAAAAGACCGATTTGTATGAGAACCTGAAAAATTGCATTTTGTTATAAAAATATTTATTTATTATGTTAGCGGAAATATTGACCCATATTATGTACACATTTTCGCCACCTCACGGGCAGCTGATTGTTGCCACTACTGTAAAAGTCTCGTGGACGGGTATCAATGAATTCTTCAAAAGCCCTAATCACAGCTACTTTAGAATCAAATTTTTTTCCTTCCTTCCTCCTATGGTGGATGAGGGAGAGGTTCCAGGTCGTATGAGAAGTGTGAGGACGGGCATTGTCATGAAGAAGAAGGTGGAGATGAGTGACTGACCAAATTTGATTGCTTTGTTGCCAGTTTTTCCATCATCATCTGTAGCTCGTTACAGTACACACCTGCATCAATCGTTTGACCGGCTCGCAAGAAACTGAAGTGGACAATACCGACACAGGACCACCAAACTGATACCAATAGCATTTTCTTAGTTTTCTTGCGGTTTGGACATTGTTGGGCTGCAACTCCTGGATCCAGCCACTGATACGAACGTTTGCGGTTATTGTACAGGATCGATTTCTGGATTCAGCTGTCGTTCATTCAGTTCATAGCTTTTGGAGCTTCTATATTATTCTTTATTAGAAAAACAAATGAAATACTGATTTTGAAATAACAACATCGTAGCTGTTAGATGCATTTTGTTTTATTTTGAAATTGGATTAGAACAGAAGATATCGAAACTCAAAGTGGCCAGTAATAAAATCGGTCATTGCATAGGAAAGCACCTAATAGTATTTAAATATTTAAAATTTAGTACCATCGGAACAAGTGATCAAATGGACCCAAAACCCGTTTAAACAAGTACACACAGGTTGTGCCCGAAGCCCAAAAATTGTGGATTCTGTATTTTTTTGTAATAATTAAATTTCTTGGGCTTTATATTCAGTAAATTGGTATGAAACAATCGTCAAATTTTCATATCAAATCAGAATAATGGAACGGAATCCATAGTTTCAGGCTTTGGGGAAAAGTTTCAATACACATTTATACTGTAACGAAGCCATAAATAAACACCATAAATATAGTATGCCATCAATTACTACGCATTACTCATTCACCTTGCAATTAGCAGATGACAATATATTAAACATTTAGTTCCGCGTGTCTCGCGATTAAAGACTTGTTTACTCACTTGTATTAAATGAAATAAACTATTATTATTATTACAGAATAAGTGACTGTTTTATATAAAAGTTTTTCTTTTAATACAAAGAAGACGGAAAACCAACGATTTGAGAATAGCTAATTAAGAATAGCTAAGAGAATTTGTTACGTAGCTCTCGAATTATTTAATTAATGTGTTTTAAAAATGGAATATTCATATTGCGTAGTACGTATGTTTCAAATTTGACTTTTTAATTAACCCCTCCTAATCTGCTTCACCCCCCTAGAAGTTATCAACCAGGATTCTTTGATAAGAACGTATGTGTCATCTAATCTGTTCCCATACCGATGCGGCAGACGAACATACATGCAGTCTATTTGTTGGTAAGTGAATACTGTCGCCCTGCGACATCCTTCGTACATACCAGGGTTGTTACGGATGCAAAAATTTAGACATCCGCGGATGCAGATGCGGATGCGGATTATTAGAAGTTCACATCCGCGGATGCGGATTCGATGCGGATGCGGATGCGATGCGGATGCGGATTTTGGGATTTTAAAAGGATAATTATTTAAATTTTAAGTGCATAAATAACTGAAAATCAATTTAATTTTAACTTTTTATTTATTTAATCATATTTTTAGAACAAAATTACACAAGTTTTTAGTTTTACTTATGACACAACAGAATTTTAAGCTTCGAGTTTCATAATAAAAAATCTTTGTTTAATAATTAAACTTAAAAATTGGTGAATTATATTTAATAAATAGCAATATTGCAGCCTTCTCAGCTTCCAACCTGTTTCTTAGTGGATTATATATTTATTAACCAAGCTCCACTAAATAGTTGTTCGCTGGGAACACTGGCTGGTGGAGTTGATAAATATCTGCATGCTAATTTGGAGAGAATTTTAAATTCACAACGGTTAACTTTCCACCAATTAAGTGGATTTTCATCTAAATCCAGTCTTTTTTTGTTACGATAAATAACAAATTCTTTGCGGAGAAGAGCATCGGGGCTACTGTTGTCCGGTTCTCCTTCACCTTCATCTTCACTCGATGAATCTAACATCATGGCAAGATCGCTTTTTAAGCAAGTCTTCTTACCCGTACTGGACGTTCCTGGTTCAGGATCGAGAGAATCTCCCATTCTCATTCTTTTTGTTTTTTCCGCCGGCGATATAGGAGAATCAGTGACGACAGGGTCATTTACCATCTTTATTATTTCATCTTTTATTTTTTCTTCGGTGACTGGTTTAAAAAATTTATGCTTATAGCGAGGATCTAAATATGTGGAAATTGCATATAAGTTGTTATCTTCCAAAGAAGAAAATTTCGCTGAAAATTGTGATTTCAGTTTAGAGACTGCCAACCGAATAGCATCACTTTCTCGTGGTTTTGTTAAATAGTCGTCAAGTTTTTTCAAAAGCATTTGTATGATAGGAATCACAGATGATATGAGTGCCTGAGAGCTGCTCATTTCACGAGTGGCTTCTTCAAACGGTTTCAATACTTCAAGACAGCATTCTATTATTTTCCTAAGCTAAGCAAAGAAACACCTGAGCTGGGATCTGTCCAAATATCAGTAGTGAACGACATGTAATCATATTCTTCAATTAGTTCTTTAACTTTTCCAGCAAGTTTTATGTATAGCTCATTGCACACGAAATCAGTAAAAAAATTTCGTCCTCTAAAATTATATTTCGGTGCTAACTCTTGTATGAGACGGCGAAATCCAAGTCCCTCCACAAAGTTAAAAGGTAAATTTTGAAGCGCTATCATTTCGCCAATGAGTTTGTCAATCTTTTTTGAATTAGGATTGTTAGTATCCCACTTCTTTTCTTTTTGTAGTACTTCCTCTAACGAAAGCTGTTTCTTGGCTTGTTGCAACGGAGTCACAATTGTACCTGTAAAAAAATACAACATGATATACACAAACCATCTACTAAATAAAAAAATAGGTAAGTATACTTATCAAAATTCGATGTAAAAAAAACTAAAAGTAAATAATACGCATTATAATTGAAATTTTCAAAAATAAAAAAGGCCAATGTGGTGTGCACATTCAAATAATTAAGTGTTAAAAGGGCTATAATTTGCTAACAATAAAGTTAGAACTGAAACAAGACTTAAGCATTTACTTTTAAACATAATTTGGAACTAACTTTGGATTCTTGTTAAGCTAAAAAAGCTTAAGAAGTGAATATTTTCAATAATACCATTTTTTATTTTAAATTTAATATAGAAAGTAACATAAAATCATGTGACCAATAACAACAATATATTTTAGTCACACTACAATATAATAAAGTAAGGAAGGATTATAGATATTGGCCCTTTTAGCACCAAGTATAATTATCATGATTTGAAATGAATACAGTAAATTATTAATGAAATTAAAAAAATTTATCTAACCGTAACTAAGTTTGTAAAACATGATTGTAAATCCGATATTTCCGATACATACCTGCTTCATCATTTTTTTTCCTCAATTCCTTTTCTTTATTCGCACTTTGGAATAAACAAAACTCCTCTGGGTGTATTGATTTCAGGTGATTTTTCAAAGAAGTAGTAGTGCGTCCCTTCCGCTAGTAACTTTTATTACATATCTTACACTCCGACTTCTCCGGATCATTTTTGTCTATTGTAAAATAAGTCCAGATACTGCTTTTTATTGGTGGCGACATTTCACTTAATATTTATATCAAAATATTCATTAAACACGCAAAAAACTATGAAGTACACAATAAACACTCACTGTATCTTTAATTTATTGACAATGAGAAAAAACACAACAAACAAAACCTGTAGGACCTTGTTACCAATGTGCGCCTTCCTATTCGTCAGTTACCGAATGAACTTAGCAATTACCAAAACAAACGTTACTAGTTACTTGTTGATGTGAATCTGCATCCGTAAAAACTCCGCATTGATTGATGCGGATGTGAATGTGGATGCAGATGTCTGAATTAATGCGAATATTCCGCATTTGCGGATGCGGATGCTAATATTCGTAACACCCCTAGTACATACCAACATCAATCCCAGAATGACATACGTTGGCACGCCTCCAGCAGTGCTGCCTATCTTTGAAGATTATAGGATCTTCAATCTTTGGGGATTATAGGATGGGATGGGAATGGGCTCTGGCATCTCATTCACAGCCGAAACACTCAGCGGCCCCTGTTCTCAGACGCACCCCCCTCTCTCCCAATCTAATTTTTCTTGAGATTATTTTGTACCGACCTGTTCTCTTTATCGGCGATCTCCTTGCTGTTATGATCGCTGGTGTCCACATCAGCATCAGGCGCAAGCTGGTCCTCCGTTGAACCCTCTCTCCGAGACTCTCCTGTTGAGGCAAACATTATTTTATTAGACTTTAGCCTTACACGAATGTAATACATTTTAAGTAGAATCCTTGATAATAAAATACCTTAAGATGGGTTGACATTATAATGGCTCATTTAGACAAGGAGAATTTCTCGGACGCGACCATGAGAGAGAACATCGGTCAAAAGCTAATATAGACAACTGAAATCATCTGATCACTGTAATCACTGTGAACAGTTGTAGGCGAGAATCGTATGTAGTTTGGTCGTGAGAATCGTATACAATATTTCTCACTCGAAATCGTTCGTGAAACTCTCCTTCGTGAGCTAAGTCTGTGTTTTATATGTCCTGTGGGTGTAGTCAAAGGTGACTAAGGTATAACAACTGCGACGACCGATTAGCCTAGTGACCCTACCTACTTGGCGATCAAAAAGTCCCACGTTAGATTACCGGTCGTCCGACCATTATAAAGACTATTCAAATCGTCCGATTCATTTGTTTAAAGACATAATATGTTTGTCGGGTGTGACTTTTTATTATCTTGAAGGTAAATCGTACACATATAGTGACGAAATTTGTAGGTCCAAAAATTAACAGGTTTCCCTGCGTGGTTTCCTTATAGTTACAATTATCGTAGAAATATTTGAAGTTCAATGTCATATAATAGTAAATTTGCGGAAAATTGACATGAATTTAACAACAATAGGCATATAAATGACGCAATCGAGGAAACCGCGCCATCCTGTTGATTTATCCCTTATCACCACCCACTGACCCTTCCTACATATGCTCGGGAGAATAACGTGAACATACACAAAATATTCGTAACTGTTTTTAGATTATGTTCAAGTATAGTAGTCCAAGTTCAAGCCGTGTTCCGTCTCGCCGTGCGACTAAGGGACAATAAAGCCGCTACCACGAGCCCCGAGGAACTACACCATCTCTAAACAAGTGGACTCGCCAACACGCTTGGCACTTTGGCGTTTTAAGGCCATACATCCCTCATGTGCGTGAGGAGGCCCATGGCCAGCAGTGGATGCTAAAAGGGTTGATTTACGATACAATAGTCAAGCGGCCTTTGACAGTAGACCTAATCAATAAATTGAAAGTCGCTTAACGAGCTTGGAGTTTCCAGGCGAGATGGGATCCGAAAGGAAGATATTCATCTAAGAACTAAAATCACCGGGAGGGGTAGAATCAACATGCTGAAGTGGCCATGGACAGGTCATATTTGCCCACGGACCGACAACCGATGGGATAAACCAGTCTTTGAATGGAAGAAGTTCGCCAGTGCTGGTTGATTGAGAAGAGCCGAGGATGGTGTGTAGTGTGACGAGGTGCAGGAGAGGCCTATATCCAGACTATGGACTTTACGCTTCTCGGTGCAAGGGCAATGTCGTCAAACTTTCCGATCGATGGGATGGGATCGGAAAAGCGCGTTGGTTGTAACTTACTCCAGAAACACGTTAGTACAATTCCTTAGCAGTCCAAATTAAATGAAAATGAATCAAAGCAGTAATAAACACAATTCCAATTGCCTCTATATTAATTTGTACGTGATGATTTAATATGTTTTTGTGACGAATACATACGAAATTGTTTTTATAGTCAATTACCGCATTAATGTAATATATACAACTTTATCTAACGCTTTTAAATGTGTGTGCATGTTTTTATGATTCATTGTTAGCTATTTGACTATCTAATTACTGTGCATCTTCTTCGATCCCAATAATAAAGAGCATGCGTAACAGCTTACTTTGCGCTTAATCTGTAGTACACTATAAAAGCAACATAAAGGTATCTTCCCGTGGATATCGCAAGAATCGACAAAACAAAGCGGTCACCACAAGCCCTGAGGAACTACACCACCGCTAAAAGAGTGGACTTGCCAACCCGCTTGGCCAGCGTGGCGTTTTGAGGCCATACATTCAGTACCGAAGAAACCCGTGTTTGTCTCTCTATCAAGAACTTCAAATGAAATTAGGCAAGCCCTTCAACAACTTGTATGAGTGCGTGGGCCGGATTAGTTGCCATGGAGCACAGACTAATTGATTTCTTCTGGGGGCGGGGGGAGGGGGATAAAAGCAGATGAGGAATTAATTTGAAACTTAAGTAAAACGTAATAAGAATGTTCCATTTTGAAAATATATGAATTACAGAGTTCGGGAGCTATTGTACACAGAACACTAACGTGCCTGCCCTATAGTCCTTGTATCACATATTTATTCTCAAATCGATGATCGCCACTAAGAGTTTGCACCGAGTTCGTCATACTTATACGACCTTTTTGATCATAAAATTCCATGTGTTCCCTACACATTGTGTCTAACGGCGTCCATAGGGCGTTCTTGTCATGTGGACTCTCGAAAGCCGTATTTTTTTCAAAATGATTTGGTCCCCACTAACATTCAACAAGCACAGCGGGAATTATTATTACAATTATTAGACAAAATTATTACAAACAGGCGGTTACGCAGACGGTTGAAGCAATGTGTGTATATTGGCAGGCATTATGTTCGCGCGTTTTTCTTAAAACATTTGTCTATGTTGCCCATGGAAATGCACGGTACATGTCAACTTCAGACCAGAATGACAAAAGTTGGCGCGTTCCCGAACGTGCCGCCTACCTTTGGAGATGTAGGAAAAGATTTAATAGACTCCTTGGATTTCATAATTAAACTTGGATGATATCTAAATAAAATTATGGCCACTATTAACGATGATCTCAGCGCTTGCGTCACCTTAACCCGTTGTTTATATAATGACTTGATACAACTACTGTTTTATATAATGAAAACAATAATCACTATTTTAGCGATATTTGCAAACAGATTAAGCATAAACATACACTGATCTCGATACGTCCCTTTCTCTGTTCTCTGGAGGATTCTGGTCTTCGGGTGCACTGTCTGCTCGTCTGGACTGTCTTGGTGTAACAATAAAATGTCCAGCAATCCGCATTGGGTTTATAATTTACTTCCTAAACCCCTTCTGGGATACGCAGCCCCCATAGGGCTACAAATTATATGCGAACCTTGATTTATTTATTTAATAATTTCTCCCTCCAGCATATTTAAATTGCAGATCTAATTTAGTTAATATTCTAACATAGTCTACGCTGAAGCAGGTGTGAAAATAAAATGTAATTTTAATTAAAAAAAATGTTTTTTTCATAGAAAAATAAAGTACAGAATAGAACAAGAATCACAAATTTAGCTTCTAATCTATCGATTCAAAAAACAAAAACCTGTTAAAACATCGTATTCTCTACGACATGGTGTCAAGAACTGCGTACGCGCCGCCGCGCGCCGCGCCGTGTCGTGTCGAAGCCATCAATCAATACACTGCGGGTCGTCGACCCCACATGGTGTCTGAGTCAGGCTCACTTAGCATGGTCACAGGTAATCTATGGAACTTAAAGGACGAAGGGAATTTTTAGTAGGGATTCGGACTTTTATTATGTAAAAAACACATAATTATGACAAATAACAAAACTGCATTTTAATGAGGGGATAAAAGGGCAAGTTGTTGAGTCAGAAACAAATCTTATTTGTGTCAAAAGGCCTGCGCAGATAGGATTGAAATCACTTATTATATCAAGTAATAACTTACTTACTGTACATTAACTGTTGCATGTATACATATAAGTTAATTTATCTATATGTATATATATAAAAATGAATGTTTCATTGTTTGTCCCCTAAGCGTTGTTGTGCGCACGCCCGCGAACGTTTCTGAATTAGTATCTATTTGAAGACCACGCGAACGAAGTCGCGGGCAAGAGCTAGTTATTTATAAAAAATAAATTATACATTCATTTGTTTTTAATTAATTCTAAGTCCGTATGACCATTAATTCGAACGACTAGGAAGTTGCCGTTAGTATGCGGATCAGAAAAGTGGATTACCATGTGTGACGGCCTTAGGATTAGTTAGAAGAAACCTATATTCAGCTGATGGTGTGATAATACTGAGTCATAAAGGACACAATAAACACCTCGTAATCGGATACATGGTTATTGAACCTACCGTAAAAATTACACCCTATAAATACATTTATACGTGTCTTATTTAGGCAATATTGATTGAATAAAACATGCATACATACTATGGCCTAACCATATATTTAACAGGGATACTTATATATTTACGATAATATATAACCTAGATTTAAATTTCGCGCCATTTTTTTGTTTGGCGGTTGACAATTCTGGTTGGTTTATAGATGTCACCATATGACAGTTGCAATTAGTCAACATGGAACGCTACACGAAAGAGCAACGCAGTATGAATTTTAGAGCAGTATGAAGTGGACCGCTATTTTGGCGAAAAAATCATCTTTAGTGACGAGGCCCATTCCCACCTTGATGGATACGTCAATAAGCAAAATTGTCGTATCTGGAGCTTGGAGAATCCTCATGAGATTCATGAAAAACGGACGCATCCTCAGTTACAGTTTGGTGCGGCTTTTGGTTCGGCGGGATCATAGGGCCATTTTTTTAGGTATCGGTATTTAGGTAGGCAAGAGGTATCGGAACATGCTACGGGAGTTTTTTTGGCACCAATTGGAAAATATGGACCTCGATCAACTGTGGTTCTAACAGGACGGTGCCACATGTCATACAGCCGGAGAAACAATGACCTTATTTTTTCTAAATTAAATCCAGCGCTCAATCTGGGACAGCCTATATTTTAAGCATGGACGATTGGTAGTGTGTGCCGCGCGATCGTAAGGAAACGAACCATCTCATCTCAACACTACAAATATTTGGTTTCCGGATCGCTACCATATTGCAAATTTTAATAAGAAGTTATGTTACTAAAAATTAACCCTTTTCGCCTTCAGACGTCGCTATAGTTCGCCACAGCTTAAGAATAAAAAAAGTTGCACGAAAACAACCCAGCAACGAAAATCAAAAGCAAACCAAGGACAAACACAATTATCGAGTTGACACAATGGACAACTAAATCAATATCGCTAGCGTTAGCAGAATAAATAAAATTACTTGCGTAAATCCGCACTGCATACATAGAAACAGTCGTGTGGCTTCCATATGGGTGGATAGACTGCACTTCCGTTTCATTTCATCGAAGAATCGAGGGTGTCATTTGGAGATGCAAATCAAATTACACATGAATATGAACATGGCCAGGTCAAGTCTATCCCGGTCATACCAGTACACCAGGAGACGCAAAATTTTTATAGAAGAGTTACGCTCCGTGATGGTGGACAATACTCAGAACCTTCGGCTAAACAGACAGACTTGAAATAAGTTGGCGATAGTGACTGGATGAGCGTGTGTGGTAGCAAATCTTAGGATAAGTCAACAGTAGAGACAAATGCTGATAGCTGTATGCTATTTAGAACTTTAAAAACACTATCGACATGTTTTTAAAGTTATTTAAAAAGACGAGTGCAATAGGAATAGTAGATAGATACAAAATTGTAAAAGTCGTTCAATAGATAAATATGTGTGAAAAAAGTGAAAATTTTAAAAGTTATATCCTTCGATATAAGCCTATAACGTCCCGCAAAGGGGAGACGTTTGCAGGGCAGGGGTTTAAGTGAGTTCCAAGTCATAATCCAATACAGATAGCAGACAGAAGTCCAAACAAACGTCGTATAATAGAGATAAGTAGCTAAGGTTAAATTTGCTAAATGAAAGGAAGATGTACGGTCTACTTTGCATGTTACGTGTGGTTCAAGGCAAATAGTTTAAACAATGACCGCAGATTCAACATACATAAAACAGCAGTCGACATGCAAGTTCATCAGGGCTACGACATGAACGCTAAACTAACAATGTACTTAAGTAATAAATTAATTTATGGTACAAAGATACAAATTATTGCTGGTGGGGACAATGTAATTTTCATTACAACTGTGAATGCATCAACAGAAGTTATTATCAATTTACAATGTATTTTATGTGACCTACATATTAAATGGGACAAGGCTTGGAAGTTGGTGTTGGTGTGAATGGAATTGTATAAAAGTGCATGTTAACTAGTATACAGCCCGTCAAGCTATTTAGGTCACTGAAAATGCCATGTGTCTACATAATAAACATCAGGATCTCTAACTGAAAACGATATGCCATAAATTATATAAATGTACATTGCACTAGGCTACATCAACATTGTAATTTGCATTGCAATGCAACCAGCCCTGTCAGTATCCACTGCAGGACGTGGGCCTCCTCATCTTGCGCATGGGGGATGTATGGCCTTAAAACGCCACGCTGCCCAAACGTGGCGAGTCCACTCTTTTAGAGGTGGTGTAGTTCGTCGGGGCTTGTAGTAGCTGTTTAGTTATCCTTTAGTCGCCTTTAAAAGTAACCTTTAAAAGAATGGACTCGCCAATCCGCTTGGGCAGCGTGTCGTTTCACGGCCACACGTCGCTCATGTAGAGGAGAATATCCGTGAGGAGGGCCATGACCAGCAACAGAGGTTTAAAAGGACAGATGACTCAATGTAATCCTGTTATGGAATAAAACCAATCGATTGGTTTGAAAATTCAATTTAGTTATGTTCTTTTACTTAATATAGAACATTTACAAGGAACTCTACTGCAATTTTGAAATCTGCAACCAGTCTTTCAGTATTCACTGCAGGACATGGGCCTCCCAATGCACATTGTCTTGTGCATAAGGAATCCACTCTTTCAGAGGTGGTGTAGTTCCTCAGCGCTTGTGGTAGCGAATTTGTTACCCCTTAGTCCTGTCTTACGACACCAGCAGGAAGGAATAGGATGGTGCTATTCTACAGTCAGCCGACACCACACGGCACAAGACACAAGACAAATCTCAGAATCCAAACAGAAAGAATGTTTACCCGTAGATAGATAAAACTCCTTATGGTGAAATCGTTACATTATGACAAAATTAAGAAACAATGACATAGGAAGAGAATAGACGGTCTTCTAGAAAGAGAGTACATATACAAACAATATTGAAATTAAACTTAAGAATAATCCAATTATCTAATAAACAAAATACTGATGAAAATCGAATATAACAATTCTAACAAAAAAAAAGGATCTAAAATATCCTAAAAAACTAACAGGGAACCACGTGATTCTCTTGACCAATAATCCTTAATTCGTCTTCCAATGTTTCACTCATTGTAACGCGGTCTAATTCAGATCAATGAGTTGCATTGCTTCAACTCAACTACAGTCGAACACAAACTATCGGGAGCTTTTAATTTAGATTATTTTGGAATCATAATTATAAATAATATTCAACCATAAATGTTTATATCCAAGCGACGCGTTTGATAGTAAAGCGAATATAAATCAACTTTATTTATGAAAATATTTATACAAATTGTCATCAATAGATAGAAATAAAAATTGAGCATATGTAATGAAATGATAAAATTTTAGAAAAGAGTTATTATTTACTTGGATTATTTATCAACCAGGATACAGGCACGGGGTTATTATCTCTGTGATCGAAATTAATGATATTCAGTCCTCAATTGAAAAAAAAGGCACATTTAAATTTTGATGACATTCGATACAAATGCAAGAAGGTTATTCTCTTCTATTTATTCTGATTTCGAAATATAATGTTGCTTGTGCTTTGTCTAAAAATGTCACCAATGCCTTTTCTTTTTGGAAGGCAGTATTATTGCTATCGTTATTATATAATAATAAAATAATAATACAACATTGTACTGATGAAACGCTAAGGGTATATTTATTGTAGACTGTAGTCACTGGCGTGTGACGTCACCGCAATCGCCTCGATTGGCCATCGACCCGCTTCTCCAATTGCATCCTCTGCATTCCTGGTGTGATGGCGATGCGCTTATTTTAGTTTCTTTGTAAATATGTCTCGTATAGCATTACTAATACATAATTCAATTCTTCGTCGACTGCACTCCGGTCAATAAGGAAACGTCTGAAGGCTCTCACTATTCAGTAAACGAGATTCAATGTTGTGACATAAAGTTGATAATTTTATACTTTGTAATGAAGACAGCATGAAGGGAATAGGACATTTACGACTGTAGGTCAGACGAAGACTACAGTTATATATAAAACGGCGCAAGATACTTTAAATACTTTTTTTCGAGGTGCTTTAAAACTACTTTAAATGAAATCATATAAAATGCAGTTATTAATTTACATTTCTTTAAAGAAAAGTGGCAGACGAGCGAATGGCAATGTCCACCACCTTGTGGCAACAAGAATGGTAACATCGGTCAAGAATGACAAAGGTTGTCACGACCCGGTTGCGCCGCTTACCTTTAGCGATTTAGGGGTGAATTTGAAAGAGAGAAGATGGGGAAGATAAGGAATAGGAAGTTGGGAAGGATAGAAATATTGACGTTGGGAAGTCCACTTCATTCATTTGAGTTCTCCACTCAAGTCTTTGTAGATGGGGTGAGGGCAAGAAAAAGTATAACAGAATAATTTTTATCCCATTATACCCTTTAATCAATAAGATGGCACAGACAGTGGAGAAAAAATAGGATGAAAAAGATAAATTACAAGCATAAAAAAAATCACAACATTAAAAGGCATATCAACCCCAAGCTCCGAACTATGACACAGTTTAATTTAAACAAATAGATAGCCAAAATAAGACACGTTCGAGAATAGAATCAGCGACGAGTGCCGTTTTGGCGATGTGACTCAGTGCACCGAAGGATACACTATTTATATGTGACTTCCCGTTGAAGCAAGCGATGCGCCGCGCATATCAATTGGCAGAGGCGAATATAAAACACATTGTTTTATAGATCCAGATTTAAAACAAAAGAAAGAAGATTAGCAATACTGTATTTGAAACGACAGCACACTAGTTAAGATTATTATTGCAATAGTAAAGATTGACGCGCTGAATTAAATTTAATAATTATAATGTTTCAAAAGCGCTCAACTACCGATGACAATTAAATGTTTTAAAATAGAAAGATGGATAAAAGAATAATTTAAAGAATTAAACAATTTATACAACTCAATAGACCCGCGCTGTTCTATATGTGGGATAATCACAGCACAAGTAATGCACCAGACACGGCACCACAGCGCTAACTTTCAGCTGGAACTCAAGGAGAGAGCAGCAGCAATGTACGCCAATACAGACAATGATTTAGGTCTGTATATAGGTATGTATTATACGATCTTGTATAATGCATGAATAATACACAGATATATAGGCGTGTTAATTTATCTTCGTATAAATCGCATTTATACAGATGATGTGTTCATAATCAAAGAGTGTCTCAAGAAACATTTAGAAGCATTTGAAATGTGGGATGAGGAAATCCTGCGATTAGTGTGGTAAACTAGACCGAGAGATTAATTCCTGGGGCAAATACTGAGGAATGAACTACATAAGCTCCTGCAACTAATAATGAAGGGAAAATCGCCTGAAATAGACGCTCTAGCTGAAGAAAAAAATCGTGGCTGCATAACGGAATGGACGAGCGTCGCAAAAATCCACGTTGGCAAGAGTTGAGAGATAAATAGAGATAAATCACAAAAAGAAGTTTGGTCTTTAATTTAAAAATTAAATACGTTAAAAAGGAGCGCAAAATATTCCACACAAAATCCACTTAACATAAAAGTTTAATAAAATACCCTTGCTCCTGATCGATGATTATATTATGCTCTATTGACAATGAACTAAATTGGATTCAAACACCTAAAGTAGTCAGTAGGCCAACATATGACACAGTTTGTCAATCATAAGTAATGCGACAAGCCGACGTCCAGTTGACGATTGAGAACGCGATCAAACGATCGAATCAGAATCGATAACGACGACAAATGCTGGGAGAACCAGTTATTAATATTCGCTTTAAAGACCGCCAGAGGTCAGCATGCATGTTAATGTTTGGATTGTAGCACATTGAAGACGAGCTTCCTCGTTTGCCTTCACTTGTTTTATGTGTCCATCAAATAATCTCGTTGTTTTGATATATTCAGTAAGTGCAAGACTATTATGCATGTTCTCTGATGTAACAACAAAATTAGAAGGTTCGCCATTTTTTGTAAATATAATTACTTATTTGATCACAGAGAAGCTTTTGAATATACAAACTAGAAAAATAGTAATTATCTTAAAATGATTTAAACACTGGAGAAGACTCCGAAAGTATATAAGAGAAGACATTCAATTATATTAATATATATATGTAAAAGTTATTTGTTTAAAAATATGACAATGTGTCATATATTATTTCCGCAGTTAGAGAGATATACTTTATTGTACACTAAAACATACAGAGAAACACAAAATACAGGTAATTAGAAGTACAATGTGCGGCATTATCGCTGAAACGATTTCTTCCAGGCAACCTTTGGGTGGTAAGTAAACGCGAGATGGTGACAGAAACGAACAACAAATATCAAACAACCGGTCGTCAGTCGTCACTTGTTCTACCGTCCTATTGACCGTGTTTGGAATGTTGTCGCATAGACAAGATTGTTCGGACTACTAAATTTCACCTGTGACGTTATAGAATTCGGTGTCACAAATTGATGAAATATAAACATTATGTGTAAAACACACTCGGAGGATGGCCGCAAAAATAAAAGTTAAAGCTATTTTAATTCAAGTATTCGTAATCGTTAAATCCTGAATGGATCATCTCAATGACCACCCGGCTTCAAACATAGATGAACAGTAATTAGATAGATGAACATAGATGAACAGTAAAGATGATTACAAAGGGATACAGATGATGTACAAAGTTCCATTAGATCCGGTGATCGTTGTAGTTATTACTGTCAATAATAAAGTCGTTGTTAGGTATCTATAAATTATTATAATAATAATCCTTTAAATATGATTCATTGATTCATAAAAGGTGGCATATGGATAGAGTAGAAACATCTATATACATATAATAAAAATGTAACTGATCGCTGTCTGTACATGGATGATATATGAGAAAAATATTATTGGGGGCCTTTATCAACGCAATAGAACCCAAAACAATGATCTTTATAATTTTTGTCTGTTTATCTGTGCGTTTGTTAGAATCTTAGAAACAGCTTAACCGATTTGGGTGCGGTTTTCACTAATGTATTGTGGTAAGCTTCACTTAAAATTTAATGTTTGTTTCATTTCAATCAGTTCATAAATAAAAAAGTTACACCAATTTAAATAATCACGTCGAACATTTGTTCGATAAAAAATAAGCTATAAGAAATAATGAGTGTGATCGTTTTTTAAAATACCAAATACCCCTAAGAAGGTAAAGACCAAGGTAAAGGCCACGCGGACGAAGTCGCGGGCAACAGCTAGTTAAAAATAAAAACGAAGACAGATAATGGAATCAATATCCTATATTCCTTTTACTCTTTTATATTCGAACCAGTCAATAGTCGCATAGGAAGTGGAGGTGAATATAGGTCAAAAGAATACAAAGCACGAAACATTTCTATGTACTTGTATTCAATGTAAATCCTTACAGTGGAAGTACAAAACATGAGCAACTAAATGGAGGCAACAAGTCCGAATGACAAATGGCTATAAGTAAAAAATAATAAAAACATCGTGACTAGAATGTGAGAAGGCACGGCCAGTTCTACAAAACAACTAACTTGAGTTAAGGTCAAGGATTCTAAACATGTTCGATTATATCATTTAATGTTTAGTGTTAAAGTGCTTTAATATGTAAATAGGAAAGAATGCTACCTAAAATATAAGTAAATTGCAAGTACACGAAACATTGTAAATCTATTTTAAATTATTACGTGACATTAAATACATTTTTACGAGTTTGAAGGAGGGTTACGACCTTACAGCACCAATCAAAACACTTTTTGAAACATGACATCACAGAACCGGACTTGCGATATCCGTTGCTGATCAAACGGTAATTGGTAATGAACTCGTAAAAACCGTCGGAAGTACATGCTTAGAATAAATGATATATCATCTTTTCTTATACGGTAATAGGAACAAATAAACTCACCTCTAGAACTGCTGAACAGCCAGGAATTATGTCTGTAGGAGTCAGATATTTTCTTCGGCAGCGTTGGAGTATCCACGATGCTGGCTTGCCTGCTCCTTGTAAGAGGCGTTTTGGTTCCCTTCTTTTTTCCTTTCTTCAATGTTCCACTGTGAGTCTTCCTCAAAGTGTTCACTTTCACGCTCTGACTCTTTCCTCTAGCCTTGCTCTTACTTCTAGAAGTCTGTCTACTTGGTCTTCTCCTCTGTTCACCTGGTTTAGGAGTTGGCGGTTCATCATCTGTATCAGTCTCTATTAGACGTTTACTTTCACACACAGACGTATGACGTTTCTCCTCTTCCAAAAAGTATTTTGTGTAATTCAAAATTTCATCTGTCATGTCAATCCTGTCAGAAACTTCTGCGACAGATTCAACAGGTTTTCCTGAAGTAGGAGTTTTCTTTCTTCTGAATAAATTCAGAGCGCTAACAGACGATCCTTTACTGGTCTTCCTAGATTTAGGAGCGTCTGTTGCACTACTTTTTCTGCTGTTTGTTTGACTATTATCCTCTTTCTTACTGTTTTTTCTGATTTGGTCCAGTTTCATAGTAGAACCATGAATGGAGTCTCTATCTTCCTCACTCCAGAGACTTTCCTTTGATTTTCTTTTATCTAAATCTTTTTTGGCTGTTTCGAACCATTCGTCACCGAGGGTTCTGACCATTTCGAGTGGGTTTGATAGAGACATGGTTTTTCGATGTGTTTTCTTCGGCTTAACGAAGTCTACTTCCTCGTCTGTGACTGCGAGTTTGAGGGATTCCTTGCTCATTGTGGGTGTTCTAATGAGCTTCGGCAGTGCGTCATCACTGGCCGATATGGCATCGCTGTGGCAGTCTGCCGACTCATACAACGACTCGTCACTTTCATCACGTCGCTCTGTTAAAATATTTTTTCCTAATTACACATTTGTTTTTAATTATGTATACCTTGCCATTTATACTTTTATACTAACAATTACTCATGTTGTTTATGACGCAAATGTAATCAATATTAAAACATTTGATATTTCTATCTGCCAAAGAGGTATAAATAAAAAATGAAATGAAATAAATGATACCAAGAAGAAATATTGCACAGTTTTTGCTGTTGAGACAAATCTATGGCCTGATTTAAACAACAAAAAGTGTTTCAATTATCGTCCATCGATTATCGAGACAATATCAACAGCGAATGAGTCATAACAGTTAATGGTTACGACGAACGCTTTAAAAACGGTTATTAGCTTAATAATAATTTGCATACAATAACGGTTGATAACGCTGTTAACCGTGCGACAGCTTTCTGAGACAAAACATTCGGTTTAATTAAATGCGTTTGCAGATAAAAGAGAAAAGCGGAGTTATTCTCTTCACTTGTTTCAAACAACGGAGCGAAAGTTTTTAGTGATTATATAAATATTTGAACAATTCCGATGTGACCATGACAAAACTGATATCGTGATTTTTAGTTTTGTGAGAAGTTTGTGTTTAGATTTCAAATGCCATATCCGGATTATAAAATTTAATATCATCTAGCCTGGGCTTGATCAACTAGATAATTTTATCTGGAAACCGTTTCTCAACTTTGAGTCTCAGATCATGTTTTACACATAGACCTTAATATGTTAGTAGTAAAGTCTAGAATGGAAAATTATTTTCTATCAACGTGCTGTCGTCTGTACTTATCGCGTTTGTTTTGGACGATGGTTTTATTACGCCTAAGTCCATCGTAAAACGTGCGTTTAGTTACGTAAATTCCGTAAACTGTAAATATTTGAAAAACAGGCTTTCGAGACCCGGGAATGTGGCAACAAACAGCTCAATAGAAAAAATATTACGTTTTATATTTTTTTACGTCTGTATTTTACATTATTGTGTTTTACTTCTGCGTTAATTACCAAAATAACAGGTGTGTGTGCGCATCTATTACTGCATGTTCTACGCTATAGTATAATACAGAGTTAAATAGTGAATAATGTGAATTAGAGATCAGATTTGGAATTTTTCGAAAATTTGCATTTCAAAATAGATCACTACTCCCTCATTAGTAAACCAACAGATAACAAACTACAAACAAGAATAACAAAAAAAAAAGTGTCATAGTTTTTGTGTCAAACTGAGGGATCTACGCTTCGATTAAGTTGGCGATTATTAGATAATTTAGTGATTTGATTAATGAAGAAAAAGGATCAAACTAGATGGTATTATGTGAACATAACCAGCCCTTTTAGTATCCACTACTGAACATGGACCTCCCCATGCACATTTAAAGCCTTTAATCCCTACGCTAGCCTATCGGGTTGACGAGTCCACTCTTCTTCCTCGGGGCTTTTGGTAGCCGCTGTGTGGTCACTAAGGGAGTCATTACGATATCCACGGGAAGAAATGGTTGGTGCTATTGTAAAGCCGCAAGATGTATGTTGATTATTTTATTGTGTTACGATTAATTAAAGAAAGTAATATAAAAAGACAAACGAAAATTATTTACTTTTTTTAATGTACATTTACTACTGGCCCTTAAATATATTTTTTTTAAATGCTCACGTAACGCCTGGCAGTTATAAATTAATATACTGGTTACCCGAAACACTCCAACGTTCAATCAAATCTAAGATTTACACCATACAGATGTCCCAACAAAAAAATTTAACCGTCCGTTGCGCAATTTGAATTCAAACCCCAACGAAGCTTCGACGAATCGAATGATTCATTATAATGCGGGGAGTTCTTTCGGGTTTTTATCAAACGACTCTTATGAATGGCAACTTATGGCGGTTGGTAATTTTATTTTAGACGAAGCCTTTGACCGTGAGTTAGATTTCTTGCAAGTACGGTCACAGGCCAAGAAGTTCTCAAGTCAAAGATTTTCAAGAATTGCGGAGATCAATTTCGCGATTTTCGGAAAATGTCCCAACATTTCGACTAAGGGCCGCCAGATCACAAAATAACAACCAGTTTCGAGGTATACAACGAAATTCGTGGACAAACTATAGGATAACAGGATACAACATATAGAATGAAACTGGATCTATATCTCGTTTATGTTCATGATAAGTCAAATAGGTTCAATAGTAGCAGAAATTTGTACATGTAAATAAAAAGTTCAACGCAATCGCGTAAAAAACAACGCAAAATTACCCCCTGACTCGGTTTTTTAGACATTCGTGCCTAATAATAGGTATGTATATATCTATATGGATTTTATTTTTTAATATTTTAATTTTGACATGAATATTTGTAACATGAAATAAAGAATATATTATTATTATTATTAAGATTTTTTTTATAGAAATAAAGCGAAAACATACATCGCCGCGATTGAGTTTGAGGCATTTTTGTAACCTTTTAAGATGTGCTGCTATTGCTGACATCTGTAAGTTATTCTTTTTCGCAGCGTGGATGTGAGCTATCTAAAATATTTGCTTCGATATTTGCAATTCGGTGCTACAAACAGTCCATGTTAATAAAATTTACCTATGATATCCTAGTCAGTGAACTTAGCAAAAAATCGGAGTACAACTTTTGTGTGTATAGAGAAGATGGTTTGGTGAGTGTGACGTCACCGTAGACGGTTAATAACCGCTCCTTTCAAAGACTCCCATCGGCTTTTGTACAACAGACCGCGGTGAAGGTATTACATTTGATGTGTCATCAATTGCGTGCTTTAACCAGAGAAATTTTCAATTAAAACCTTTCCATAAATAGTTATTAATGTTGCAAATGAATGTTAATTTGCTTTTCGTTTTACTAGTATTTTTGGAACGATCAAATGGGAGTATCGTAAATGAAACTTCCTTCACAAATGATTTATAGATAGATAGATAGATAGATAGATGGGATTGGAATGGGCTCTGGCACATCTCACTCGCTACCGAAACACGTACGTACATTGGGGAAATACGATAAAATGGGAAATGCAGTACATTTCAAGGTAGTATTCTGTGAGAGAGGGGTAACGTGGCCAGTCGAGGGCGCCCAGCGGCTGTTGGATTGCAGCGTGCACTCTCTCCCTCAAGATATAAAACACCAATCCATTAATATCTGAATTGAAAGTTTAAGAGACTCACTTTGAGAAACACTGTATTTGTTGCTGGTGTTAAAACATATTTGTAATATAAACATGTTTCATACTTATGTTTTTTTTATGGATGAAAGCGGCAGACGAGCATACAGTCCATCTGATGGTAAGTGAATGTCAATAGAGATCCGCGACACATACCAACATTAGTTCAAAATGACAAACGTTGGCACGACCCCGAATGCGCTGCATACCTTTGGAGATATAGGAATGGATTGTATGCATATATTGCATCGCGTATTGCATGGTGGACTGCATGCGCGTCTGCCGCCTTTTTTCTATATATAAAAAAAAACATTATCCATCTTATTTTCATTCATGGTCTACTTTCATATTACAATACATACAGAGTACAACATACGAACGTCACATTCAACCAATCGCAACACTCATCTCGCTTTCGTACTTCACTCGACTCCACTATCATTCTAACCAATCGCACGCCATTCATTCTCTACTACCGACATAATTAATCGTTTTAAATTTCGCGCTGTAGGCCTCTCCTATTCCACATATCTAAGGGCCAAATATATAGGCATAATTTGACACATCGCGTGATATAGGACTGTAGGGGCGGGTGTGTCGTGACACGGCTTAAACACACATAAATTTCTGTTATGACAATTTCATTAGGTAAAGGCCAAATTGAATTATTTGCACACTAAATTTAAGTAGAATAAAATGTACATCCGACAGCACGTTAGGGTATACAAGGACTGTGCCATTCTTGTTTTTATTGGACAGCATCTCAAAAAAACTTAATGACTTTAAAAGTTGATTGCAAACTATTCTAAAAGTTTGACTTGTAGTTTAGTCAGAAATTCATTTTTCAAAGTATGAAATAGATATCAATTGTTATGTTATTTTTCCTTTCAATACATGTATTAGCGATAGCTTTGTACAACTACCGACTCTACTAGTTCTAGACAGTTTGCTATAATAACAGATTTCTAAATAAATTAATTAATTGATAAAAGAATTATCAGTTAGACAATCTAAGCGACTTCACGTCATGCGTGACCGGTTATGTCTAGTTGTGGAATATTGGCACGTTTGTTGTGCCGCTTAAAACTTTAAATAGCCAATATTCAATGTGCACACAATAGTGTCCAATACTAAAAGCAATATCGCTTTATCGAGAGGCCCGATTATTGTTTTCATCTTCAAAATTACCGTAATCAATTATTTTGTAATTCGTTTCCAATAAATAATTCCAACGAAAGATTACAAACTTTTACTTAATTTCTTTCGTTACGCAATAATGAGTTATAACAGCTTACGCCATAATTAACGTAACGGCTATTTAACAGAACGCCTCGGGTTAATGGATACTATGTTTGGATATTACAGTACATGTTTTAGATATTTGAATTTAGTTTTGATATTATGCAACAAGCGTTACAAGAAAAGTATATTCCTCAAAAACCAGATTCAGAAATGGACTTATGTACAAAATTAATTGAATGTATCTGCGTTAAAATAAACGTCTATTATGCTACCTACATTTAATTATGGCCGTGTGTTCTCAGCCGGTTTTAAAATAGCACCACCATATGAGTCCATATGTCTTCCCGTGGGTGTCGTGAAAGGTGAGTAAGCGATAACAAAGCCGCTACCACAAGCCCTGAGGAACTATACCATCCTGAGGAGGAAGAGGGTCCTGTGTCCAGCGGTGGACGATAAAAAGTCCGTTTACAGTATGTTACATTTAATTAAAACTTAATATACGTCGAACCCAGTACCCAGAAGAGGTTAATTTTAGTGACGATAAAGATGCTATTTATAGCGTCAATTCCTTTTTAATAACAAGCGTTTGAAACACGTCGTTTAAAACATAAATAACAAGTTATTTTAGGTTTACAAATACGTTTGAAAGCGTTCGTCGTTAAATGTCAACTGCTAAAACATAATTCAATATGTACAAATGGCAAGGGATTATTCCGCTTAAAATAAATAAAATACTGAAATTCAAAAATGACAACAAAGCAATTGTTTTTCTGTTTGTTAAAACAGTCACTAACAATAAATTTATAAGTTCTTTTTTTAAGACAATATAAGCGCGTTTTTATTTAAATTTGTTGTCATTTTTAAACGTATTCAATAATGTCACAAAAAACAAACAGATTTTTAAAACAGTGTCTAAAATTTAGCAGTACTAGAGCTGGTCTGATTTTCGATCAATTCTTGTCTGATTCACCGATTCCATCCCACGGGTGGGGTAGAAGGAACATGTAATGAAAATTAGTTTGTACCACCCAACGTATTTATTGGAGGGGCAGAATGAACTTCACAATTCCTTTTCTCATATTTATCAAATATAGGAAACATCTGTACAAATGTGGAGAAAGACTTATTAGCGAATTTTTGACGAGAATGACAATGTGATTGTTAATAAATATATAACGTTATATTATTATGAGCAGAGACCTTATTGTCAGTATGGACTTATTAACTTGGATTAGTCAAATGTTAACATTTTCTAACTTAAAATATCGTTTCAAGATTCTGTTCAAATAGAAACACGCTCTAAAATCTCTGACTTTTAAAAAAATAATATGAAAAGAAAAGTAATTTTTTCACTAGTTTCAATATCTGCGAAATTAGAGCGGACAATAAGATGTTTTATCTCACACAATGTCATATATTTTGCTGTAAATGACATCATTTATTGACATGGACAATGTATAGCAAAAGCCACTTTGACATTTGTAATTATCATTGGCTGCCTTTTGGTACTGAATCTTATAAAAATTAAGCAAATTGTCTTATTATGCCAATTTCATTTATGCCTTACATTTAAATTGTGCATGACATTTTTATGACAAACATGTAGAAGTTCTGTAATTTTTACTTAACATTTTTACATCTTATTATTACTTACCATATTTTAGCAAATAAATTATGAATTATGGTCGCGGTAACTTCTTAGAACACTGCTTTAAAAAGTATCTATTTTTTGTGATAAAGGAATTTCAAATTTTGCAATAACAATATAAATACAAACCTAGCGACACTTTCATATCCAGTATATCTGAATGTCGCCGCTTCTCCTTGTCACTTTCTGTCGACGTTTCCCTCTCACTCGATTCTCTTGTTGGCTTCAACAACACTGCTTTCTTCCTTTTCAATTTCCCCACCACCCCATTTTCCACTTTCTCCGTAACCTGCTTCGGTTCTCGCTTAAACCACATCATTGCTCCAACCATAGATAACAATTTTTAACTATTAACGAATAACGCGTTACATTTAGCCGTTATCACCGCGCGTTATTTTTTGCACATCACTGACTATGTCACATTTGTGTTTGCACTTTTCTGAGATTTCGTTGTAATTTTAATATGCGGTAATCAGAATCACATGTTTGTTGGCACGTACAATTGCGTACAAATCTGTGAAAATGCGCTAAATCAGTGACGTTACTTGGCACTGTTCGTAACAATTACGTACGTACAGATAAATTGGTATTTATAAACACAAGATTGTCGCCCCTTTTGTATTCACGTCGCTAATTATAAATATTATTAATGCATGTTGACAATCAGTGTAGACGCACTGACTCTCCCAATTATATTCTGTTAATTCAATGTTGTCATATTATCAGTTTAATTGTAAAGTCTCAATGTAGAAAGGACGTCTGTTTTTCTGTTAGTTCCCGTGATTTAATGTCACGATTTTGTTCCGACTTTTTAATGTGGTGTAGGTTTTTTATTAAAATCGTTAATTTAATAGGTTGAAAATAAAAGGCAGTTTGAAATCTATCTATTTACATATAATAAAATTGTAACAGGCCGATGTCTGTACATTATAGATATTGAAAAAAAACTAATATGGGGGTCTTTATTAGAGCAACAGAAGCCAAAACAACAGTTTTTAGAAATTTTGTTTGTCTGTCTGTCTGTATGGTTGTACACGCATCACGCAAAAACTACTGCATGGAATTGAATGCAGTTTTCACCGAAGTATTGCTAGAGGTCTGACTTAAAATATAGGCTCCATTTTACCGCAGGAAAATATCTTATTCCGATTGTTTTAAATTTAATAAACCGAAGCGAAGTGAGGGCGGGTCGCTAGTGCTTAATAAAATCAAACTGGTGAGATATCATGTGAATGTAGAATTACGAGTAAGTCGTCCAAATATAAAATGATTTGGAAATCGGGTCCCAAAGGGGCGAAGGCGAGGGTGAAAACTTGTGTATCGAAATACTCGATTTGAGTTAGAAAACTAAATACTTGAAACTCAACCTGAAAAGGAGGGGAAAGGAACGGTTTTTTTAAATATAAATTGCGACGATTAATATTAAAAAGTCAACTGTTACCCGTTTCACTTGGTTATCTATAATCTAATACAACTACCCTAATGTTTTGGCACGGTCCAACGCACACTTGATCCAATCCACTCTCTTTCTTTCGAGGGCAAAACCATTAGTTTAAATTTATTTTACACTACAATAGAAATGATTCAGCGTAGACGAATTGTAGCCATCATCAATCAATTTAAAAAATAACACGTCGGATAACAAGGATTACAAGTTCGGTCTAAGTAGCGAAAGGAAGCGGAAGAAAATGCGACATTTTTAATGATATTGCTAGACAAAAGAAATTAAAAAAAACAATGAAAACAATAACAAGCAAAATCTGGAAGATAAAATTCAGTATCAGTTGCAAAAAATATATTCTGACAAACTTAACAAACAGTAAGTAAGTTCAACGTCCTTGAGGTAAACTTCAAAATCTTCCTAAATCAATACTCACGTCTGGGCCCTTACCACCATTCCCTATAGCAGTATTATTTTAACCTTACTTCTCAATTTCGTGCCGCGGCGTCCTTAATGTAAGCTTACTTTATGAATGTTTTAATAGGAAGTTTTGGTGACGTCAACACAATTCGATAGCTTACTGTAGTGCAAATCGGAACGTTGTATGAAAGAAATGACGTTATACAGTTCATGTAGCGTTATCTCGTTTTGTTTTTAGCAGGTAATAAATAAATAATTAAAATCATTCGTTATTTCGCAGCACTAAGCATTAATACTTTGATGGAGGTCATGGTACGAATATGAGTAATGTTGTTTTAAGCCTGAAACAAAACGTTCCTGCAACAATATTGTTTTGTAAAAGATGGTGGTAGGGCCCCAGATCTGCGTTGAAACTACAACTAACCATTTTTAATGTCGGAACAAAATTTAAGGGCATTTGACATATCAAACAATTATGAATGAAACAATTTTATAATGTGTGTATGTTTGTGTTACGGGTGTCCTTGGGTATTGCGTTGCATCAACTTCTTTTTTTTTTAAATTAACATTAGATCTAAGAAATTGTATGGGCTAAAGGTCTGGAATAAATTCGATATAGGTATTATTTATTTGCTATTAGTGTTATTACTTATAATACAAGTAAAAAAATGTATCGTCTTCAATCAATTAACAATAAATTAATAATAAGATATAAATCGTACGTGACTTGATCACAACAGTGTCGAGGCCGTTAGGTAGATGCGTAGGAGGCGACTAGAGAACACAGGCCGCACAGTGACGCTTTATTATAAAATAGCCGACGAAAACACGGTGTCATTTTGACTGTGTGAAGACAATAAATTATCGCGTTTATTTCGTAACTTGGACCATTCATAAGCATGCGAGGGTAAGTGCGCGGGCGTGAGCGGAAGCCCCGCGAGGATGCGGCCTCCACACTTCCGGAACACACTGATATTACAAGCATCATTTGATCTTATGAGTAGAACCCACTCGATGACGACAGGATTTGCACAGCGACTGGTTTTATTTATTAATTTGTAACAGAAGGTACATTACAGTTTATAAAAACCAATGCATATAATAATATATTCAGTACAAAGATTTCTCTAATACTTGTGTTTACATGTAGCCACTGCCGCTTCTCCTCACTCTGCCCTATTTACGTCCCAAAATATTTTAGTGGCAGCGAGTAAGCGTTTACATTGCCGCCCCATACTTATTGCACGTTGATCCCCCGCCAATGGGGAATGTTAAAATTGCTGCAGCGTCAACGCAAAAAAAAAAGTAAATAAAACAGCAAAAAGATATCATCGCAAGAGCCGATGGTGGATGATAGATTCATGGCAAGTGAGCGAGAGTGCAGTATGTAAACACGCACTGACCCTCCCTCCTTTGAAGTCCGCACAAAAACCGCCAACAACGGGAGCGCAGGGCAGCGGCAATGGCACGAGCAGTGTCAGAGCGAGGGACTTGTTTACATACCTGCGCTGCCCACTTCCCCGATGACTGCCGTGGAAGTGGGCTGCATGTAAACATGGGGGTTAGACTTCCACAGCACACCAGTTTAGATGCCGCTTATTCGAGATTTTATGTTACAGTTATCATCTGATGGCTCTCCATCAGCTATGCTATGCTATGCTTGCAATTTCTTTTGAATAAACTGAATAAAAATATATGGGAATAGGAGTTATCTTAACGAGTTGTCCCAGCACGTATCGGTACTGTGCATAAAGCTTTATCTAGGTACAACACGAGAATAGGAACATAATGTATGTGATAATTAATACATTAGTTCCATATACAGGAGATAATAGTTGCGGATGTCCGTCTGTGTTACAATTAGAGTTAAGTTTCCTGCTTTATATTTAAAAAAAAAACTAAGTGTAGTAAGTAGTACAGCTGCTCAGTAAGTAAGTAGTAGTAAGTAGTACCACGATAAAATACTTCATTCTAAAATATAATGCTTATCTATATCTTCTTCTTCTAATATATAAAAATGAATGTTTGTTTGTCTGTCCTCTATGCGTTCCTATATGATTCATCCGATTGCGATGAAACTTTGGTGAGTTATTTTGCGCACTCCCGCGAAGGTTTCTGAATTAGTACGTGAAGACCACGCGAACGAAGTCGCGGGCAACAGCTAGTAAAATATATAAAAATCGAAGCATTGTTTAATGTAAACCTTTTTAACCGTACTTTATGGGCAGCTCACCTATATATTTATATTTTATAAAATATGTCTAAAGCATAAATCTAAAGTCTAAAGCATGATTCTAAGAACCAGAAATGTTTATTTATTCGATTATAAATGCTATGAGCCCTTTATAATCAGAATCAGAAAATAAGTAGGTACTGGTTCCGAAATTTGTTATAAGTGTATTTTCATAACAAGATAATATTTGTATCTTTTCGTTAAAGTTTAAAACTTACACGAGATATACTTGTGGGTAGTCTGTACGTAATTAATGAAAACCATATCAAAATTTAATTTTCACCACAAATTAAGTTCCCTCTGGGGTTGAAAATTCATTTACAATTTACGCAGACGAGAATTCAACCAAAATGACAAGTGACAGTGTAAAATCTTTATAAAAACACTAAAATTGCATCTAACGCACACAAACGCACCACTTTAGATAACAAGTCAGTACACTTAAATACACGTTATCACTACGTGGGTACCTACTTGCGTTCGTAAACGAGTTATAATTGTAATTTGGATTTTTTTTTATAACGATCTTTACATCATTTACTTTTTTTTTATATGGAAGCGGGTGGACGAGCAAGCGGTCCCACGTGATGACAAGTGTTACCGCCGTCCCATGGACACGTGCAACACCAGGGGGTATGCGGGTGCGCCGGCGACCTTGCACAATCCTATTCATTATTAATTATTTGCAATGTGAGTAATGAGTAAATAATAGATTGTGTTTGCGGTTGGCGCGAGCACCGCCCAATGAATAAGTTGATAGTAAACTGCAGACGAGTTTATATTTATTTCCATTTGTTCAAACGCTTCGCCAAAATCACACACTAGCAACTAAGAACTAACTATTATATAATAATACAATACTTCTCATTCTTTGTCGTTTCGAAAGAGACGCAGACACTTACAAGTTATTGAAGTGAAGTAACTATTTCATTGCTATTTGCCAATTGAATTCACATTGCTGCACATCAACACAGAAGGTCACAAAGGACCATATCGTCCAATTTATGTTGGTTTTAGAAGCCCAGCGGGTTGCTTTCGCTTGCAGACGACCCAGTAAAGTGTAAACTGTAGATACGCTACCGTGAATCATTTATACTGTGCATTAATCTGATTTAGATGCAGACGACGGGGGGAATAGCGGTGATGGGGATAGAAAGGGGATGGGGGTGGAAACGAGGTGATAAAATATGGTAAGGTTTACAGTATTAATAGATCGTAAGGAATTATTTTCGACTTTTATCGCATTACACACTCTACTCCCTACCTCATTTCCCATCCTAACGAAGACTGGAGAATATAATAGGATGATAAAAATTCCTCACCCATTTAAGTGAATAGAATTTTGAAACCAAAACTAAATTAGTAAATATTAACCAATGTTAAAAATCCATACCGACAACAAAGTCCCTTCATTATGTTCAGATAATGTCAAAAATAACCAGAGTTATACACAAACTTGAAAAAATATCATAGATTAAATGACAATTTCCTTTGTTGCGTGGTGTCGTGCAACTTTAGTCGTGTAACTAGATGTCGTGAATGTCGTAAAAGGAATACCAAAGTCGCTACCGCAAGCGCTGAGAAACTACATCGCCTCTAAAAGAGAGACATCGCCAACTCGCTTGGTCAGCTTGGCGTTTTAACGACATACATACCCCAATCTCAAGGCTATGTGCATGGGGGCGCATGTGCAACAGTAGACGGGAAAAGGGCTGGTTATGGAACGGTATATATAACAAACAAATAAAAATAGTATGAATAACAATGACTCAAATGCAATAACACTGAATGAGATACTGACAACGCTAACAGAACGTCAGCAAAATTAAATATTTATTACTCTTCAGTAAACATACAGCCAGCAACACGTCAATGTACCCAAAATCATTTGATTCCAGTCCGTATTGCAAGCGCATTAAATTACCGATAGGTATACATTACATTACCTTGTTGCTGACTGTACATTAAGTGTAGACAGTGAATCACTTCACAACTAACCGTTGCGGTTATTCCTGTAACTGACGCCCGTCATAGGAAATTAAAAAAAAAATACACATAAAATCAGTATTAATCGGTAGCATTGAACAGGTCAGGAGGATGTCATCCTGCATATCCTATAGCCTAGCTCTTGAGAAATCAAAATTCTATAGCCCTTGAAAAGGCAAATCCGGTACTGAAGTCTTGTTAGTCGTTTTTGTTTTGTTATTGTGTAAACTGAAAAACTAAGGAGCTACTTTGCAAATTGTATCAGTCCAGAATGGCAAATTTAGGGTGAATTTGGAAAAAGGGTTTGGAAAAATGGGCAATGCTGGGATGGGAATGGGCTGTAATCTCACTCACTACTGAAACACGTGTACGTAACATTGGTGGAATAGGTACAGCGTAGGTAATGTAAGATGGCGATCCTTGGGAGACGCCTATATCAGCAGTGGAGAGACATAAGCTGATGGTATGATATGGCCAAATAACGATCAAAACATACCAATACCCGTTCTTTTAACTTTGGTATTAATTCCTAAAGAACCAATAAATAAAACTCCAGCCAAAAAATCTAAGTTTCCTAATCGAAAACTCATTTTCGACAATCGCTCTCGATATAACACCAAATAACCCACGGTTATTGCACAAAATTAACCACGGAAGCGCATCCTGTGGGGAACAAGATGGCGTCCCGTCGAGACGAGGACCGTGTACGTTTGCGGTTAAATATGGCACGAGGTGCCTTGACGACATTATTAGAAATGGTTAGACAGTTCCGCTCATGGTATTCCGTGTCGTTTGAAGATCGCTTACAATTTTAATCATCTTATTGGTTAAGATAAAATAGACCGTATTATTGTTGGACCTTACTGTCAAATTTGTTGTGACAAATACCAGCCAAGGTAAGAGCGTCTAGATTGGAGAGTAATCATTTTAAACATATTTAATCATAGTAAGTATGGCAAACTGGAATGGTAACATTTGAAATGGAAATTGCACACAATTTCTTATGGACTAAGACTCTAATTATTTAATATTTAAAAAAAAAAGGATTCCAAATCACAATCGCATACTCAAGCTGAGGACGAATTATCGACGTGTATACACACACAGAAAAGTCTGGGGGATTGGTAAATGCTTTGGTGAAACGGATAACGAAGACGAACTTGAAGTGCTTATAGAAATTGAGATGTGAGAATCAAAATGGAGTGAAGAATCAAAAATGATGTCTGGATCTTTAATAGTTTAATAGCTAATTGAGTATTGTAAAGTGATAGGTAGTGATAACTAGAAGTAAATAATAATTGAAAAATGGGACAGGAACACAAGTTATGAGTGTTTTATAAGTTGACTTATAAACAGAGGTGGGAATAAGGTAGTGTGAATTATGTATTTGCAACGAAATGTTGATATGAACATGGACATTACTGGAATTTTCTGAATAATAATCCCGGGAACCGTAATTTATTGCCAATAGTATATTTATTTACTATCTCAAGGTACCGCGATGGTTTTTAGGGTTGCATCGATATCTCAGAGATAAGATAAATAAAACAAAATTATTCAATAGTACCTTAATATATTAGTGATTTACACACGTTAACATTCAGTTGCAGTTTTTATATTTACAAACATTAACCTACAATTCTATCTAATCTAAATATTGGATTTTTCATACGCTTTAAACTGAAATCCGGAATTTAAGGAATATCCATATTATTCTTTTGCTCTATGATATCATTGCAAGTACATAAATCACACTACCTAATTCCGACCTCTGCTTATAAAACGCCATTTAGCTAAATAGCGTGTGCTTGCGCGGCACAGCCCTAATATTCACCTAAAACTCGCAATGATATACAGACGTAAGGAACTAATTTAATTTAATAATCCAATTAATCATATAATCATTAATCACATACATTCTCGAAAATAAGACATCTACATTCGTTAACAAAATATTTGACACAGATTTTGATAAATTACAGTACGCTAACGGATATACAAAAATAACCAAACCGTTTGAACGGTACGTTTCCACATTTCTCAAACAAATGGCAAGATTCATTTATAAACTTTCTGTAATTACTAATCGATTATCATTTTCAAATACTAGGGGAGGCCTGAGCCCTGCAGTGGAACGTTATAGGCTGATACAAGTATGCCACTTTTATCTGTATTTTGCAAGCGTGTCTCTGGACCTTAACTAGACCAGTAGCCTAAAAATAAATAAACCATATTGTTATTGAGCTAACTGATTCACTGATCGATACCCACGCGATTCAGCAACAACACCAACACGCATTCGCCGAAAGAATTCGTAACATAAACAAACAACAAGACAGACAGTCATGACAACCAGTAGGTGTGAGTTGTGACTTTGACAACACAGGAAAAACGGTTAAAAATGTATATTTTTAAATGGTTAAAAAGTATTTTTCCCCATAGCGATTTTCAGTTTTTCTATTGAAGCATTCTAGTTCAAATTTAAGATTGATTCCACAAGAATTTAACCTATATTCAACTGTGTATAGGAGCTCGTGAGACGAATAGTTTTAATACTAATTCAACGCAGCTAGTAGAGAATAATTATATTTCAAGTTATTTTTAATTTGCGACCAATACCACCAGCTCTTTCTGTATCCACTGCTGGCCAGGGGCCTCCTCGTGCACATTGCCTTGTACATGAGGGATGTATGGCCTTAAAACGGCACACTAGCCAAGCTGGTTGGCGAGTTCACTCGTTTAGAGGCGATAGTTCCTCAGAGCTAATGGTAGTCGCTTTGTTATCCCTTTGTCATGTGGTCTGCAGTGGGACCTTCTAGGCTGATATACAAGTACAAGTGATTTTAATTACGTCAGTAGTCCATCAATATCAAGGGGCTGCTGACGACATATTCCGATCTAAAAGCGCTCCCAGCGCATAGTTCTCGGAAATACTCCGGTCACAATCGCGCATATTGTCACGTAGGTACTCGTTTAACTACCGCTAACTAACCATACGTAACTTAGTATACCTGAACAAAACATTCGTTACACTGCGACATGGTGCTCTTACGTTTCTTTCTTTCTTTTGTAGCGGGATAAAGGAAAGTTATTATCCTTACTCCCCATACAAAATTTCATTTATTTATTTAAACTTTAGTGCAGAAAGAAACATTGAAAAAAAAGACGAACTTAATGCCTAGCGGGATTTTCTGCCAGTGAACCTATGGTTAAAAAGAAATACGAAGGGCGGTGCATCGTGCAATCAATAAGAAATAACTACAATCAATACATATTATTATAATATAATACAATACACTAATACATTATATATACATATATACCCATATAATAAATTATCACTATAAATTGAATTACTTAAAACATAATATACATAAGCCATTGTGACAAGGGTTTTTTCAGAGAAAAAAAATACTAACTATATTTATCAACTCTGTTGTATAGAAAGATACTGTCGCCGAAGTATCTTTTTAAATTAAAATTTAAAAGGGACTTTCCTGGTGTCAGTGGGAAGAGTGTACCAGAGTTGGATATAATTGGTATAGTATAAATTTTAAAAGGATTGTACACAAACGATGTGACATTGAATGGGGCTTACATTATTTTTTCTGAAACGTACGTTATACTCGTATAGGAAGTAAGAAACTGCTGGGTGTCTTTCTTAACAGCTCGAAATGAAATTTGGCAGGAAACTCGTTCGGGTCTCCGATTTTTCTCAGATAAATTCGAAGAAACAAATCGGTTGAGTAGTTCCAAAATTATGACAGGATAACTTGTAAAAATAAATCCAAAAAAAATTGTATAATACGTCCATAAAAAACAATTTATTTGTCGTTAGATATTGTTCATAATAGTAGTGCAATCAAGGGGTGTTTAGTGAAATTTAGGAGGGATGAAGAGGGTGCAGCTCAAATTTGATACCGGATTCGAGTTCAGCAACCCAAAAAATCTAATGGAACTCATTTTCAAGCCAATTTATTGCACATAAAAAAAGATAATACAAGCGGGTAGTTTCGAGGGGATGATTTACCCCTTCCTCGCTTGAATCGAAACAATGTATGGAAAATAGTGAAATCTACCGTTCCGACTGGCGCATGCTATCAGGCTTTATAGTTCTATAGCAATTTCAGTTTTCAAAAGCATTCAAATGTGAATTCAACGCGTACACTCGTATTGTGTTACGAAAATGAATCTTCAGTATGAGAGAAGTCGGTAGTGGCTGGATGGAACGAGCGCAAGATCACGAGCCGTAGAGAGGGTTTGGAGAGACATATATCCAGCAACAGACAAACAGTTTTATATAATAGTATGAACGGAGTAATATACAGTACACTAATGCACTGAATTCCCCACAATTCTTCAATAGCGCGTTTAAAATAAGCTCGTTGGGTATTTAGCAACACATGTGAACAACGCACATCGAATCATACGGGAATGAAACGGCTAGATTTAATGTATGGCATTCGTGTTATTGTGATGGCCGTGTTTTATGTTGGCCTGGTGTGCGTTTATGTTGCGTTACGTTTATGTTGAGTTTTAAAAGGTTTTTTTTTTTTGCGTTTTTTAAATTAGTAGGTCTTGCATCGTGTGGTGTCCGCCGGTTATAGAATAGCACCACCACATCATCCCGTGGGTGTTATAACACCACCTCTAAAAGAGTGGATTCGCCAACCCGCCTGGACAGCGTGCAATTTTGACGTCATACATCGTGTATGATGAGGATCAGGTCCAGCAGTAGACGATATAAAGGCTGATTACGGATTTAGTTTCAATTATTTCTAAAATATTTAATCGATTCACAATTGAACCAATTTATGCCAGCACTATCCAACGGTCAAATGGTCAACGGTATGCGACTTAACCGGTCACGAATTACATGTGATCGCAACATTGAATGTGATGGTGAGCCTTGGGAGAGGTGGATATCCAACACTGGAAAAATACAGCGAATTTACTATCAAGAGAAAATTGCAAAATTTATTACACAGCTAACAGTATCAAGAGAAAATGATCGAGATTCGAGCATGGCAGCTAATATACAAGACAGACGCGTCAGTCTGTTTATAACACCGACTTTGTGTGCCCTCGAAATAGTCGGGAGTTACCACCGAAACAAAGCAGTTTGAAAACGCGTCGATACATCAAAGGAATCCATATAATAAATTATTTTAGAAAAATAAACAATAATGGAGTTGCAATAACTGAGCATTTGCAATCGTATCGTAAAGAGAGCTTAAAGGATGTTGTGATGCCTATGTACATAGCAAAGGTAAATAGGTTGAAGGTACTATTACCAAAAATAAAAAAATCATCAACAGCTGTTCAAGCTGACTTCTAATAATAATAAGTCTACGACATGCCGTAGATGTACAGCTTTTTCCCCTTTATTTCATTTAAAGGTTTTTACAATATTGTGTATGTGAACCCCATCGTACCCTAAAAGTTACAATTTCACTATCTATCTGTCTTACTTACATCTATCTATACTATAATTACGTCTATCTGTCCAAATTAATTTATGTATGACTGATAGCGACTCGCAAATTCGCACAGAATGTTTGCAGCTTTCGATGTTGGCTCGGACAGAATTCTATGGAACACCCCTACATCACATCTGCTCAAATTTAGAGTATCATCAATTTAAGAGACGATTTTAGTAGAAACAGCTCAAGCTAAATACCCTGCGACAATACAAATATTTATTGTGGCGAATATACAATAACCATATACGAGACGGAATCTATTGTAAATAAGAACTTCCGACTACCCTATTCTGTATCCTAATTGCTAGGTCCGCTACCGTAGATAAAACAAAATATCTGCGGATGTGTCAACGTTCGTCATTTTTAATTGATGTTGGCAACTTGGCATGTATCACAGATGTGTGTGTAACAGTAATTGTCTGCTAATTTACCACCTTTTGGATGCCTACGTGGGTAGATTATTCAAGTACAGTCAGCAACACGCGAATGTACCGAAAACCGTTCGATTCCAGTCCCTATTACAAGTGCATCGAGGTACCGACGGGTATACATTACCTTGTTGCTGACTGTACCTTCCTCAAGGCTACATATTCGGTTGTTCAAACTTTGCGCCCGTAATCGAGTTACTATAGTGATTTTAACGATTAGATTAGATGCTCTAAATAAAATTGTGTTACAACGTTATATTTGCGATTAGCGCCACCTAGCCTCCTATTGAATACATTGTAAACTTTAAAGCAGATTGTATTTCTTCGTACGCTCGATTGGACAATACAATAGTTCAAAGAACTTCAAGAGCGCTTCTAAATCTTGAAATTTTGCCAACAAAGAAATTCTACTAATATAATTTAACCAACAGTTTGCATAACAGATTTTTATTTTAAAAATCTACTCGAAAGTTACACAATCATGAATGAACACGATGTTTATAACGGCGTGTTTACGTTTTACTATAAATAACAATCATTTTACAAGTTATACTGTAACTCTTAGAAAACTATGCTGTGTGCTACGATATGGGGTTCTTCAAGAGAGCTGTGAATAGGATTTTGCAAGGTCGGCGGCGCGCCCGCATACCCCCTGGTGTTGCAGGTGTCCATGGGCGGCGATAACATTTACCATCACGTAGGACCGCTTGCTCGTCCGCCCACTAGTATATAAAAATAAATAAATGTGATTAAAGTAGATGGAAATATCTGGAAAAACATTCAGATTTCACATGGCAATTACGTTGACATTCTATAATATAAAACACTTATTCAGAATTTGGTTTGTGATGTCCCGAGCTAAATGAGAAAATACTAATTAATTATTTTTTTAATAGGAAGATATTTATATACCTGGTGGTATGTCGTCCATAGACATCCGCGATATATGCCAACATCAGTCCAGAATGACAAACGTTGGCACGCGTCCGGATGCGCTTGCCTACCTTTGGAGGTGTAGGAATGGATTTGGAGAAAAAGCTGGGAAAATGGGGAGGGATAGGATAGGGTGGAATTGGAACGGGCTGTGGGATATCTCACTCACTACCGAAACACGTACATACATTGGGGAATAATATAAAGTGGGAACTGTAGTACATTTGAAGATAGTCTTCTGTGAGAAGGGGGGTAACGAGGCCAGTCAAGTGCGGCCAGCGGCTGTTGGACTACATCGTGCCCCTTTCCCCCTAATTGAAACAGAAAGGGAAAATATCCGCTAAACTGTCATAAGTCATTTAACCGAAAAATACTATAGCATCTTATTTTGCAGTGTGTGACAATAAATGTCAATCTTTCTTCTTTCAAAAAAACATTTCGCAAAAAGCTATAATATATTATTGCAGGTTTTCTGTTATGGCACTGTTTAGTGTATGTGCGATATATTCTCGACGGTACAACTGTATTTTTTTTATTCTCGTGTTGTAACTTCTCCCTGCCTATTTCAACTTATTACCGACAATTTGTTTTTCATTACCATTGTTTACCGTTGCCGTCACCACCGCGTGCTATTTGTCAATATTATACTAATGTCCCGTTAACGCATTGTCTTATACCGAGGAACAGTTCTATGGTTTCGTTCTTAGCAATATGCGTTTTTGATGTGATTAAAGAGATTTCACGACTTATTTTATTAACTACCAATTTTACCGGCAATTTTTTTGCACATAATAGCCTATGTCCATCTGCAATAATGTACCTTTCGAATGGTGAAAGAATTTTTCAAATAGATGCAGCGGTTCCGGAGATTACCGTCCATATACACACAAACTCACAAAATTCACACTCTCTCTTTATTATATTAGTATGGAAGTATAGATTTTTAGATGCTGTCGAGGCTGTCACGTTTCTATAGCGCCTCAAGGATGCGTCGAGGTGTGTACAGATAATTTGGTGAGCATCTCTGTTGTACAGGATACGGGATAGAAACAACAGCTCATGAAGATTGTCGCAGAGAGGTATAACTTCTTCATCGTCAAGCTGTGGGTGGGTGAGGTGGCGGGTCTTACTTTGCGATAATGAAAATAACATATTTTGACTTTTAAAAACAAAATGGCTAAAAGTGGTTTCTGAATCATCGTCTTCTCAGACGTTCCCTTAATATATCAAAGATAAAAAGTGACAGGTAACCATCACATCGCGGGCAAAATATATCAATGTCCGACTTGGGACCACATTATAATAATAGCACAGTAGAAAAACTAAGCAAATGTATCAATGTAATTATATTTGAATGAAAATATATATTTGAATTATATAAAGCTAAATATATATGAATGAAAATCAGGGTCGACTCATATATTTTATGAATAACATATCAAAAATAAGACATTTAAGATTATTAATGATGTTTAAAAGTTGAATGTCGTACATTTTCAGATGTAATCATACAATATTTATATATGTATGTAAGAAAGTAGTATTAACAAATGTTCTATGAGTATTTTTTGAAAACTATTCGTGGTAGGCAAACTATGGATTTACAAATTTATAACTATTTGACCACAGATAAAAGATTAAAACAACGACAAACTTCTATTAGGGTACATATAGTTTAAAATCAGAATACCTACACAGAGTACGCATTTCTTTATTTTTACTTAACATCGCATTAACCAATATTTCAATTATATTTTTATTCCTACTTGAAAACGATGAAAGATACATGAATATAAATATAAAACTCCTTTAACACCAGCTGCACCCCAGTTGTATGTCACCGATCTTGACACGTATAACTGCAGTACAGCTGGTGCTAAAGAAGTTTGTCTTCGTATGAGTGAGTTGCATACACTCACTCATACGAATTTCTTTAACACTCAACGTCTTTAACACAGTTCAAATACTGTCCCTCTTTCTCACGATATCTTTAACAAAACTTTGCCAAACTGCCAATCTAACCAGTAATATGAGCGAACCAAATTAGCACCATATTTACATGTCTGTATGTGTGTGGTTAACAATAGATCAGCGCACATGTTTCGCGGCGGGGGTGACCTCATCAGATCGTCGTGACACACAGACACACAGAATTAGAATATGTTTAGATACTTCATTGAGTTCGAGGAATCAGCATGTTGATAAAAACTGAGATGGTGGCATATGAAGGTGTTAAACGCTCAGAAAATCCGCCTGATGGTAAGCAGATAGACATCCGCTATTCATGTCAACATGAGTCAAGAACGACCAACATTGGCATGTCCTCTAATTATTATATCTATTTTTTGGTGATTTAGGAATCATAATTTGGAGTACAGTGTTATCATCCAATCCTATACCATTCCAACCTGCTTCACTCATTCTTTTAAAATAAGGACAACGCTACGAGACTAGATATATGAGCTTCGATAGGACTGGAAATGAGATCAGCTCTTTTGGCAAAACTGTTATTATAATAAAACAATCTATGGAATGATTATTTGGATTATTTTCTTTGGGAGGAGAGTTTAAACAGCGAGTCGTTTATTAATCTCTGATGTATTATTATTATATTAAAAAATTCTATAAATTTAACTCAATTCCTCAGGTCAGTCCTCCTTTCTTTCCGAAACTTAACTTGATCTCAATTTTTTTTTTTAACAGTTAAAACAATGATATTTCCTAAACCACATGCTACTCACCAATTTTCGTAATCGACCTGTTCCTCTTTTAATTTATCTGACCAATAAATCAACATACAACCGACTGGTCACTACCAAAACACAGTAACTAGTCATTTTCTCCGTAGTATTTGGGGAGTATTTACAATAAACAACAATTTTGTATTATTAAAAACAAAACATGTAAGCGCTTCTATAGGTTATACGTACTTTGTATGCGTTTGCACAGCCATTCACTCTAATAATCTTTACGATAGCCCCCAAGACACGTACAAACTTTGCCAGACCTAGACCTAGTTTCCAGAACCTAAGATAATCTCTAACATCTACTACCTAATTAGGTATTATTCTGTGACAGATAAAAAAAAGGTTTCTTAAAGTAATAAATGAGTTGAAAATAGAAATTCAGATACTTTCATTTGATTCATTCGCCAATGGAACCGTAAAAAACACCATTAGAACGTTTTATGGTGAGTCTCTAGTGGGCGTCCCTGATCCACCCCCTTTCTTGGAAACAGTTACTAAATAGTGTAATCAGGGTCCGTGGGTGTGGGATGACGATAAGACTTCGAACGAGATACTACGTGATAGATTACAAGTTTCTAAATTGTATTGTTCCTCTAAATGAGCATTTGATGGAACTAAAAAGGAACCAAAAGAGAACTGTGCTTAGTTTTCTAAAAAATAAAATTGAAAGTAGAATCAAGAGCCAAACGTCCCAATGATATAAACAAACTTATTTAAGGTTAATGTTATTTTCCTTATTATAATTAAAATCACAGAAACATTCAAACAATTTTCTTCAGCACTGTCGTTGAAGAATCAATTTGATTAATTTACCTGAAGCAATAATAAAACAATGAGCATATACAACAAAATTGTTGAAGTTAATGAAAATTTGTTCAAGGAAGAAACGCTAATAATTTCTAAAATACAACCCAACTATGTATTTAAATACAACCAAAATAGAATAACTGCTAATATTTCGAAGAAACTATACGACATGTCTTAAACAGTGTAAAGAATCACAATAAAAGAAACAATGGTCGCGCTTGAGTGGCGAACGGCTGTATCGGAGACTTCACGACATAAATAATATAAATAAAGTATGAGATCATAACCATACAACCAATTTAAACTGATCTCCTTCTCTCGACATTACATTCAAGCAACAACATCAATGAGAGCAATACACTCAGGTTAAGAAAGGTCAAGCTATAATTGTCACCATCAGGGTGGTCAACCACACGCAGAATTATTAGGAACTTAGTTCTGGTTTTATTCCTTAAGATGCGTCACTAAAGCTTGACTTTATACTCAAACACAAGGACTATGACTTTTATTGTACAATCAATAAGAAACATAACTGTGGCAGTAAAATATCTGACTTAGACGAATAACCCGCTATGGAATTCTCAGAGGATGATGTTATTATGTCTATTTCAAAAGTAAAATTATTGTAAGTGCCGACAATTTGAACGTTGGAAAGGAGTCTCACAACCTTGAGCCGGGGAATAATCATTACGGAAATTGTTTTTATTCCTATGATGATGTGATTTTGAAGGATTGAGAAGAAAATGGGGTTATAAGGATATAAGAAACAATCAACAAAACTTTTTAAAATATATTTAAAAACTTATGTAATCTTCTACGGATTATTTATCAACCATTTCAGTGGCATATTAACAGAGCAACCTAATTCCGATACATCTTTTCGCAAATGAATTTGATGAAAAACTAACAAAAATAAAAGATCATCCAAACTAAAACAATTGTATTAAAGTAATACTATTTAACTAGTAGCCTTTGGAAGCAAACATTAAATCATTTCTGACAAAAATTGTGAAACTGAGGAATTTGGAAAAGACTTTTATTTAGCAGGAGATATTTGGGGCCCAAACGTGACTTTTTCAACTTAATCTTATCAGACAGTAACAATTTTCATTCCGGTTTCAAAGTCAACATCAACAACTGAACCCAACCCGCCTTCGCGAAATGTTATCAAGTGATTCATCTTCTTGACCACTGAACACCCCCGTATCTAAGCCTATCAATCTTTATCACACAGTCTTGCAACTTTGTCAGTGACCACATCATGCTCAAAGATAACAAGAGCTGTTTTGCGTGTTTCTGCTACAAACAATATGTCTTCATCTTACTCTGCGATTATTATCTGAACAAGTACTACTTAATTTTATTTGCTTGTATCCTTGGTGTATGATATTATCTAAGAAAAGGTACCTTATTTTTGGGTATATCCCTAAGATTAGTGAATTGAAAAATAAAACTGTTTTTTTACTGTTTTATCTTAAATATCAGACGTTAGAGCCTGTTTCTATTTAAGCAGAATCTTGACCTTTGTTTAACGTTATAAATGTAAATCTTTCAACATTTAATTTTAACTCTGGAGGTCTTTCGTTGAAAAACTACGGCGTCTTGGATAAAATCATTTAATCTAATTGCGTCTTGCCCCTTATCGTTATCATATTTTAGCAACAAGTTCTAAAAATACTAATTGCCAGTTTATCTAATAATGACCCGACACATAGAGTACTAATAATTTATTAATCTTATTATTTTTAATGGGACTTAATTAATGTACAGCAGAAATACTGAAAGTGCTAGCAAATCGATGGCAGCAAATTTAAAGATGTTTTTTTATATGGACGAAGGCGGCAGACAAGCATACAGTCCACCTAATGGTAAGTGGATACTGTCGCCCATAGACATTCGCAATACTTGCCAACATTAGTCCAAAATAACAAACGTTGGCACGCCCCCGGATACACTGCCTACCTTTGGAGATATAGGAATGGATTTCGAGAAAGGGTTCGGAAAATGGGGAGGGATAGGATGGGAATGGGCTCTGGCACATATCACTCACTACCGAAACACGACATACGTTAAAGAAATAAGATAAAGTGGGAAATGCAGTACAGTTCAAGGTAGTCTTCTGTGAGAGAGGGGTGACGTGGCCAGTCGAGCGCGCCCAGCGGCTGTTGGATTACAGCGTGAACTCTCCCCATCAATATTAAGGTTCTCCGGTGACAATAAAGATATACGAGTCCCGCCGTCGACTTTGTGTTCACATTCTTAGTAAATATATTGTTTATTTCAGTTATTCAAAAAATGTTTTGCTAATTATGATTTGCTACTCGTTTTAATACAAGCCTTTTTTACATTTGACACGAAAATGTGTAACTTTTGTTGCTCTGGACTGGACAATTAATTAGTTCACTGTATTCTCAAGATCGTAACCGGACAATGGCAGTTTAAGGAAATACCTATTAATAAATAGTTCGCCAACAGTTTTACCTATAGCTTTATTAGTCACTATTACGTCAGTGAAGGCTAAGGTTATGGGAAACCATTTTGCTTTCTGTTCCATTTTGGAAATGCTAACTAAGGTTTTGAGGAGTTCCTTGATGGCATATCTGCAAATTCATGTATGAAAGGCTGTATTATAAAGAAAACTATAATAGGGCAGTTGAAATTAGAGATAATCCCAGTTTCTTTTCAGATATGAACTTGAGAATATTTGAGATGTTCTCAAGTTGTCGCTAATGTACGGTTGTTGTGTATGTTACTGCTGTGTTGACGACTTTATAAACAGAGCATTACGGTTCTTTTTACCTAATGCATTGTAAGTTCCACAACTCGGTAATTCTCTCAAGATATTTTGATTTGATTTCGCAGATTTGTGTGTAGGACCTCGAAAAATCAACTGAGAAGAGTCAACGTTCTTGATTACATTTCGAAATCGATTCACATTAGTACTGACCTTTTCAATTACAAAATTGTAAAGTTTTTCTTATATAGAAGAGTATATGACGAACTGCATGAATTTAATACTGTGAACATTCGTTACTTATTTCGTAATTATCACTTCTAAGAAAATTATAATTTCCGTGAGTTTCTTTTTTTACAACGAGTGTAATTGTCACGTTACAAAAGTATAATACAAAGCAAAATAAAATTTTAAATATTTGAGCAAAAATATTAAAATATTCATTGAAATTAGGGGCGACAACCTTGTAAATAATACTGAATATATAGAAATACCGAATGCACCAAACAAGCGTTGTAGAAACAATAGAACATCCAAATTGGAACAACCAGTACCAGGAACGTCACTAAATTTATTAAACACAGTACAACACTATACAGGTTTACAGCACAATGTCATTGCCACATTCCCAAAAAACACTAAACACACACAAACGCACTTTCTAAAAAAAAGCTGTATAATTTAATACAGCGTCAGCAATGTGCCGCGCGAGGCAAGAGACTGAACCTGCGACTGCGAGGGACTGTACCAGCGAAACAAGGGGTGCGAGAGAGACAACAACACTGTGCACCTGTGGACTCCAATGTAAAAGAATGGTGGAACGAGATAGAAATAAAACATTCCATATAACAGAGCGGGATAAAATCACCGGCGAACCTAGACGTTAACCCAATCGCGAAAACGTAGTAACTGATATTAAATTTTATTCATTTTAAAGTTTATGATATTGGAATATGATCGTGTTTGGAGTGGTTGAGGTAAACTGTAAGGCTTTATCAAGCGAGAGGTTGATGTCAGGGTCAGCATATGGCGAAAATGCTTTGGCCAAATTCCATAGCTGCCGGTGAACAATAAGATGGATAATTTGACCATTATTCAATAGCCATTGAACATTTAACGCCGTTCAGTGATTACGATTAGAGAACAATATGAAGTTCAATTATTGGCGCTTGTCTTTTGTAATGAAGATTTCACCGATTTTACTTCTATTTCGTACAATTTACAGAAAATTAAAAGTAGGTTACAGGAACTAAATATAACACATATCAATTAAGTACAATTAAATACATCTGCATACCGTATCATCAGCTTATATCTCTCCACTGCTGGATAAAGCCTCTTCTACCGTTTTTCTCATCGAGCCACTACCCAGGACTTTCATGGGAGATACGTAGTCTCCATTGGAGGATCATTTTATTTTTTAAATTTTATTTATTTTTATCTTTTCTAATTTAGATTACCGCTTCTACTAAATATAACTACTTTATGTATATCGTATAAAGACTTATGATGTGTATATATATCGCATATTATTATATAGTATGTAATTATGATCAAATTATTTATTTCCTCTAGTCAAAGTTTGTCTGGCAGAGATCACTTTTAGCGATAAGACCGCCTGTGCATTTTGTGTCTACAGTCTGTTATTGTTTTTTTTTTTATGTGCAATAAAGAGTTTTGCCTATTTACTCTACGTATTATGTATACAAAATACTAATGCACTTTGCGTATTATCTATACATGTCTATATGAATATGCATTGTTCTTTTTGTTGCATATTAATATAAAAAATATACATATAAAACAATTTACTTACAACCTACTTCTTTGAACTATTCGATATTCAAGTTCTATTTTTTTTTGTTTATTTTTCTCTTCATATATGGCAACGGTGCACTTAGCACATTGTGACAGTGTCAAGTTTTCGTCGTAATTATCAATTTCAGTCTAAAACGGCGGCATCGAAGTCAGGAGTCGCTCAATAAATTGATAGTAGATATACCTACTAAGGACAGAAGAGGACTATACACACACGAAAAGAAGCAAATAATTTAATGACTTTTTGAAGTGCACAAGAATTTTAGTTCCCTTTGTGTTATATGTCTTACATGACACAGACCAAACGTATTTCATGTTTCTGCAGATTTACACCACAATAAAAAAGAGTTTATTTTTCTCAGGAAATCTGATCACAAAAAATTGTATACAGGTATAGGTTTATCAATTACAGATAAAAATAAACAAATAATCGTCAAAGTTTTCAAACATTTCAAATACATTAATTAGTTTTATGTTGAAATGTCTTTTAAAAAACACATGAAGGGAGAAAATTCGCACAAACCACAAACAATTCTGGGAATAATCTCGTTATGATTAACTTCCTTCGATTGATGTTAATCACCATGGACAGAGGTGATTAGTATGGAATCTGCACAAGATTTCCCCTTACAGTTTATACGAGCGACGGTCGTACACTTCGGCAGATATTAATAAGAAGTCCGTGGCTACGTCCAATTCGTCTGTGTGAACTATAAAATCAACAAAAGTATAGTTTCACATCATACTCTGTGTTCAATAAAAACCCAAAAAGTAAATTTCATTACTTGCATCCGTTTTAGAAAATATGTTACAAACGTTGTAAAACGTGTATGCAACAGCATATCGAGTTGATTTTGATGTATTTCTGCAATTTTTTTGGATAAGTGTAAATCGCCGTAATTTTTTGAGTACTACACGACTGGCAAACTTTACCAAAAAATCATGACGAAATAGTGTTTTTAGAAAATTATCAGCAATATATCATTTTTTTAGTTGAGTAATGCGCTCTTTAGGTAAACCTTTGAACCGATGCACGATGTTCATTTTCGGGGCTATCAATCAATGTTAATGCAGGTATAATACTGGTAATGTGAACTAAATTAAAATTTTCTGCATATGCGATAATCAAATCATATCATTTATCTATACTAATATAATATATAAAGAGGTAAAATTGTGTGTTTGTATGTTGGGGGTAATCTCTGGAACTACTGAACCGATATCTAAAATTATTTCACAAATAGGAAGCTACATTACCCGTGTTTAATATAGGCTATATTTTATTTTGAAATTTTGAAAAAAAAAACAAACAAACAAGCGAAGCGAGGCCGGGTCGCTAGTCAGTGATAATTAATGTAATTTCCCGTTTTTAGGTCTATTTGATTTCATTGAATACAAGATTCCATTCTGAATGGCCGTGTACACCGTGCAGATACCAATGTAAAAACAGAAACCACCTTTCCAGATGTTGAATGGTTTGTAGTTGAAACACTTGAACTTGAAAAAATATGTGTTTACATTAGCAACTGTTTCTGTTTTGCTTCTATCTGACCGCTGTGAAATGAAATTTCTTTTAAAAACAAACTTTTGAGATTCATTCATAAGAAACTATACTATCGAACTTCTATTCTACCGGAGAATTTAGGCGCCTAAAACAACAGAATTTCCGTTAGATTTCACGGATAAAATATCTAGAATAATAGATATGGCAGCTGTTTGCAGATTTATCCAGGAATATTTAGCAAATGTGTAATAATATAAATTAAACGTATGGATTAGATTAACGTATAATACTCGTATAATTAATATATAAATTAATATAAGTATAAACGTATTGTGACTACGAACTTTACTTTTGCATGGCTATTTGAAGCAAAACATAGCAAGTACAAATGTATTTATTGTAACGTGTGAAGACTGCTTTGACTAAAGTATGAGACGTTCTTGAACCACAATCTAAGACTGGTCCATTACCATTCGTAGACTTTGCTCCACTTTTTGATAGTTATTCCAACAGGACATGAAAGACCTCTAATTAAATTTTCTAATTAGATGATGGTTTTGGCAAGTACCGCAAGGAATTAAGTAATTGGCAAGGAATTGAGTGTCGCCCATGGGTGTCCATGGGCGACACTTAATTCGTTGCATAAAAAATCAAAAGTATTTAAGAGTACAAGTGAAATTGAAGTATGCACAAAAATTTAAACCAAATGTAACGGAGCATGTAATAACCTCATCAGATTGAACTTGATTTGAACTCACAAAAGAAACGAGAATTTGATTAAAAACGTAACGAGAATTATGGTCGATTAAAACCAACCTTTCCAATAAATACGTTCAGAGTTCGTTAGCCGAAGCTTAAAATATCTCTTATTAAATCCTCGTCGAAACACCTTGGTCGATACATTTCCCGAGAAAATTTGTTGATGTTAACAGCTATTTCATTGTAACTACTGAGAAATCGTCCGGAAACCGAAGCACAATTCAAATATGAACTTCAACTAGCGCCAACATTACCCGCTTTTGTTTGTTTATATAATAGATTTGTTGTTAACTCTCACAATTCTAAGTATGTGTTCAAATGTGTTCTACGTATTAGGTAGAAGGCTCTATTTCAAAAACCACTCTATATCGAGAATATTTTGGGTCAATTTTACTCAATTTTGGTCAAAATGTTGGAAGAATATAGTCAATTTCTTCGTCCAGGACGTTGATACTTTTAATAATTAATTATATATTTATTTAGGTATAAGATTTCACAAACTTAAATTACAGTATTACTTAATTAAATTAATATGAGACTAGCGGTCTTCTTCGACATAGCCAATGCTTTCTACATAGCCAACAATCGCAGCTTTAACTACAGAGTTGAAGGCACTCTGTCCAGTTCCCGCCAAATCAGAGCTGGATTCCCTCAGGGTTACGTTCTAGCACCCACGCTATATTCCCTCTACACCAATGACATGGAGATGTCATTCGGGATGCCACTCGCCTGGAATAGAGATTGCCCTCTTTGTTGATGACGCTGCCCTCAACACCTCAGATATGAACCTACGAAGTGTCTCTCTACGCCTCCAACGCAAAATCACCGCCCCAGACGAATGGTTTATGAGGAAGAGGATAGAGGTCAACCCGGAGAAAAGTGCAGCCATGTGCTTCGCTTTCTCATAGGTGACACTCGTAGCTCTAGGTCCCGTATCTTCCCGCTCCCGATATCCCTTTTCGGTGAAACTATCTCTTGGGTTACGAAGACCTGGAGTCACTTTAGAAGAGTCAGATCTTGGAGTCACTTTAGACTATCGAGTGACCTTCCGAGAACACTTAAAAAGAGGCAGAAATCGAGCCGCCTTTAGAAGAAGTAAAATAAAATAAAGAAGTAAGCGGGAGAAGTAAAATGTCGCTTAGAAATAAGCTGGACATTGTACAAAACCCGCGTACGTGTCATAATGACCTTCGCCAGCTTGTCTTTGCACACGCAGCTCCCTCCAACATTAAAATACTCCAAACCCTACAAAACAGATAAAAAATAGTGCGTAAGGCCATGGCTGCCCCATCGTACTCTCGCAATGTCGACTGTCACTAGGACTTAGAACTTCTCTCATTCGTCAAATACGTGAAAGACTCCACCCGACGCTACTACGACAGATTCCCTCGCCGTGAAACCCCTTAGTAGTTGCCAGCCTAACCTATGCTCCCGACAGGAATGGTCCTCCCGTTACCGTCATCGTCGTCGTCGTCGGCACGTGCTAGATGCGCCAATGAACCAATCACTGCTGCCAATGCGGTTCTTACACTACACTCACAGGCTACACATAAACACCGTCCCCGTCGGCGGCGGGACGAGGACCTCTCCCTCGCTACACTTTGAACACACATCGGCCTTCAGCCAACACTTTTACCAGGTATCAACACATGCCTGGGCTTCTCACCTGGACACATGCCTTCTCACCGACTCGCGATCCCGCGGTACCCTTCCGAAGCAACGCCCTAAGCCAAGGTTCGTTCCTTCCACCGGTTTACCCGCGAGGAAGTCTTTAGCCTCGTTGCTGCACACACTTATTGCTCCTGGGTGAGCGCGCTCTGCGCTCGCCCTAAACTATACATGTCCGGTGACTCTTGAAAGGCCATTACGGCCACAAGAATTTAGCCATTCCGAAAAAAATAACTATGCTAGGCAACGAAAGTAAAGAATAAAATTATTGACAGAATATGTGTTTCAATTGTACATATAATTGATCAAGTAAAGACAAGAATAACTAGTGTAGTAAAAGTGACGTGCTAATAAACCTTAAGAACCTTAACCTTAAACGTTTTAGACTCGAGCTTTTAACCTCAAGGGTTTAAGTTCATCAAGGAACCATCAAACTTTAAAAACTTGAATCTAACGCTCACGAGCGTTTACCGCTCGGCGCTCACTCTGCGTTTATTTTCACAACACTCGGAATAAATAACATCGCACGAGTACGTGAAACTATTTTATACATTAATGACAAAGCGACAAAGAAGCTGACAAATGACCACAGCAATATACAAGTTTCTATAAATGAAGCTATGGATATAGCCTTTCCAAGTGTTGCTTCTAAGAACAATGATATCACAAGGCTGTTTAGCAAATCTTATAAATTAACAACCTAGTCTTGACAGACTTATAGTCTTGTTACATCTAGTACCTACATATCTAGTCTAGCCATAAATATTGCTACAAAGAAAACATTTGTTTTTACATTATCAATTTATTAGCAGAAATTGTGTTATTTTATATAAATAAATATAACGTTTATTCGAAATTGTGACAATTTGCTTTATACAATCTTTCAAGCGTTGTGGCCAGTTTTCGATTGAAACACATCCTTTCCATGGGGAAATTGGCAACTGCCACCCTTATGGAATGTTTGAGGGATTCAATATTATCAGGGCTTTAGAGCATGTCATGCTCTCTAAAACAAACCATAAATAATAATCAAGCGGATTAAAATAGGGACTAGATGACGGCCAGTCTTCAGCTCTAATGAAGTCGGGAATACTCCTTTCTAGCCATGCCTCTGTTGAGCGAGCCTTATGCCCCAGTTGCTGGGTCCTGCTGAAAGGACCATTCTTGGTTATGGAACAGGGTGTTGTTTAGAGAGAAGCTTTACGACCATCTCAAGAATCGTATCTTGATACACTTGAGCCGACGTTTTAATACCTTTTTCACAAAAATATGGTTCAATCACTCCTTGATAGCTACCAAACTATCACTGAATCAAACCATTCAGCAGCTTTTCTAGAGTTATGAGCATAAACTGGATCATTCTGCTTGTTAAAATGTTCCTCAATGGTCAGTAAATAAGAAATTTCTGCGAGCGTACCGCCGATGTTGTTTTCACTTGTCAACCCTATTTTTCTTTAAATTATTATCAGTTAAGGAATTACCAGTATGTCTTTTGTAAGCATCAAGTCCTATATCATTCTTTCTGGGTTCTGGGTGCTATATTCATCTCTCTGGATAAAATCTTATGCTTCCGCATGGGAATCGTACGGATTCTCTCTTTCACAGCTTTATCGTCTGTTAGTACGAAAAGTGAGTGGATGACCAGGCCTTTTTCTGTCACAAACAGTGGACATTTCAATAGCCCGTTACACAAACATGATGGAGAGTTTTACTCCATGCCTACTTTGTGTAATGCAATTACAGCAATACGGTTTTCGTTATCACCCTACTTCATTTTAATATTAGTAAAATATTTAATAATGATTGGCGCCAAAATGAGAAAAATCATTATTTTTCAAGTGAGAATGACAAGTTCCAAATTCAAATGTTTTTTTTTTCTTTATTGTAACTGTTTTCATGACCAGGCTAGGTATACATATAAGAAATCATAATGCCTGGACATAATTATTTTTTTGAAAAAAATATCGTTGCTGTGTACCTACTCTACGAACTATACAGAAACCAAAACGGGAACTTTTTCTCTGTCTGTCTGTATGAACGCGCATAACACAAAAACTACTGAACTGATTTTAATGAAACTTGGCATAGCTCAAGTTCGAGAGTTCCCACAAGAATTACAAGTTTACGCGAACGAAGTCGCGGGCACCGCTGGTTCACGAATTTAGTTCTAGATTTATTTACGAATATAGTTCTAGATTTATCGGCACAACAACATAATGGTAATGAACGTTGTTTTGGCCTATTGTTAAATCTTAGTTGATGAAGTGACTGTGCCGTCATCCAGTCCAATTCAATACTTTGAGGACAATAACAGTTTGTGATGATGTCAGTTAAAAAAATGTTGATATAATCAATGAGGGATTGAGAATAGGCGAAGTAGGCAGACATTTCTTGAAACTGTTTATAGTAATTGTATAAGCACATGAAGCAAAACAAAATCAATATTTAGTGATAACTTTGGGCGTCGGGTGTGCATTTCATCAAATATACCGAGAGAGAAATGAGCAATATAATCCCATAAATGGATGTCAAATCGTTATACTCAATCGTTATAATAACGTAAAAAAAGTATATTTAAAAGAAAATACCGACTCCAACATATATTAAATACGATTTAAAATTCACTTAATAATTGCGATTGACTGCCCTGTGGTGTTGTCTCGTCTATGCATAGTTTTTTGTTAAATTATCATACATGTAAAGCCAATTGAACTGAATTGTATTTTTTTTTCCATTTATTTATTTAATAGGACACGACAGATCCACAGCATGTGTTAATATAATAAAAAGGGAAAAAAAGCCTTATAAAACTATGTTAGTGCTACAAACTTAAAGATACTAATACTAAAAAGTAACACAATCACTTAAACTCGGATGTTAATCAAATATTAAAACGCTTACGCGTGTTACTTTAAGATTTTGCATGCCATATTGACATCTAACAATAAGTTAGAAGATATCAAAGAGAAAATATAAAATCCTTGCACAAGACTCGTTACAAACTAAAATCTTATGCATGTATCAAACTCATCGATACGAGATTAGACACGGTCTTATCAAATAAACTTGGTTGGCAAATTCCAGGGGGGTGAAGTAGTTGAGGAGGGATTCAATAAAGAGTCAAATTTGAAACTTAAGTTCCATAATAAGAACGTTCCATTTTTAAACCGCGTGTGAATTAAGTAATTCGTGAGAGAACAAAGAACACTATTAGACTGTAACGTGCCAGCCCTAGAGTGCCTGTATAACATATCTAGTATGTATCCTCAAATCGATGATCAAACTTTATCCAACTAGCGTTACTTATATTTACCTATGACAGAGTACACGGAAAATGAAACAGGTTTTTAATAAATAAAACGTAGTATTTCCAATAGCCTCAACTTTAGCACCAACTTTTTATGAAACAGATTAGTCGATACGCTAAGAGAAAAATAAATCAGGCAGAACGGGTCTGACTCGGTTCATTCCTGTATTGGCCCACTAGTTTGGCTCCCGATAGAGAACATCGCGACAAAATATTTCTAGGAAGTTTTAGGACATGCTAGCGCAATCCAAATTCAACAGTGAAGGATACAGGGTGATGGTATTATAAACCAATCAATGCCAGCTTATAAAGTTCCACTGTTGGGTACAGTCTCATACGGTCATTCCCTTTTAGTGATACGGTAGTTTGAAGTTCAACACCGCGCTAGTCAGTCCACCTGTTTGGGATTATATAGGCTTCACGACTCGTATAGAAGCCCTAGTAAGCCAGAGGAATGTCGCCGCACTAAATCCGGCATTGTATTGAAATTTGCCCATTTAGCACCACTCGTGGGACACGTGTACGGCACTGACCAGCTACGAACGCTGGCAACAGTTGTCAAACTGCTTAACAACTTGATGGCATTTGATCGTATGACAATTAAGAAATTACGAGAGAAATATAGCTCGCCTTCAAGTACTTGCCTACTGCATTTATTTATTTTTTTATACAGGAATGTAGGCAGTCGAGCAAGACGTGCACGTGATGATAAATCACTACCATCGCCCATTGACACCTGCAACACCAGAAGGTATGCGGATACGCAGCCGACCTTGCAAAACCCTGTTCACTGCTTTCTTGAAGAAGTTGTCTTGTTGTCGTGACAGATTAATAATCTATCCACTATGACAATTGAAACAGTCACAGAACGACAGCAAGACAAATAAAACAACTTTATAACACGTTGCAGTAGCCAGGTACTTGATGACAAGCTGTATGTCTCACCATTTTCATTAGTGGACAGTAGATAGAAAGAGATTTTCACAGCACAGTATGGTAGCGATGGCCAAACTATTGTATGTCAAGAGGAATATACACACTGAATATGGCAAAAAACGTGTTTAAAGTGCAAAACATTGCAGTATCGGATGATGTCACCTGAATTTAGTCACCAAATGTAATACCTGAACGTGGGAGTAAGACTGGTCTAGCTCGAACTAATACGTATTCCAGTGACAATGGATGATAAATATTCCATCATATATTCGCTGAGATAAGTCTTAATATTTGATCAGATGTAGTTTTTTTTATTGCTTTAGACAGGTCAATAAACGAGCATGCAACCGTAAACATCTCTGTTTTTTTCGATATGAGCCTCCTAATGTAGGTATATTGTCTTGAAGGGATGTATGGCCTTAAAACGCTACGCTGCACCTGGCCCAAGCGAGTTACCTTAGTCTCCTTTTACGACACCCACGGAGAGAAATGGGTTGGTGCTACTCTAAAGCTGGCCAACAGCACACGATTAAAATAGGTATGTAGTGAAATTAAATACCAGGAGGACAATGGTACAACCTGTAATCGTTGGGCGCACTTGACTAACCGAGTTAACCCACACTAACAAGTAAAGAGTAACATTATCAGGAGTGAGTGAGAAACGACAGAGAGGAAGTTCCGATTCCATCACGAGTGAGGAGAATGGTATAAGAGAGTAGCATTATATTCCATACTTCCCTTATCTCATACCAATCTCTCCAGTCCCTATAAATATAAACTATATTGAGATAAAGGAAGCTCCTTATTTTTCATTATATTCGTTACCCCCCATCCCACTCGATCCTGCCCCAAGGAGTGGGAAGAGAAAAACTCCTCGCCCCAATATTCTTTCCATTCCCCATTCTTTGCTACCCTTTATTTCAATCCATTGCTAAGTCTGCAACTGTAAACAATGCGGGGGACATGACAACGTGTCATTCTGGACTGATGTTGGCATGTTTCGCCGATAACCATGAGTGTTGACTTACCATCAGGTAGATTGTCTGTTCGTCTGTCACTTTCTTGCACTAAAAAATTGGAATTTTGTATGTCATTTGAATTTCATTTGCTTCTTTCTGAGGTCACATATAAGGTTTTACTTGTCAATTGAGTAAATTAAATTCTCATTTATCAATCATCAGTTCGATTGAAAACGACATTATTATTGCTAATTTTTTGTCTAGTTTTTGTCTGTCATCTAATACCTCGGAATCCTCGTCACGTTCAAACACCGAACTATGATGTCATAGCACGTAAGCTCGTGACCACGGTTAACAGAATAACCAGTGAACAATCTTCCTACAAAGACCAGAAATATGGCACATCTATAAAACACATATGAAGAATACTGTAGCCTATGTCTCTACAAACTTTCTTTTTTAGCTTAATCGATTTGCATACGTTTTGTGTTGACTCACACAAGTAAATAGTAAAGGTAACAAGACCGCAGTGTAAAGATCTGACGTCTGTCTCTAGACTGTAAGCAGTTCGCATGTATGCGTACAATGTATTTCGAGCATTTGATCTAAGATTCTATACTGCTCGTTCAATATACTACTGTGACTGTTTGTTTACACTGGCAGGACCAACTTGGAAATTATTCTAAGAGGTGAAATCATTCATTTTATACGTACTACGTTTATACCACACGTGTGACACGACATCATCGTAAAACAGTCACACATACATAGTATTTGTAGCATGAATCTTGTAGTAGTATCGTTAAATTAAGAGGATCATAAAAGTCCCGATAGAACAAGAACAGGTGTCTGGCTTAATAATCAGAAAATAACTAAATGATGACACGAGAAAACAAGAGTGTTAACATGGTCTGGAGGAAGAAATGAATAGAATAGAGATTGAGAAGAAAGAAGGGGGGGAAATGACAGAAGCTTGAAAGGAAGACGGCCAATGAAGAGGAAAGCTCAGGTCCTATATTTCGCGTCACCGTCAATACTGTTATGGTCTTCTGTAGACTATAACAGTGGATCATAGTGGTGCAATTACTCTTCCTGATTGTTAGGGTCGATTGGACCATTACGTATCGTAGTGAACCAAAATGGTAAAAAAATTCCTCCAAATTGCTGAGGGGAAGCAGTGTACACAGGGACCAGATCGATGACATTCAGTGATATAAACGCGCCAAAGCGTGGCTTATAATATTGTACATACTCTGCTTCAATATGTAGAGAAGATAGATTGTATGAATTGTAGTTTTTTTAAATTTTATAGACCCAGAGTCTGTTCGACGATTCTCATCGACCTGCAAATCACACACACACACATGGAAGTCGTCGACTGTTTCTGCAGTCCACAAACTTTTCTCTGCTCCTGCTCTTTGAAATAGTTTTCTTCAGTGCAGACTTTTCTGACGTTTTAGGGAAGCGAGACTGAATAATAATATAAATTCCCAAATATTATGCTAAGTTTAATAAAGATTAATTTTATACATTTACGTGTATTTTTAGGTTAAGGTATCACATATAGTTGCCTGATTTAAATAAAACGAATATTAGACGATGGGACGCCCTAGGACGCTGAAAACAGGACGAAACTTCTGTCATCAACGTTACCAATTCTTCTGCAACAAGTTTTAGCTTACGAACAAAGTTTATCAAGTACAAATAACAATGACCTTAGTTATCATTGCTTGTATTTTGCGATAAGACAGTTCGCGATGTCAGACAGACTGTCGCATCGCATATCAACATATGAGTAATTACTTACACACTAAACTTGGCAACGAGGCAAAATACCCTAAAGATATATAGAGCCTATAGAAGCTCTCTAAGGTATATGTGAAGGGAAGAGTGCACACTAAAATCCAACAGACGCTGGGCGCGCTCGACTGGCCAGGTTATCCCTCTCTCACAGAAGACTACCTTGAAATGGACTGCATTTCCTACTTTATCTTTTTCCCTAATGTACGTGTTTCGGTAGTGAGTGAGATGTGCCAGAGCCCATTCACATCCTGTACCTCCCCATTTTCCCAACCCTTTCTCCAAATCTATTCCAATATCTCCAAAAGTAGGCAGCGCATACTCCCGTATGCGCTGCCTACTTTTGGAGATGTAGGCCTACATTTGTACATTTTGACCTCATGTCGGCGTGTATGGCGGATGTCTATGGGCGACAGTATCCACTTACCATCAGGTGGACTGTATGCTCATCTGCCGCCTTCGTCCATAAAAATATTTTTTTTTATTCTTACGTAAGTTTCCAAATATTCATTGGCATATTCTATAATTTGAACACATGAGACACGACGTCAAACATCTACCGTTATAAAAATATATACAAAACCATAACAAAGAGTTTTGATTACTCGAACGGTGATAAAACACGCGACCTCGCTGCTTAAAGGCCAGTCAAACAGACAGACAGATAAATCAGCTGCATTAATGCCAATATATAACTATTATAATTTATTATCATTAACGATCAATGTGTAATATATGAATGTTCAGAATATGAATGTAATTTGTAAGACAAACTTGCTACAAGGATTAATCATTATAGCAATTGATCACCTGATTGATGGTAAGTGGTAACCAAAGATTTAGATATATTTTTTTGTAACGGCGTAAATCAAGACTTACGGGCGATGATTCAAAACAGCACATTCGCCATAAGTAAGACAGAGTGAGAACAACCAGTAAAGTGGCATGTGTTTTCAGAGGACAGGAGCCTTATTAATCTTATTATCATACAGGTATTTAATGGACTGGATCGTCGCAGGTCGTCCGTGGGGCTCATCCTTAAGATCGAAATTTTCAGAACGGAAGCGTTCAAACCATCGACGCACGGTGCGATCGTTTGTGATGTTTGGCCCATAAACACTATTGATATTGTCAGCTGTTTGGTATTCAAAAGTAGCACGAATTTTCAATTTATCCATTTTATTTTCAAGACATTCACATGAACAAAATTTAGGTACAGAAAAACAAATGGAATACTGATTTTGAAATAAAACAATTGTAGCTATTAGATGCATTTTGTTTTATTTTGAAATTCGAATTAAAACAGAGGGTATCGAAACTCAAAGTGGCCAGTAATAAAATCGGTCATATCATAGGTAAGCACCATACGATACGATACGACACCATAATACATAATACAAAAATGCTATGAAATAAATATGAAATAGGCTTATACATGATATGAAATGCTGTTGATAATATCAACAAAGAAATCCATATAGGTAATTATACAAAATGTAAGCCACGTATTAATTGATATGTAATCTTAAGTATTTTTTGGAAAAAATCTCATTTTGTACGCTTTATATAAAGAAATTATGTATGGAAATTTAGGAAAGTTTGTTATTAGAGACTGTTTTCTGGTGTGTTATATAACTTTTTGAACTTTCGTGTTTTGTATACATTTTGTATTATAATCTTTGTTACACGTGTTCAGAGCCGATTTACAATATAAAATGCTGGTGTGTCTGGAAAAGAAAGAGGAGTTCGTGAAATTAAATGGTTATTCAGTTTGGACTGAAAGTGAAAGACAAACTAGACTGAAAAACTGAGTGCTGGCAAAACAAAAGTTAGAAATGTTACAACTTATTTAATAGTCTAAGCATTTATTATTATGACATTCAAAGCTATAGGGTAATAGTCTGCGTTATCATTTGAATTGGAAAAATGTACATTTTCATAGGTACATTTTCCATGAACATAAAGTGCGAATAATACAAATCTATATAGGTACATATAATAAAAATGTAACTGATAGCTGTCTGTACAGGGAAGATATATGAGAAAAATATTATTAGGGGCCTTTATCAACGCAATAGAACCTTTGTCTGTTTGTCTGTATATCTGTGCGTTTGTGCACGCTAATCTTAGAAACGGCTTAACCGATTTGAGTGCGGTTTTCACTAATGTATTGTGGTAAGCTTCACTTAAAATTTAGTGTTTGTTTTATTTCAATCAGTTCATAAATAAAAAATTTATATCGATTTAAAGAATCACATCGAACATTTGTTCGATAAAAAATAAGCTATAAGAAATAATGTGTATAATCGTTTTTGAAAATACCAAATATACCCCTAAGAAGGTAAAGACGGTGTTTATAAACTAAAGTCCACGCGGACGAAGTCGCGGGCAACAGCTAGTATATAATAAATTCGTAAAAAAAGGCCGTCTAAATTAAATATTTCTTGAAAAAATCATTTTATAGTACACTATGAATGATACAGAACTCGAAATAACACTTTTTGGAAGTTTTGTCTGCTTGTCCGTCTGAAAGAGCATTACGCAAAAACGGGCCGGACGGATTTTATTGAAACTTGGCATGGTTGTAGCTTTTGTACCGGGCTAACCTTTATCCAGATCCATTACAGAGTTCCCGCGGTAATCGAACTAACTAAACAAACACTAACGCCTAAGCGCACAAAGTCGTGGGCACAACTAGTTTTTTAATAAAATAAAAACACGAAGAGTTCATTACCTCCTGCACTATTTATTCCATATGACGCAAGTACAATAATGTGTCAAACTAATTAAAGTCGTTGGGTGATTGCCAGCAGTGCGATGGAAAACGCAGACTTGTATGAAACCTGTCACTTATATTATTTTTTCCTTGAAACCATACCGTAGCGTATGAAGGTAGATCGATAAAAAATATCGATGTAATCAATACTCGGTCTCGTGTGCATATTGGTGGGATGTTACGTCAGATAGACGTGAAGCGTCACTATCGCTAAAGCCACCAACGCGTGCGGACGTACGGTTGCACCACGCGTGCGTTACTGACAGTAACGGACTAACCTACGGGCTAGGGTGGGCAACAGCCCCGGGCCCCGTCCTCGAGGGGGCCCCACCTTTTACATACATATATATACTTTTATTTAATAGTCTTTTTCCAAGTGTTGGTGCCTGCTTTTAAGTCGTTTAGTCCCGGGTCTTGCAAAATCTTAGTCCGCCGCTGGTTACCGAGCCAGGGGCACTACACATGCATTTATAATTTTTTTCTACCCGCAAAAATCAACGCATGCTATTTATGGCCCCTAAACGTGCTCGTGATGGGAAAATGCGTTCTTGGGAAGGTCCCGTGCCTTGCAATGAGACGTCATAGGCTGAATATATCGATAGGTTAAAAAAATAATACAGCTATAATTTAATCTAGAGATCTTTATATTATATTTTCGTTATATTAAATATTCATTTAATAATTTATTAAACAAAATTAGCATTTAGGGTACTTTTAAAAATATTTCCATTATTCCCAAAATGTCTTTCGAAACGGGCAAAATGCCTGATTAATACAGACGATCGGACATAGCGAAACTATAAGAGATAGTACGCTACGGAACCCTGAACGGAACACAATAAAAATCGCCTGCAAATACTCAAATAAACGACAGGATAAAAATAAAACATATAATTCCGTGGATAAGAGTAAACGGACCCTTCCTATCTTATTTAAAACCGATGGGCACTTAAAAATAAACCCAACTACCAATTACTCGTAAACAACGACCCTTAGTTCTGTAAATGACCCTTTTAAGGAAATCGATAGATACAATTCATAGGACTTTACAACTAAACTTGTGATCCTTATTTCTACGTTATTAAGGTGCATAATAATAAGTTTATTATCCATTGTATCAGAGGGAGTATTGAAGATATTTTAAGTGTAAGAGCTTTTTAGTTTGTATATCTTTAGCCGGTACGAAGTACTGTGGTTATTTTTAATACAACAGCAATGTAAAGACGACCCGTTTAATGGTAGTAAGTGACTTATAGCCAGTTCTTTTGTATAGGGTTAAATCATCGATTTGAGAATACGTACTAAGTATGTTATACGAGCACCCTAGGGCACGTTATTACAGTCTAATAGTGATCTATGTTCAGTAGCCCTAGAATTCTTCAATTCATATATTTTGAAAATGGAACATTCTCATTAAGTAGTACCCTACTTAAATTTCAAATTTGACTTTTTAATGAACCCTTGTTCATCTGCTTCACCGCCCCTAGAAGTAACCAATCAGGTTTCGTTGATAACAACGTATAATGTGTCATCGAGTCTATTCTCATATCGATGGGTTAAATAAATAGAGCGGTGATAGTCTAGAGGTAATTCAATTCACATTCTTGTGATCGTGAGTTCATCAAATTCGCGGCCCGTACCACAGAGATTCTACTTAAGTACGGATTTTAACACACTAGCTGTAAGATGAGGGAAAACATCGTGAAGAAACCCGAATACTCCAAATATAAAAAATCTAGACTGTGATCCACTAATCCGCACCGGGCCCGCGTCGTGGATGACGACCCGAAACCCCCCCGAAACTAGAAGCCTATGCTTCATCCCGACCCGTTACTGCAATGGATTAAGACAGCGATTCCTGACCTTTTTTTTACTGTGGACTTCGAGGAGATCAAGCATCACGGACCGCCTTACCAATGAATCATTCTGATTCAAATAGTTATAATAAACAAGATTATTTCGTAACCTATAATAGTGTATTTCTATTAATGTTTTACACAATTTTTAATATGAAGGTTGGTGTTGCTTTTTTTGCAAGTAAATCAGTATGTTCGCGTTGATGTTACTGAGTTGTATTCTCAAATCTTTGTAATCTGTTTCTATATTTATTTTCAGTGGGTATACACAAGAGCAGAAAATCCCTTTACACGTATGTTGCCGAAAAAAGTAGTAATTATTTCAGTGTTAATTCTGATATTTCCAAATAATCTTGATTTAAATTTACCAAAAAAACTGAATAGAGAATTCTAATTCCTATTCAGGGTAGAATTTCAGGAAATTTTTTTTTTTTTTTTAATTAATAAAATCAAAGGGTCGTGCAGAGTATTATAAGCTCCCGTTTCACTTACCCGCAAATATGTCTCCATAGTGTTAGCGAAGTCGTTCATTTTGCACCATCAAATTGATTTAATTATTTTTTTATATTCTAACTAAAAGATGTATCTACGGACCCCCAGTTGGGAAACACTAGCTTAAGGCAATGGGCCAATACGGCATGAGACCGAGTTAATATATCATTTCTATTTCGCATCCACTGAATGAGGGAAACGAAATAAAATGAAAAGGTGAACAGGTTCTAGCAACTCTCATTTATTGCCGAAGAACTTGTAACGTGTCACAGAATTTTTCTGTGAAAATTATATTACTTGACCGATCAGACATGCACAGTGGGATACAGAATTACGTTATTCCAACAAAGAAGATCCAGGATACGAATAAGTAAACCACAATGTTTTGTCCATGAGGGATGGTATGGCCTCAAAACGCCACGTAGGCCAAGCGGGTTGACGAGGCCACTTTCCTTTTTTTTTATGTAGGTACGAAGGCGGCAGACGAGCTTACAGTCCACCTGATGGTAAGTGGATACTGTTGCCCATAGACATTCGTGATACATGTCAACATTAGTCCAAAATGACAAACGTTCGCACGACCCCGGATGCGCTGCCTACCTTTGGAGATTAAGGAATGGATTTGGAGAAAGCGTTGGGAAAATGGGGAGAGATAGGATGGGAATGGGCTCTGGTACATCTCACTCACTACCGAAACACGCACGCACATTGGGGAAATAAGATAGTGTGAATTGTATAATATTATAGTACATTTCAAGGTAGTCTTCTGTGAGAGGGGGGTAATGTGGACAGTCGAGCGCATCCCAGCGGCTATTGGATTGCAACGTGCACTCTCCTCCTCAACTTTTAGAGGAGGAGTAGTTCCTCAGGGCTCACGACACCCACGGGAAGAGATGGGGTGGTACTATTCTAAAGGCAGCCGACAACACACGGCCAAAGAAGTATCCAATTAAAATTACTTGATCCTTTGTTAAATAACACGGAAATAAATTTTCTCGCGCGACCTTTCACCACTCAGTATCAATCTCATTCGCCGGTATAACTCCACAACTTATTAAAGACTCTTTAATTCCCTCGCGTTTCGAAGAAACGATCGCACAAACAGTGGCACAAAGAGATCGCGGAAACAGGTGCATATTTGAAGGGATTTATGGAACGGCATATGGTTGCCGCGTCTGTCGGCAGATGCTTCGATGATTTAAAACTAACATATGAAACGCGGTTTTGCTTAAAATGTAATAAACGAGGGCTCCCACTTACATCAATAGATATTTCATGTTTCATATTTATTGTTCACGTATATTACATAATATGTTCACATAAAAGTGAATATATGTGAATAGGATTCTGCGATTTCGACAGCGCACACGCATGCCTTCTGGTGCGTTACAGGTGTCTATTCGGCGGCGGTGACCATTTACCACGCGCCCGCTCGTCTGCCATGCTGTTACAACTGTATGTTCCGCATATATTGTTACAGACTGCTTTACACTCGATAGCGATTTATATAAGACCCGTACCTAGCGAAAAAGAGAGAAACTTAATGAACATTTTAAAATGGCATTGCATGAACTTTCTCAAAGAAACAAATAACAATTCCATAAATTGAATATGCTATTTATAGCAGTATATAACACTGAAACATAAGTTGTACAGCTATATAATAATCAAAGATAAACGTAAGAGTGATATGTCGGCAAGTGGAAATCTTGTGCTCTCTGCTTACCCTTATGAGGGGAGTCAGGTGAAGAACATATGTATGTAAACAAAAGGTCGCATCTATCCCGCGTGTTCTGCTAATAAATGTGTTATTATGTGCAAGGTGTAACGGCCGTGACGTCACACGCAACAGATGGCCGAACGCGCATGCGCAACGTATGACACACGGGCTAACACCGCGGACGAAACCACAACGACTATTTGAAGCCAGTCAGCTGTTGTAATTTTATAATTTCCTTAAAACTAAAAGTTTATTTGAACATTTGTTTATTTCGCGTTATAGATCATGTTTTTTTTATAGAAAGTAATTGGAGAACTAGTATACAATCCACCTGGTGGTATGTGGATATTGTCGTCCGTCGCGGTACATGCCAACTTTAGTCCAGAACGACAAACCCCAAGAACGAACGATAATGTCTACGGCAAGAAGGATGTAAAACTCGTTTTGTAAGTGTATGATAAAAAAAAATATGGAAATGGTTTGCGGATTAAATAAAAATACAAACAAACTAAAAACTATTTTTTATAAAGTAATTTACTGAAAAATGTGAATCTCTTAATGGGCCCGTTTTGGTCACGAATCGTTTGCTGGTCAATTTTAACAAAAGATATTAAAATGAAATATCAAATCGGGTAATCATTGAAGGTAGCTTGAACAATGAACACAATGAACAATTTGATTATGTCAACCTTAAAAACGATTTTGATACGGATCAAAAATTTTAATTTCCTTCCGTGATCGACCGATCGTCTTTGGCGATCGACCGGTCGATCATGATCGACTTGTTGACCACCCCTGTTTTATGCGAACCATCGATTTGAGAATACATACTGGATACAAGCACTCTAGGGCAGCCACGTAAGACTAATAGTGTTCTATGTTCAATAGATCTCGAATTCTTTAACGTACATTCTTATTACGTAGTAGGCACTTAAGTTTCAAATTTGACTTAAGTGCCTCATATGCTTAACCCTAAGAAGTTGCCTACCCGGTTTCTTTGATAACAGCGTGCAATGTGTTATCTAGTCTATTCTCATATTGATGATACGAACATTTTGTGTAAAGTTCTTTTATAGAAGTTTGGATATTCAACGAAAATGAAATTATCGAAGCTTATGGTGCAGTTATCTTAGGAAGAACTCTGACGCCTTTGACCGTTCTTAATGAATTCATTTTATATAAATAGCGTTTCTTTCTTAAGTCGTTATGAGTTGTAAAATGATTTTTACGACATGTTAAAGATTTATGTCAGCTGTCAGAGCACTTCCTATAATAACCAGACATCTACATGTAACATCCACTGGGCTACATACATAGAAGAATCATTCAGTCGCAGTGTGCACGCCCCTTATATCGACCCGTATGTTTTCAGCGCTGAGTCACCTGCGCCCTCGTGTTGGTGGATTTACCCTATAGACTTGTTTTTAGTTGCTATTTATTATTATTAGGTATTTTACGGAGACAGTTGTATTATGTACTTATTGTTGGACATTATTCTTTGATGATTTCGGTTAATGAAAAATGCTGATTTAATTAGATTATAAATGCAACTAGATTTTGCCACTTTAAAAAAAAACGCATTATCTTAGATTTTGTTTTATTGTTTTAGTGAAAGTTTAATCCAAAATTAATTGGTTTAAACAACGAAGTCAAATTTATAAGAACTTTAGTTTGAAGGCTTTGATAATTATTGTAACGAATGCAACCGCTATTGTTATGAAATAATTATCATATCAAATATATTTAAATAGTTAAATAAAAATAATCAAACACAAACGAAGAACACACTTCCATCTAGCGACAACTAGAGACACTAACTAAAGCTTCCATTAGGTATTTTTTAACGACTTGAGTAAATTGTTTTAAGTAAAACTATTCGATTTAAAAAGTGTTGATTTATTATTCAAAGTATGTCAATGTATCAGTAAACTACTCTATAATCAGACACTAAATACTGCGCCATCTGGCAACGAGTAGCAAGACTAAAACACTATGATAGTTCGAGGAGAACTGCTCTGATACGACGATAAAAACAGAGATGGCGCTATCACTGAAACGATAAGAACATCTTGGAGAAACATAATTCGAAAGAGAACATCAACAAAAATACGTCTAAAAAATCAGTAAACCCTAGGTTTTTCGCTACTGTCGGTAACGGGCAGGTGATGCAAGCGCACGTAGGATTCAATTATTTAAATCGTTACCATTATAATACCCTTTTCGTTTCTTTTTAAACCTTAAAACAATATAATAATATGTTATGTTATTCACTTACCTTTATAATATTTCATCACCTTACTTCAGTCGAAATAAAATCGTAATGAAAAATCAAACTTACCTGAAACAAAACGAAATCATATATGTTATCAACGGAAAATTTAATAATCGGATCGTTTATGTAAAAAAAACACTCAATACAATCGTGGTAAGAGAATGAAATACATACTTGAAAATCGGATTGACGACGATACCATTATCAGTAATGTAAAGTAACACACTTGATTTGATTTGATTTGCTAACTGACATTATTATGAGTTTTATTAATTACGTAATAAAAATCATAATTCATTCAAAAAAATGTCTATTAATAGTTATATCTACGAGTATACATTTTAAACATTTAAAAATAGTACATTTAAAATACATTGTGTGGGTAGATGACGCCACCGTCATCTACCCACACATTACAGACCATAATAGATTATAAACCATAGATTACCCTACATCGATATACAAGATCGATAACCTTTTATATCGATGGCGCCCGGAATGCGCGGCAAATTTAAATCGAAAAAATAGATTTTTATTTACATACATATTAAATGTATTTGTATTGAGAGATGTGTGGAGTTACAACGCCACACATCCCTCATGCACAAGACAATGTCCAGAAATGGCTACTAAAAGAACAGGTTACGGTACAGTATTTGCATTTATTACCTAGATATTTATGTATGTACACTAGCGGCACGCCCTCGCTTCGCTTCGTTTATAAGTTTTTTCTTTTTCAATTTTTTCTTACCAAAATTTCAAAATAAAATATAGCCTATATTAGACACGGATAATGTAGCTTCCTATTTGTGAAATAATTTTTGAAATCGATTCAATAATTAAATAGATTACCCCCAACATACCCACAAACAAACACACAATTTTACCTCTTTATTATATTAGTATAGATTTTATAGCGTTTTTCTGTCTTGACCTACGGTTTCACTTTCCCAAGTCTGCTGCACTGAAAGAGATCTCCACAGAAAATAAGTTTTGTATTTTCTTTTTCCTTTTTATATTTACGTCGTGTTTTATGTGTGCAATAAATTATACATTTACATTACATTTCTAGATAACAGAGAGTCCATTCGGTAGCCAAGTAAACTGTTTCTAAACCCGATCACGATTGTGGACAATAATGTCCGGGTCTGTAAGACCCCATTCACGTACAGGTTAATTACGTCCGCCTGCAGCCATCCTAGTCTAATTGGAAGCAGCCGTTGAATGGGTTAAGAAATCAATGCGCTGATTGGATGCGCGCACTCCGTATCTCGCTTTTCTTTTAAATAATGGTTTATGTGAATGGAGACAGGCCGATATTTAAATATGAAAGTTTTTTTTTTAATAGAACAAGGCGGCAGATGAGAATACAGTCCACCTGATGGTAAGTGGATACTGTCGCCTCATAGACATCCGCGATACATGTCAACATTAGTACAAAATGACAAACGTCGGCACGCCCCCGGATGTGCTGCCTACTTTTGGAGATATAGGAATGAATTTGGAGAAAGGGTTGGGACAATGGGGAGGGATATGATGGGAATGGGCTCTAGCACATCTCAGTCACCGGTCTAATGAGAAGACCCGAAGATCGTATGTAGTGGTAAGCTATGGGGGTGGCCTATATGCAGCAGTGGAGAGATATAGATTGATAGTAATGATCTTTCTTCCCTTTGACTTTGAACATGATATATTTTCACAGTTTCCTCCTAACTCAAAATAGCCAAATCGTATATTTCGGTACAATAAACAATCGATCTAGTACCAAATCCGCGAATAGATCAAGGTACAGGCAGTTGTATAAATGTTTATCTTATAAAATCACGTTATCCATGATAGGCAGACAGATCTTCTATGCGGTGAATATAGTCATACGGTTTATTATACTGACGAAAAACAGATCAACATTACGCTGAATGGATGGTGACTACCAATTTAGGTAGTCTAGTAGTTAGGTAGACTAGTCGGTCCACCTGACAGGATGGCACTTCACAATACCGATGGTTTCCATCACGCTGCAATCCAGCCCCTGGACGCGCTCGACTGGCTAAGTTATGTCTCTCTCACACAAGAGTAGATACCGTAAAATGAAATGCATTTCCCACTATGCATTATCCTATTCCCTAACTGTACTTACTACGTGTTTCAGTGTTGAGATATGCCAGAGCCCATTCCCACCCGATCCTGTTCTATCTCTCTCCATTTTCTCAACCTTTTATCCAAATCCATTCCTAAGCCTAAGCGGTAAGCATCGTTTGTCAGTCTGGATTATTGTGAGCATATATCGCGGATGACGAACTTACCACCAGATAGACCGTTTGCTTGTCTGATACCTTCTGTCTGTACAGAACAAAATGGTACATATGTTACGTACCTAGCTAAACCAGACCCCGTTGACGTGTGGCTGCGTAATGCTCAAGAAACTGGGTTCAGTGCCAAACGCCGTGTTGAATGAATGAAGTGGTTTAATTTTACTATACTGTTTTGCGTACGAGTTGCGTCAGTTTTCACATAAATTAGCATGGAAGTGGGAATCAATGCAATGCATGTGTAGATATTCACACTAATGTCTATGTGTACTATAGCCGGTTATGTATGGTTATGCTTGGCCGTGTGGTGTAGGTGGGGTTTAGAATAGAAACCACCCCGTGTCATCCCGTGGGTGTGGTGTCGTGGCGACTAAGGGATAACAAAGCCGCTATCACAAGCGCTGGTGAACTGCACCTCTAAAAGAGTGGACTGGCCAAGCCGTTGTGTCAGCGTACCGTTTTAAGGCCATTCATTCCTCTTGAACGAGATAATGTGGACGATGAAAGAGCCGGTTACGTATATAATACGTATACGTATATGGTATAAGAGAGGTATTTCATACCATTATATACCCTACCTCTACCCAATCATATCTTATGCCATGCCCCCGGGTCCATTGAGTTCAAAGTATAATGGAACAGAGTAATCTCCTTATCACGCAACAAAATTTAAAAATCATCCCATCCCATCCCATCCTGTCAAAGGAGGAATGGGAGGTATAATGGTATAAGGAAATCTCGTCGCATTATTCCCAATCACTCCTAACCTTCTTCCAAATCTTTCCTCTTCAAATGTAGGCAGTGCCTCCGTGGACGTGACACGTCACAGGGGGACAGTATCCTTTTTTTTATTGATAAGATGGTGGCAGACAAGCATACAGTCCACCTGGTGGTAAGTGGATACAGTTTTCCATGGAATTCCGTGGCACATGCCAACATCAGTTTACAATGACAACGTTGGCACGCCCCAGGATACGCTGCCTGCCTTTGGAGAAAGGTTTGGGAAAATTTGGGAGGGATAGGAACGAATGGGCTATGGCATATCTCACTCACTACCGAAACACGTCCGTACATTGGAGAAACCACTTACCGCCACCTTACCACCAGGGGGAACTTACCAGCAGTTGGACAGTCCGACGACTTCTATCGATACAGAAATGATATATCAGCTTCGTGTACGTGGCATTGAACATTTATGTACGTAATATATTAGTGTTACGGGCGGTAGTAAAAAGTTTAGGGTAGTCAATTTCATGCATAAGGAGATAAAATTATTACCCATAAAATCGGTGACGTAATTGTACAGCATCCGGCTGTATTATTTTACACGAAATTTTTAGAAGGACTTCTCTACGATGTCTCTCAATGTATGTAGACGTATATTACACATATAAACATGTTTAATAATAACATCCATAATTTACCGTAAACAGGAAACAGCCTATCGTCCACTGCTGGACAGAGGCCTCCTCGGGCACGATGTACGGCCTTAAAACGACACGCTGAATAGCCGGGTTGGCGAGTCCACTCTTTTATATATGGTGTAGTTCATTTTACGACACCCACAGGAAGAAATGAGCTGGTGCTATTCTACAGCCTACCAATACCACACGGCCATGTACATTACAGTCCACAATAAATTAATCTGAATCCGAATATCCAATACGACTGTCACTTGTTACCTGTTTGCAGCTTGTCCGCTGTGAGGCTGCGCAGTAGCCGCTTGATACTGCGCCTGCGCCGTACGCCGCCATCTTCCGTACCACTCATAATTCAAGACTTTTTACATAACACATTTCTGCTTTAAAATCAACATGATTTGGCAAAATGGGTCAAATTTGACGAAAAGCTTATGCTTCTTAATAAGGATTTTTCAATGAAAATAACTGCAGTCTGTCGGAAGGAGAAAGAAAGTGTTTATGTAAAAATTGTAGAGCTTTACGTGTGTCCTGTCCAACGACATCTAGTTTGTATAAACTGGCTTGTTAATTTCTTCTTTTTTATATTTGTAAAAATTTACACCTACATATATTTACTACAATAAAACTATAAACTAAATATAAATAAAACATTTACTATAAATAAAACTGTAGAGCCAGCGTGTCTGTACATTGAATATATTTACCAAAAACTGATTGGGGGCGAAGAAGAAAGAGTATCAGAATACAAAGACGATTTTGAAAATTTTTGTCTGTCGGTCTAGTTGTCAGTTCGAACACGGTAATCTCCAAAACTACTGAACGGATTTACAAGGGGTTTCCACAGGTCAATTAATCTTAGTTTGGCGCTTCGAATACGCATTTGTTTCATTGAAATCGGCTGACGGGAAGAAAAGATATGCCAATTTATAGTTTAAGAACTAAAATTCTACGCGTACGAAGTCGCAGGCGCAGCTAGTTTAATTTAAATCTACAGATTTTACAAAAATATATAATACATAGTTATATAATATAATAGTTATATTATATATAATACATAATACATAAAACATATAATGATAGCTTTATAGTAGTTAATGCGTCAGAGCAATTAACAAGCCTGGAGAAGTAGCAATCAATTGAAGTGTGGCGCACTAGCGGGACTTCTTTAATCAATGTCCAGCTTCATGCGTTAAAAAGAGACAAGTATACATAATCCTACCATCGTGAAATGGACCACAATTGACATGAAGCCATTTTGGTCACCTTAATCGGTGCGATTAATTTCTGATATTTAAGTGAATCTTTCAAAATATTGTTAGCGCGAAGTTTAGTCAATTAAGAATTCGTGGCCCGTGTGGCTTACGGTTGTAAAAGCCATAGTTCGTGGAAATATAATGAAGGGCGGGATGTGACATTTCACAGGTTTGATTTGGGCTACTCACAGAAAATATTGAAATATAAAAAAAACATAAGTCTTATGCTAATTATGATTAATGGAGGGAGTTAGATTTTGGCATTTTTTAGACCAAAAATATGAAAATGTTTGGTTAATAGTGTTGTGCACAATCGCAATTTTGATATCGATATAACGAAACGGCGAAAAAAGGTTGTAAATTAATAATGAGACGAATGATAAACAATTTTTGCTGTGAATAATTAGTTCTATTAACTATGATGAAAAAATGCAAGAGTGAAATGTTTATAGATACTTTTGGATATAGTAGTTTGTTTACTTTTTTTGTAGATTCCCAAACGATGAAAAGTTTAAAGAACTGTGGATAAAGTTTAAAGACGATCATGAGTACTTTTTCGATCCAGCCCGACTAACTGGATTCGCAGACACGGTTGTTATATGGCATTAGGTTATTTTTATTCGATATATTCATAAAAGTAATTTCGTGGTGTCTGTACTAGTCATATTTGGGTAAGACTTGCGCAACATTTTATAAATATCTAGAATCCCTCGTGACACATTTCTTACACCAAGAAAAACAAGTTTCGTGTTACAAGTCTGTGAAATACCTAAGAATTTGTTGCTCATACAAAATATTTAATTGATGCGACACAAGAAATAATAAATTTCTGCTTCCTCATAAACGTTGTTTTGTTTTTTTTTTTATGTACGAAGGCGGCAGACGAGCATACAGTGCACCTGATGATAAGTGTATACTGTCGCCCATAGACATCCGCGATACATGCCAACATTAGTCCAAAATGACAAAAGTTGGCACGTTGACAAATACGCTGCCTACCTTTAAACATAGGGTTCTGTACAAAGGGTATGGCTATGGCCTTAAAACAGCACGCTGGCCGAGTGGGTTGGAAAGTTCACTTTTCTAGGGGTGGTGCTGCGCCACAGGGCTTGTGGTAGCCGCTTTGTTATCCGTCAGTAGTTGCCTTTTACAACACCCAAGGGACGAGATGGGACGGTGCTAGGTACTCTAAAGCCGGCCGGCACTACTTGGCTAATGTTAAAAATAGCCAATGTTAATAAATGGACAACCAGTGGATGTTTAAGGAGTGATTACGATTAAAAAATCATTATTTGGTGTCTTTCGTTCTTTGGTGAATCTCTTCGTTTCGGATGTCATCCGAAAAAGAATCTCCGAGGGTAGCTCTCTCCATAGCTCGTTGAGCGACTTTAAACTTTGGTTTGGTATAATAGGAATGAAGATTTTCTGGAAACCTAACAATGATTGTCTATGAATATCTAGATTAGGTTAATTTTATTTTGAATACACTTAGTTTGGTCTGTATAATAAAAATAAAATAAAAAATAATAGGCAGTAAGTTTCAAATTATTTACAGTCTAATAAATATTAAATTGCAGATTTATTATAATATTAGTGTAAATAAATAGTAAAAAATTGTGTGAAATTTAGATACAGACACAAATATATTTCAAATTGTCGTTTCTTACATAACGAGTTTACGCCATCGATTTTATCACCGACTCGACCTTTCGCATCGCTAGAAACGAAAACAAACTTGGGACGATTCTACAAAGGTTATGTTACCATTGACATTTCCGAATACTCGAATATAAACAAAAAGAGTGTCCATTATAATTTATTGATAAAACTATTTAGCGTTTAAGTACTACTAAAATTTAATACACATTCTTTGACTTTGTTGTGTAGTTACTCAGCGCTTGTGATGGCGACTTTGTTATCCCTTAGTCGCCTTTTACGACACACACACGGTTAGACATGTGGTGGTGATATTCTACAGCCGGCCGACACTACACCTCTAAAAAAGTGGACTCGCCTACCCGCTTGGCCAGCGTGGCGTTCCCATTCATTCATCCCTCATGCACATTGTCTCGTGGATATCCAGTAGTGGATACTGAAAAGGCTAATTGCATTGCATTGACTTTGTGTGAATAAAGGCAGAACTTTGTGCGAATAAAGTGAGGCAGATCGATCAAGGCTCCCGCAAACTAATCCTGCATGATTGATATCCGCGACGAGGGGCACCTGAATGTCATTACGGACTAAAATCTCTGAGGATCGTTTGCAATATTTTTGACTAAGACCGTGTTCAATTATTATATGTAAAATATAAAATATGCCTATATATGTATAACGTTTATAAATATAATATATAACGTTTGGCTAGGTAGTACGCAGGTAAACTGTGGGCAATTTCGCATGCTCATTTGTTTCGATGAGCGCGTATCGTTGTGCTCACTGACCAATCAAGGAAAGCTAACAACATGCCTACAACCTACGATTGAGCGGTTAATTTAACAGTAAGCGTTCATTGTCAGCGGAATACGCGGCGTCTACGCAAACTGTTTGAATAATGTGTATAAAATCTATATTTTCATAGTCAATGTATGGTTTCGGCGTAATGTCAGCAAACTGTTAGCTACAGCCTAATGTGAACACAGTCTGAATTGCCATAGTGTGCGACCAAAGACAGTCGCTATTTGTCACTCAATGCAATAAAGAAGAAATAAAATGTCAAAAATATATGTATAAAGCATTTTTTTTATAGAAAAAAGGCGGCGGATACAGTCTACCTGATGATAAATGAATACTGTCGCCCATAGACATCCGCGATACATGCCAACATTAGTCCAAAATGACAAACGTCGGCACGCCCCCGGATACGCTGCCTACCTTTAAACATAGGGTTCTGTACAAAGGGTATGGCTATGGCCTTAAAACAGCACGCTGGCCGAGTGGGTTGGAAAGTTCACTTTTCTAGGGGTGGTGCTGCGCCACAGGGCTTGTGGTAGCCGCTTTGTTATCCGTCAGTAGTTGCCTTTTACAACACCCAAGGGACGAGATGGGACGGTGCTAGGTACTGTAAAGCCGGCCGGCACTACTTGGCTAATGTTAAAAATAGTTAAAAATAGGAAGGGGCTAAGAGGGGTAACGTGGCCAGTCGAGTGCGCCCAGCGGCTGGAACATAGATCGCAAACAAAATTCGAGTTGTATATTATAACCGAAGACGGGATATCTATCGACATTTCGATTATAATCGTTTCAGACTTGATACAGAGTAATGTTAACTATCAATATATAGTGAGGGAAGGTCGACAGTAATTAAATTGCCGGTTTGATTGGCACATGGCAGCCACAGTACATCGCACGAACAGTAGACAATCACGCTTTTAACATACACACAATATCTATAGAATATTAAAGGGATTCTCTCTATGGTCGTTCCCTCAATGCGGAGGATCGTGACTCTGCCGACGATCGTTCTTCATATGTTCATCTTTGGCGTCACGAAGCGCCTTGTTCACCGGAACATTGAGAGTACTGGTTACATGGTCAGTCCATCGCATAGAGCTTAGCTTTCCAGGTCTCTTGCCTTCTACCTTGCCCGTTATCAACTACTTTTCTAGATTTTCTGTGCCCCTCTATATGGCTATATTCGTGCTATATGGCCAAAGTATTGAACGATTGTCTAAATTTTCATTTATACAAGGAGTTTCTCGAACGAGTACAGAAGAGAAAATTGGTCAAGAATATAGTTGCCTGGTATAAACAGTGTTAATATAACAGTGTCAATAATAATGTATAATACCATTTATTTGTAAACGTTAAGGTACAATTCCGAATGCGACCGCAGACGGCAACAGCTAACCGCAGGCGACAGTACTGTTTTCTATGAACCGTATTAGGAACGCAACGTCACTGTCGCCTGCTGTTGGTTGTCGCAGTTGGTCTGCGGTCGAGTTCGGAATCATAACTACCTTTAAATAATGTAAATATCCGCACAAAAATAATCGCAGGAGGAGCGCGTTGTACATTCCGTTCCAATCCAATTTGTTCAAAATGTAAACAAACATGGCGGTCTTAAATAAATTGTTTAGATTTTTTAATATTAAGGTGTGGTCGCCAAAATTGGTCCCCGAGCCTAATTTCGTTCCATAAACTATCTTCAGATACAATTAATGATAAAATTGATTTACAGAATTAAAAGTGTTTAAAGGTGAATTAAAAGTTAGCCATTTTGATAATTTGAAGGGGTAAGACATTTAGTCTACGTTTAAGAAAATTTAAAAAAAATTCAAAATAAGTTTTTTGATGGAATATACTTTGTTTTGATTACTACTACGTGTGTACATTGAACCAAACATAAAATATCAATAAATTGGAAATACTGACTGAAGATGAAATATGATTTTTTTTAAGGCTATGTCAATTATTCGCACGGTGAAGTAGTTTTGAAAGTCTAGCAGGGAAATGTTAATTTCGCATCCCTGCGGTCACCTAATATCGTCCCGGGACGATAACTGGAGACCTTAAATGATTCGTATGTTTTTATTTCAATAACGTATAATTATTACTTTAATTCTCTGATGTCAAAAAGGAAGCTTCAGCATGCTGAATCAATGAAATAGGCTGTGGAGGCCGGCCATGGACACGTGCAACGCTAGGGGGTATGTGGGTGCCTTGCCGGCCTTGCAGAATCCTATTAACAGCTTTCTTGAAAAACCCCATATCGTAGCCATAAAGGGAAGACCTCACGAGGCATTCGTTACACAGCCTACGGGTTCGTAGCAAAAACGATTTTTAGACCGTACAATGCGCGACACCTCCATATCGAAAAAATACGGATACACCACACTTCTGTGACGAACGGTGCGTTTGTAGAAACCCGAGGTGTGAGTGATATCGAACAGTTCTTCGAAGCATTCCCTGTTATACAGGCAGTAGAACACACAGAGGGACGCGAAGTCATTGTGGACGCTGAGTGGGTGCAAACCGCCTGTGAGAGTGGGATCGTTGACAATTCGAACAGCGCGTCGTTCGATGGAGTCAAGTGGATCCAGCTGATACTTCAGTGCACCGGCCCAGAGATGTGAGCAGTTCCCCATATGGGGTCGGACCTGAGCTTTGTAAAGCGTCAGACGTGGCGTGCCCCGATGTGAAGTACCGCTTTGCTCTGTTCAACACATTGAGCTTTCTGGAGGCCATTTTGGCCTTCTTTTTCAGATGACTCCTAAATTCGACTGCTGGAAATGTCGACACCAAGAATCCCGATACTCACCAAGATCTTAAGGGGTATGCTCCGAAATCAAGGCGCTACGACAAAAGGGGCTTATTAGCGGTGAAGGTACAGACTTGTGTCTTACTGGGATTGCAATCAACCAGATTCAAAGAACCTCTTCAAGATATCATAATTTGATTCGTCGAGAGTGCAGGTTTGCCCTCATTTTAAAGGTAAATCTTGTGATATTTCTTTAAGGTCATTAAAGTCTTTAAGTTACCTCATGTAAGTAAGCCATTAAGTTGTAAGTAGTCAGTAAGCCATATTTATTTATTATACATTTTGGACGAATTGGATTGGAATGGAATATACTTGCGTGGGCTCTTTCCGATACGGTTTCCTCAACTACCATACCACTAAGTCTCCCTACCGTTTCCTCGATGCCCTTTGAGGCAGCTCCACGTCGGGCGCCAATATAAACGAATCAGTTCCTGTCCGCCGCCGCTATCAAAACGCTGGGCTAACATTGATTTTGATTTATGTTTTCGCTTCGTGAATAACGTTATTTTTATGTTTTTACGAGTCTTCCAGTGCAGATCGTGTATCGAGAATTGTAGCATAGGAAGCTCTTCGACAAGATGCCGAAAGAGAGCCCGAAGTGACTGGATGAGACGAGTGGAACATCTAGAGTAGTGGTGTTTTTTGGGAGAGGCTTATATTTTTTTTATTTATTGCCAAAATTAAAACTATCTATTATCTACTGAAGTGAGTAAGGCTTGTCTGTAGTTAACAATCCGTTTGTCTAGTCTAGTAAGAATAAAACGGTACAGTTTATGGTATTTAATAATTTAATAATAATATACTTTAATAATAATATACTTTAACTAGCTGTGCCCGGCCACGCGTTGCTGTGGCTGCCCAACAGATGGCGCTAAGGGTGGACAACCCTTATCACTAAGGGGTATGAAAAATAGATGTTGGCCGATTCTCAGACCTACTCAATATGCTCACAAAATTTCATGAGAATCGGTCAAGCCGTTTCGGAGGAGTACGGGAACGAACATTGTGACACGAGAATTTTATATATATAGAGATTTTGCTTCAAATGAGATAAACGAAAAATTGTATTAGGCACCTTATAGAATATTTAGCAACATTTAGGTAAATGGGGAGGGATAGGATGGGAATGGGCTCTGGCACATCTCACTCGCTACCGAAACACGTACGTACATTAAGGAAAAAAGATTAAAGTGGAAAATGCAGTACATTTCAAGGTAATCTTCTGTGAGAGAGGGGTAACGTGGCCAGGCGAGCGCGCCCAGTGGTTGTTGGATTGCAGCGTGCACTCTCCGCCTCAATAAATCGGAAATACCGCAATTGATAGATAACAATAGATATCATCACATATTGGACTAAACAAGGACAAGGGGATCAATCCTTGGGAATACAAGGAGGCCGACTGTAACTTCTTTCAAAAGCAGTGGTGTGATAGAAGGCATTTATGCAATTATATGTGTCATTAACGGCATAAATGTTTAATGTTAAAGTTTTTCCTAGTTATAGTTTTAGAACTGTTGAACAGATATATGGCTCCGTCTACGAACTTAACAGAGATATGGACGCAAAAGTATTGTACTTGTTAAATGCCATTTCTCTAAAACATACCTAAAATATGAATTCCATACGAGCAAAAGTGCGACCATATGAAACTAATTTATCCCTTGGCTCGAGAATCTACCTGTACTAATTCATCATTATATTTCACTCCTAATCCGGCCCCTTTGGAGGGGGTCATCGTACAGGGAGTGGGGCGTTGAGCCTCAATCCACCGTGAGATCAAAGAGGCCGAGCAACTGTCGCGTGTGATGTAGTTCCTCACCGAATTTTGCGGTTCACTGTTGTAGCGGATTAATAAAATATGTTGGGTATTATGTACACGGCGGATAAAAAAAATAACACAGTATACAACGATAAACGGTAAGCCAACTGTATATTATTATGGAAAATATTGATCACGCACACAGTTGTGTGTGACGCAGGGGGACTTCCGGGGTACACAATGTATTTTTAACACAATTTTAACACGTATTACACAACGGGTATTTTTAATTTTGTTATTTTTTGTATATTTTTGTTACAATATTTGTTAATAAATCATAACATAATAAAAAAAGGCTTGTATTTAAACGAGCAGCAAATCAACAAAACAAACATTTTTCAGTATTTCAGCAGACGAGGAGCATACAGTCAACCTAATGGTAAGTGGATACTGCGGTCCATAAACATCGGCGATACATGCCAACATCAGTCCAGAATGACAAACATTGGCACGCCCCCAGATGCGCGCGCTGCCCACCTTTGCAGATTAAGGAATGGATTGGGATAAAGGGTTGGGAAAATGGGAAGGGATAGGATGGGATGGGAATGGGCTCTGACATATCTCACTCTCTACCGAAACACGTACGTACATTGGGGAAATACGATAAAGTGGGAAATGCAGTACATTTCAAGGTAGTCTACTGTGAGAGAGGGGTAACGTGGCCTTCCCGTACTAAAATAATTCTGCAACTAATCAACGAATTATTAATTAATTTGATATAGCCAACTATAGTTAGAGGTACGAATTAACATAAGATAGTTTTCTATCATGATCAATGCGAATGAAACCGCGGGCATCTGATAGTTTATTACAAAAAACCTTTTTTAGCGTGTTGTTTTAAGTAATAATTACATTAAAAACAACTGATAGCAATGAAATCTTATAATATGTATCGCTTCAATAATAAACTACTACGTATTTCAATAGAACTTCTACTTACAGTTATACGACACAATATCAACCCGTTGGTGGATACATTTCCCTTAATTACCTCAACAACAAACAAACTTCTCCCCGTAACACCACTAAGGGTTTATATTTACTTCTCGCTCGTATTACCGAGTTACGTATGAGGATGATTGATGGTGACCACCACACATTAATCTTGTGTATAAAACTATCCCTCTGCACAAAAGTTTACTTGATAAGTAATAAAATAATTGTAAAGGTATTTGCAAAAACTAAAACGCAAAAATTCGGATAATTCATATGCAAACAGAAGAGTCACAAGATCGTATATATATATATGCTTTTTGGTCTAGATTCTACAGATCTACGCTGTAAACAAGCTGTAAGTTTCCTATGACTCTCTCCTCCTATGAGACGAAAGTGATATTCGAAGTTTTGAAATATCTAACCTTCAAAATTGTATTGTTTTTTTCTGTTTAATTATAACAAATTCGTCTAATGTTTTATCAAAATGTATTGTTAAGTTTTAATTCCACGATGAACATTAACTTTCTTCTTCCTTTTTCTTAAATGACGTCCTCTAATGAAGGTTGGCTATCATCGTACCCGTTTATACTTTAGAAACTGCAACACGGTAAAGTGACCGAGATGTTCTTCACCTTCATGGTCTCATTCTGCCTCGGATCTTGTATTATGGATAAAGGAGTTCAAATTTGTTGTTTCTTGATAAATATCAATAGATCACTTTAATTAAAAAAAAACAAATAATTCTCCCGTTAAAATAAAGTCAATGAATAGTTCAAATAAAAATCCCAGCGAATTTAAGAAAATTACCCGTTTCGTTTATCTTCGCAGATTGTTAAGCTCTGAAAAGCGCATTAGCGTTAGTGTTTATAAAACAAAAAAGATTGACGATAGTTTTCCACAATACATACAGGAATAGTAGTTTATCTATAAAAAAAAAAGTGCCGAAAAACGATTGACGCAGACAGGTGCATTGGCTTACATTACGCAAGTGTGCGAAAATTCTCTAGATGGCTAGAAGTGTCACAACCGTCGCAATTCCCGGTTCACAAAGAAAATACATATTATAATTCGCGAGTTGACCTTTTGAACAATTGACATCTCATATTGACATTCGGAAATGGCGCGCTGGCGTATCATTTCGAAATTATAGTTTGACCACCACGAAAAGCACACGAAATAAGGCATTTTTTTTAAATGGGCTGTTTATATCATTAACGTTATAGTCAAGACAAAATCCACTCGATATTTTATTTCTGAAACTATTAACTTGTCTAATTCCGTCTCTATTATTTCGGCGCCGGAGCCGGCGGCTTTAAAATAAATAGCACACCTCTTCACACGCAAAAGGAGATTAAATAACAAAGCGGTTACCACCTCTAGTGGATTCGCCAACACGTGCAAAATACGATATGCATGAAGAGGATCATGTTCAGCAGTGGATATTGGGAAAAAAAAACCAAGGGGGCAGACCGAAAAAAGGACAAACAGTGTTAAGACCTTGCGAAATAATGAAAGAAAAACCACTTGGAAGAGAGAGGCAAAGACTGTACAAAATGGAGGAAAATAGTGGTGGAGGCTACGACCCACAAAGAGTTGTAGCGCTGAAGTAAGTACAAAATCAACTAACAATTGAAAAGTATTGCCATGTAAAGAATTCGGTATATTTCGATTGCCAAAATAAGCAGTAGTCGTACTACTGTTTTCTGCTTACTGTTTGTTGTGCAAGTTCAGCTCGTAAAGCTGCCGGTGAGCGATTAACGAATTTTATATCGCATGTATAATTATAACACCGTTTGTGTCGTACTGTCGGTGAGAAATATCGTTACATTTTGAGGATTTAGCAGAAATTATTTTTTTTGCAGACCAAAGACGAATTGTGTAATATTGTTAAATTGTGTCTACGAAGTTCGTATCAACTTGTTTGAAATTATGGATGTAACGAATGTAAATACTCCTTACCCAAAATACTCAAAGGGGTATTGAAAGCGAAAACGAGAAATTGTGTAAATATTTTAAAATATCTTGGCATTTAAATAATATTGCCACAAAACAATACAATGTTAATAAGATAATTAAACTCAATTTACTGTTAGTCATAAATTAATGGCAAATGTACCTACATATATAAAATACGATTTTTGTTTTCATATACAAAAATTTACAAATCTTTTTTCCATTTTGCATCAGCAATTGCATGTGAATGCGAGTAATTAAATATCAATTTAAAATGTCCATATTTTGAGCAGATATTTAAATTATAAAAAAATCATATTAAAAATTAAGTTAGTTTCTGCAATTGTATAAAGAGGATAGTTAAGTGCCAAAAATATTAAGTACTTTGTTTTTTTTTTTGTTAAATTATAAATACTTTTCGTGATAGTACCGGTGGCGCAACATTGCCAGACCTCTGGCCGACAGCCAAGCAATCAGATTGTTTCCTCGGCATTATTACAATGTAAGGAAACCAGTGTAGAATGTCCATAAAAATCCTCAAACACATGTCATAGCTAGGCACAGCGTTTGTACAAACAATACAAATATAATTACATGGAGAAGAAATTAGCAAAGGAACCAATGTTGTATGTATACAAAGATAACGTGAATCTTTAATATCAATGCTTCCACCTAGAGTAGTTACAACAAACGAGTTAATTCGCCCTTATAAGGTGAGGTTGAAGCGACCAAATCGACCAATTCTTAAAACGTACCATTGAAAATTACAGAGCAGAAACAAAATTATTAATTTAGTATTACTAGAGTCGTGTTTACGCACGCATTTCGACGATATATTAAAAAAAAAATTAAATGGTCACCTCGTCACCCGCTATTTAGAAACTGACTATTGAGACTGTGAAAAAGCTCAGGTACTCTTTATACTTATAAAAGTTACTTATAAAAGATCTAAAAAATAATTCCCTAAATGCGATCTTCCGGAATCCCTGACGCAGACAAGGTTGTTTCGTGCTAGACGTGTAGCCTTTGAAGTCCCATAAAACACCCGTGCATTATAGTGTTGTATGTGCATTGTACTTTTGCGGTCTTTATATGAAGTTTCAATACTACATCTCGTTTATACTGTGAAGAAATTTTATTGTTTTGTAGAAGCAGATCGATATGATTGGCAGCTATCATGGTGGAGACATGCCGTTGTAACATATAATTATGGTGAGACAGATATGTAGAAAACCTAGCTGCTTTGTTTTTTTTTTTTTTACAAAAGAGTTTGTAGAAGGGCTGACAGCTCACCTGATGGGGAATAATACTATTATTATCCCATAAACATTAGCGATAGACGGCATATTAGTCAAAAAGTATAATGTTTGAATGTTCCCACCTCTTCGCGAGATTTAGATAACAGTCAGGTATTAGAAAACGGATAGGAAAATATCCCCTTTTCCCAGAGGGTCCGAGGTATAATCCATTTTCTATAATAGGTCCAGTGCGGTATTATTTAACTTTGTAAGGAGCTATTAATAACAAATTCTTGAAAAACTATTAATAACGGGCAAAGTAGAAGGCAAGAGAACAAGAGGATGAAGCCCTACGCGATGGACTGACCAAGTAGCCAGTACTCTCAATGTTTTGGTGAACAAGGCCCTCCACGACGCCAAAGATTGCAGCACATAAAGGGCGATCGTTAACAGGTTTCGGCGGAGTCACGATCATCAACATTGAGGGAACTACTATAGAGAGGGACAGAGTACAATTTATGCCTAAGGTTCTATATAACAAGAGTTACGGTGGCATAAAATAGGGTCTAAAGGCTTCCGTACGGTGATTTAAACTGTTGCCTGTGAGAACAGTAAACGGTGGTGGTTCCAGCTCTGCCTATATTTAAAAGGGGAAGATCGTTGTATCTTAAACTGCTGAAAAAGTGAAGGATCTTAAATAAAAATGTAAGAATGTGTAACAGTAAGAGTTGAAGCATTTAACATCAACTGCTGGTCTTGGGCCTCCTCGTCCACTTTATCTTGTGCAGTTGGCGAGTTGTGCAGGAGGCCGACACTGCCAAAACACCTAACTGCTTAAGTGCTTAAGTATACCTCTAACCCAGCTTCTGCATTGTCGTGTCGTTGCAAAATAATTCATGTACACTTAGGGGTAAGACTACCAATTGTCTTATCTTATTGACCTTATCGATTATTCAGGTAAAGAAGGTGTTTATTTCATCGTAACATTGGACGAATTTCAACAAATTAATAAATTATAATTTAATCCTACCCTCAATGATGTTCAGCGTTAGGATTTCTTTTATATAAATATATACTAGCTGTGCCCGGCAGCGTTGCATGCCCGTCACACAGTCCTATTTCAACAAATTAACACAAAACAATATTACACTATACGTATAAACCTTCCTCTTGAATCACTCTATCTATTGATGAAAACCGCATTAAAATCCGTTGTGTAGTTTAAAAGATCTAAGCGTACATACAGAGGGACAGACGGCGGGAAGCGACTTTGTTTTATACCATGTAAGGATAACGAATTAGTGTTTCAATGCTGACGAAACACATGAAAATTTTTGAAATTTTGCTTTATGTGAAATGATAGTAGCCTCACTGGACCGTAGTTAGGTGCGTGTAATAATTGTGTAATGCAAGCATTGCAGTGTTGTATCCAGATCGATACTGGTTATCAGGAGGCGCAGAAACTGGCGTATGGCCAAGTGGTGAAGGCGAAATACAGTATGCGCTTTTTGAGAACCCGATGTCAACACGAATGACAATTTTGTAGCCTAAATATTGTCTAGCGACATTTTACAAGCCAGAATACGTAATCGTTTTATGTGATGCTAATTGGCAACAGCGCAAAGCCAAATATAGGGTGGCGATAAACCTACTTCCTGGTTTGCTAGGGCAACTACCAAAAGCGAATGAGACCAATATAACCTCTAAAAAAATGTACCAACTTGAATGGTAACTACGTATTGGTTCCGTCCTTAGTTAACTTTTACGGTGGCGTTAGGATTCCTGGATTCCGACAAACAATAGAAAGGTCAAAGGACATTGATTGAAGCGTTCATCTGCGTATACCTGCAAAAGTACGCCTAATAAAAGAAGTGTCGTTCCGCGCAAGTTAATTTGAATCCAGAAGGCAGCGGAAAACGCTCGAATTTCCTTAAACGTCGCTTTTTCTTCCCGTTTCTAGAATCAGTGATTTCAGTAGATAGTTAGTTGGATAAACTTTGTATTGTATACCAATACATGTTGCAAAAAGACTATTTAAGTAAGAAACACGAAAAGTACAACAAGCGGGTTTATCACCAAAGCGATCTCTTCCAGGCAATCTTTGGGTGGTAAAGAGAAAACAGACATTAATAACAGGTAACAGCATAAAACGCAAGTTCGGCTCTAAGATGGCGGCAACCGACTGATTTCTGGGATATAGACCCAGTCAGGTGGGCCGATTTATATATGCCGATTTTCGTACCTAAAATGTGCCTTATATGATTCACGGAATATCATATCTATACTAATATAATAAAGAGGTAAAATTGTGTGTTTGTTTGTATGTTGGCGGTAATCTCTGGAACTACTTAACCGGTTTCAAAAATTCATTCACAAATAGGAAGCTACATTATCCGTGTCTAATATAGGCTATATTTAATTTTGAAATTTTGAAAAAGAAAACTTATAAACCGAAGCGAAGCGAGGGCGGGTCGCTAGTTTAATATATTTTGAGAATGTGCTCTTTTGCGAATATGCTATTTGGAGAATATGATATTTTGCGAACGTAGGATTGATAGTTATGGGTAGAATTTCGGTTACGAACCCTAAAACCTTCCTAATGCAAACACAGTTTTGTTGTTGGATTTTGAATAGATTGTAACACCTCGGCTTGCATGTGCATGTCCTAAGGTGTCTAGACGAGGGGATCCCTTGTTTGTACAATATTACTCGCCCTTTGTGCTGCGCCGACATTATAAGACGTGAGAAGTCACGAAGTATGCATGTGTGGCAGATATAATAATAGAGAAGGCAAAAAGTAAACCTTTCGGTCTCCAGACTTCTAGAAGTCATTGGTGTTGATTTATCAATATTTTTTATTATTATGTTTTTCCAGATAACACATTTTAATTTTGGTATACTCATGGAATGATCGTAGACTACTCGATGCGAGAGCAATTTAGTTTTCTTTTAATCACGCGAAGTAATTATAAGTAATTTTATTTCTATATGCTTTATATTGGCTATCTATGAGTTCTATAAAAAATAAAATAATTGAAGCCACCAAACTACATCAAGCCTGTGTGGAGGCTCGAACCTTGCTGTTGGACGTTATAAGCTTATATCGGTGTATTAGTTTTCGAATAGACCACGTACCGAGAAATATAAAATGAGACGCTCTTCAGCAAAGTGGAACGTTGACTTGAAAGTTCGCCGGAAGTGGCTGGGTGAGAAGAGTGGAGAGATCGTTTGTGATGGCGAGCCTTAGAAGGGACCTATGCAGTGGAGAGACATAGGCTGATGGCATGATATCTATAAGTATCAGCCTATAACGTCCCCCTGCAGGGCACAGGCCTTCCCTAGCAAATCACTGGGGGCTTTAGGGCCGTAACCCACCACGTGAGCCCGGTGCGGATTGGTGGTTCACATACTCCAGATTTTTTAAATATTTCTGAAGCACCGCACGATGTTTTCCCTCACCGCCGAGCTAGTGACAATTTTTAAAAATCCGTGGAAACTCAGTGGAAAATTTGAACTCACGATCATACGAATGTGAGTCGAGCATCTAGGCCCTAGGGTATCTGGCATGATAAAGTAGAATATTTTTATTCAATTAATAGGAATTATACACTTACTTTAATGCTCGTATTTATCGTATTTTTATTTTTATAAATAGATTATGTTTTCAATTAGTTTAAGTGAGTAATCCCTGGACCGGTCAGCGTCGAGGGAGTTTCACTAGAAGTTGTGGACGAAAGTATCTATTTTGGACAGATAATCCAGTTAGATAAGTCTAACTTCAGTGGAGGCCGACAGACTCATTCAAAAGTCTTCAATCAGTGCGAATTGCCCGTTATGGCGTATAGTGCCGAAACGTGGTCTCTGACGGCAGGCTTAATTCGCAAATTCAAAATCGCTCAGCGAGCGATGGAGAAAGCTATGCTCGGAGTTTCTTTGCTGGACAAAATCCGTAACGAGGAGATTCGCCGAAGAACTGAGGTTGCCAACAAAGTTCAAAGGATCAGCAAACTGAAGTGGCAGTGGGCGGGCGACATATGTAGCAGGATCGATAACTGATGGGGGAGACGGGTCCTCGAATGGAGACCACATACACAGGGAAACGTAATGTGGGACGGCATCCGGGCAAGTGGACTGACGACTTGAAGAAAGTCGCCGGTAATGGCTGGATGAGAAGAGGCCTATATCCAGCAGTGGAGAGACAGGCTGATGGTATGACATATGTAAGTGTGTAACTCATAATATACCGAATGATCCATTGTAACTCCAGTTAACGCAAATAAATTAAAATAAATACTGTGGCGTTTGGTATCTGTGTGTGTTTATGATAACTCCAAAGTATTTTTCATCGTACAAGCAGTTTAAAGTTTGAAAATAAGATATAAACCAGATAAGATTCGGAATACCTATACAAACGAAGTGATCACATTTAGATATTTATACTTTTAGCAACACTAGGCTATTTTATTTAGATCCAATAAAAATAGAGCAGAAACGGAGTTTAAAAGTGAACTTAACAGGGGACCCCATTTGGAGTTACCGTATGTGTTTTAGACATGTATTTGAAGTGTACAACGAAACGTGTTAGGCAATTAATGCGCCTTTTCCTTCACCAATCACGTCCTTGGAGCGGTCATGTTCGTAATCGCTCTTTCTACCGCGGGACGCCGTGCCGTCAAGACCTACCCTGGTCCACGAGCGTTCTTGGTATCATTGAGCGTCAGAACATCATCTCCGCTACGTATCGTCAAGACACGATGTTCGGTCTACGAGCAAACTAAAGAAAATCAAGCTTTATATACTTTACATTATATATTTATATACTTTTTTAAATATAGTGCACATGTAGATGTATGATATATGTGTAATTATTGGAACTGTACACAATCTAACTGCGATTAAAATATTAATTTCCTCTTTACCCCAAGGTTGTCTGGCAGAGATTACGATTAGCGATAAGACTGCCGTTTGTGCATTTCAGTTTTATTTTTTATCTATTTATGTATCTATCGGAGAAGAAATCGGAAAGTAGGAAAAAAAAGGCGTGACAACAACCTACAAACCAGCGCGGAGCTGTATCTTTTTCCCTCCCATCCTCTATGTAAACCAAACGCTACAATCAAACGCTATGTTATCTGTTATAATTATCCTTACTCTTGTCTCGCCTGTGAACACTTATTGGCTTTAATTGATGTGCCAGAGCCAATTCCCATCCTATCCGTCCCCATTTTCCCAACCCTTTCTCCAAATCCATTCCTATATCTCCAAAGGTAGGCAGCGCATCCGGGGGCGTGCCAACGTTTAGTCATTTTGGACTAATGTTGGCATGTATCGCGGATGTCTATGGGCGACAGTATCCACTTACCATCAGGTGGACTGTATGCGCGTAGCCGCCTACGTACATAAAAACAAATTGTCTGCCTATCTCAGCTCTTTGTTTGTATATTGTTTTATTACTGGTTAGTTTGACATGAAAACGTGAAATAAAATGTACAGATCATTAAAAGCCGTATGCCCAGCGGTGGGAGTGGGACGTGTAGGTACAAGACAACGTCCACACGAGATGAGCCATTAGTAACTATTCGCATGAATCACCGGGGAATCTCTGTGAGTGACTCAGTTGGCACCGATCCATTACCTCGCTCAGTGTCCCCGCTGTTAAGTCGGCATTTTAATTCCCGTATTAACAGAACCCGATCAAATGTAAATCTAACTTGTATGCTGACTTTATCGTACCATCTGTCTGTCACAAGCAATCTCGGGAATTAATTAACTTTCTGGATTGCAAAAGCGGTCATTATTTTAGAGTACTATTTAAAAATTATCGTCATCGTCACCACCCATTTTATTATCCACTGCTTCTATTATCCTTTGATGTGTATGCGTATGCGCGGGGACCTCCCTCATAGAGGCATATAAAATTCTAATTAACAAATGTCTGCCCAGACCTGCCGTCGATCTTCAAGTTCAGGCCAGAATGCAGAACCAGACACTGCAATAACAAACTGGAAGGGTCTGGAACAGAGTTGTAACCACTTGGAATACATTGCCACAAGAAGTGGTGGATTCCTCAACGGTTGGGATTTGCAAATGGATACTAAATAAATGGATGTCGGTGCAATAATCAATGCATACACCAGCACAAGATATAGCTGCTGACTGCTCGCTTATTGCATGATAATAATAATAATAATAAATAATAATAAAATTTAGGTAAATAATCAGCAGTGTAGTCTCTCTTATCGTCTTTGTTCAACTAAATTGTTTAAAGTAATAATAATTTGTAATTTAATCTTATTTACTTGTACTCTCATACCTTTTGTATAAAAGCTGTTTACACCTTGTTAAAGTATTGCATACTGTATATACTGTATATACTAGTAGAATCGAACAGAATCGTAAGATTAACATTGTTATGAAATGTGGCGTCACGTGATTATAGACTAGCACTATGGCATCTCTCCCCGAAGATGTCGTAAAAGTCGAGTAAGAGATAATAAAACAGATACCACAAGCCCTGAAGGACTACCACCACCTCTAAAAAAGTGGACTCGCCAACCAATGTGTATTGTTTATAGACGAAGAAGCGTACTAAAATAGAAACGACGGCGGATCGATGTCCATCCAGATCCGGGTTCCGCTCGGACCGGATAAATTCACTGTTGAATTGAGGCAAGTACTGATAGCAAACAAACGCAATCATTAAACCAAAATACCGCAAACTATAGTAATTTGTAACGTGTTGTAACGTAACGTAACAAAACTCTGTGTTGTAACGTAACGTGTGAGCTTTATATTTATCAAATACATTCACATTTAGCACTGGACATGTAAAATGATTAATTACTGTCTTGCTTGATCTTTCACCGAAGGTATTTCTTTACTTCCTCGTTGTAGTTCCGTCCGGGCGTCTCAGCTGAGGGCGAAAGAGAGAGGGTGCCCCGAAACTGCGTTTGGTTACTACCTTAATACAACTGCGTTTCGTTGCAGACATACAGACATAAAGGACTAAAGTGAAGATAAACAGGATTTGGTTAAGTGGAACGAAGGCAAATGTTCGAAGGCTATGGAATAGAAAAGGCAAACAGTTGTCCTTTTAGTTGACTAGCGTAACGCGGCATGACGCAATGGGGCCGCTAATACATAAAAAACATTCTTATAATGATGAATAACTTTTACAAGTGAGAGAATCATACATACATACATATGAGGGGACGCGCCAGATGCAACACTAATAGCAAAACACCGTACGAAATGAAATTGTGAATTAATAATATCACTCTGTTGTTACTGTAACAAAGTCCGATTGTATAGCGTGGAATAAATAGACAAACAAGTATGGATTTAAATTGGATTACTCTTTAAAACGGAGGTTTTGTTGCGAAGTTCTTGAAATTTATTTAAAAAAACAACTGTGTAGAGGCTAGTCAAACCAGAAAGGAAGAAAACAAGTAACGTGGTGATAGCCTAAGAGAGAACGAACAGTGGGCAGACCAATAGCTCGGTGATGAGACGATGAGATGAGTGTTGACTCATCGGTGATGAGTGTGTATTTCTTTGGGCTTCTTTATACCAGTGATTATAATAACTGAGCTATTTATTTTTTTCAGGACCATAAATTCTTTTGTGGACTGTATCTCCGAGTGCACCGGCCCGCGACACGTGGCGCTTATTTATTTAGGATGCATTGGCCTGCATTAAGACGGTACCGACCAAACCAGTTGCCTAATGTAGGTGCATTGATTGATTTGATCTATACTTTCGGATTAATTTGACTTTATTAATTTTTATTAAAATGATACTTACATCATCAAAATAACGAAGGTCACAATTTATTTGTAACACACTAACCCAATTTACAATGACATAATCCAACAGTTAAATAATCCAACACTTCCCTTAAAAGCGGAAGCGTACGAAGCGACGAGTATTGTGACAAGGTCTGTCCAATAAAGTACCAGTCGGGTGACACATTCCAACATTTCCGTGAGTGGAATTCGGGACGTCGGCAAAATGAATTGAACGTTTTAAAGGAAGGCTTCTACTAAAGCTCGCCATTACATGCGATCTGTTTTTTTCATCTGGCCACTAACGCGGACTATTTTTCGAGTAATGGTCCATTCTTACCCGTTATACCTACTCGTACGTTCGCAGGTTCGTGGTACCCATCCGAGAAATAAAGGTTCGCTTTAAAGGAAGATGGACAGACAGATAGTCCAAATGTCCCATCCCTATCACTATAACACTGGCTGGCGTGTGGACCCCGCGTGCAAAAAAAAGTACATAAAAACCAAGAGAGTAAACACAGTTATTATAGTTTTCTACAAACGCATAAACAGCAGAATATCGCCATCTACAACATCAGCTGGACGGTGCACGTGCATGCAAATTTCGCGTCTTAAAATCTAAAATATCAAACGCAGGTGGAACATCCCAAATCTGAACTACTTATTACTACTTCTAGTTTGAGTAATCTCCTAGTAAAGACAGTAAGATGTGCTGTAAAGCCTTGGGAAAGATCTACACATACACATCCAATAGTGCCGGCGGGATACACGATGATGATTATGGTATGATGGGTAAAAGGATTGAATTTCGTCCCTATTATCTTTTAACAAACCCTATTTCTTTTACTTTTATTTCCTTAATTTTAATCGTAAGCCTTACTTTAACTTGAAGTCCGTGAGCCAGTGTCATGGAACGTAACAGACCAGGTAAAATTTTGTACCACCTTCTGTATACAAACGACTTCTGTATACCTGAATGAAGGAGAATCTGAACCGTACTAAATGCTTATAAATCTTAAAGTGAAGAACGGTGTCGCGTAGTTGGTCGCGCGCAATTCTATTTGCATACTTCCGCGAACTGTTGCAAGTTTCTTGTATGACTGATATTTAATGCGTTCGACTTGGACGCTTTGTCTTTGTGTTAAAACTGTGGTATAGAATTGAATGTTTTATTTCCAGTTATTACTTGCCATTAGTATTTGCTTAGAGCCAAAAGCTCACTGCGATCGACAAGGTCTATTGTGACCCCCCTGATTTTCAGCTCACCCCCAAGAATCACGTGTTCCATGAACCGTATGATGATGTCACCAAATCTGGAGACAAGAAGTTACCTCCCAGAAAGTTCAACAGATCCAGAGTACGTGGATTAAAGTTTCTGGTTTAGTCTGCAGACGGAATCTGCAGACTGATAGTCCCATACTGCGAGGATGCATCCTCAGTGGAAACTAAACAATTATAGTATATGAAGATTGGTGTAGTAATACTAAAGTTTACTTCGGTACTCTCTCTCACCAAAAACTACCGTGAAATGTACTGCATTCCCAACTTTATCGTATGTACGTTTGTATTTCGGTATTGAGTGAGAAATGCAGGAGCCCATTCCCATCCCGGGCTGTGCCAATGTTTCTCATTTTGGAGTGGTGTTGACATGTATCGCGGTCTTTCATTGGAGAAAGGATTCACTTCCCACCAGGAAGACTATCTGCACGTGTGCCAGCTTCTTTATACATAAGATAAAGCTAGTTCATTGGCCCAAGTTACTTGTTCACGTGCGTCGATTTCAGTGAGAACCTCTCTACGTATTACAAAGTAAAATCATTATCTATCGATCAAATTTTTAATCATTTCCTCGCTGAACTAATAGCCTTTCAATCTTTCACAATATAGGTTGAAGATCGTCCCCGTAATTAAGAGTCCCTTGTCTCCCTATCAGTTTTTTCTCGACAGAATCTAGGGCTCTGGGCAATTATCGGAAAACCGTCCGCTTGTCCGATCATTCAGCGACGCGATTAGATTATCAGATCGGTTCGGCAAAATTAACTCTATACGCCTGCTTTCAAAGTCTAATTTGGACTAATGATTTATTAAGATGCCTGTATTTTTTTTTTATAGAACGAAGCGGAACACGAGCAGACAATTCACGTGGTGGTGAGTGGATACTGTCGCCCTGCGACATGCGCGATACATACCGACATCAGTTCAGAATGACAAACGATGATGGGTACCTAGCTTCTAGAGATTTAAGAATGAATTTGTATATAGGGTTGGAAAAATGGGGATGGATAGGATTGAATGTAATGGGAACGGGTTGTTTAAAATTCAGCACTTTTTTTAGGTGATGAGTCGGTGACAAACCACTAACTCGCACCGTGTACGTACACTGGCACCTATTTACAGAGAAATTGGTATATAATAGTAGTAATTCGATTAGCAGTTGTTCATGAATGGGGTGTGTGGCGTCGAAGTTCGTAGCAGAGTATTATAGTACCTACGTAGCAGAATAACAAAGCCAACTTCGTTTAGGATTTTTTTTTTGCCGTGGTGTAGACTACAATACACTACACCGTGTAGTGTCGGCCGGCTTTAGAATAGCATAACCCCATCTCCTCCCGTGGATGTCGTAAAAGGTAACTAAGGGATAACAAAGCCGCTACCACGAGCACTGCTGCACCCGCTCTAAAAGAGTGGACTCGGCAAGGCGCTTGGCCAGCTTGGGGTTTTAAGGATATCCATTCGTCATGCACAAGACAATGTGCATGAGGCGATCCATGTCCAGCAATGAACACTGAAAGTATGGGGAAAATATAGGTAAATTATTCCCCAATAGGTAAATTTATTCTAGATCTTCCCAAAGACTGTCCAAAAACGAGGAAATTTAGGGTACCTGTGTTCTTAAAATCCCTTATTACAATATTTATCATGTATTTGCTCACAATAAATAATTCCATTGCTACTGATTCCGATATGGCAAATTCGTCGCATCCCCACCCTCCCCCGCTTCCATTACAGATCATAAATATTCGCGACAGGCCGCCGGGGGCTGAAGGGGGATGCTGCTACCTGGGACTTAGTATGTTTTAAATGAAGGTCCATCAATGAGCACTTGAAAAGGGAAGTTTTTGACTGACACATGTCAGCTTAAGTAAGTACTTTTCATATGAAGAGTAGGTACTTGCAACATGTAAACATGCTCTATAACGATATGTACTCGTAACATGTATATGAGGATATGTATGCCATATCGTGTATAGGATTATATGCATACGTTTTTATTGCATAAATTGGATAATCAAGCATCTGTTAATATAAAAAAAATCCTTTGTCGTGGGTAAATGTAACAGTGCATTGTCTGTAAACATTACTGAAGATCTGCTTAATATGGAGATCATGGTTAATTGTACAGCAGTGATACGAGACCAATGTATATATTACTATACGCTAAAGTGTTTATGCATATTCTCCCAGAATGTGGACAGACACCCTGGAAGTTTTTGGGTCTGCTGTTTACCATTACTCAAGATGTCGTGAATTTATTTCGAAATACGAACATTTTATAAAATTTTGATATATACGTATAATATTTGAAATCTAACTAAAATAAACGTTGAATTTAACTCAATAAACTCTGAAATTGATTAATTGGTCTAAACACACATCCACATATACAAATTATAAAACACAATAGCCTCCTTGTCGTGCCGCAGTCGAGCAAAGCTTTTGGAACCGTTTCAATATACTGCGTTTTAGCACATTTATGTGTTTTATGACCCATTTGGCATTTGAACACATATCCAAAGGAACCAACATTTACTGACAGAGAAGCCTTTGTATTCGCTACATTTTCATGGAGCCAATTACGTAATATATAGAGATAATGTCAAAGTCAAAACAGAAAATAAGATAAAAAAAAGGGGGAAAATCTTTGAAACTACTTGATTCCTCTGATTTCCCGGGAGTGTCGTAAATTATGTCGAGAAGTACTTTTTAATACAAAAGAAGAACTGTGACTGTTCATTCATCTACAACAATAGGAGATTCAAATGAATTTGTCTACTGAGATGCGAATTAATTAAGAATATTGGAAATATTAATCACTTTTAGGATTTTATTAAGTACTAGCGACCCGCCCTCGCTTCGCTTCGGTTTATAAGTTGTTTTTTTTTTCAAAATTTCAAAATATATTAGACACGGATAATGTAGCTTCCTATTTGTGAAATAATTTTTGAAATCGGTTCGGTAGTTCCAGAGATTACCCCCAACATACCCACAAACAAACACACAATTTTACCTCTTAATATATTAGTATACCTAGATGTATGTAGCTCCAGCCTCCACTCACTCACACATTTATTCACTCTCTCCTACATTCAGGCCGTGCTCGTTATAGGTTATAGAAATTATATAACAATACCAGTTTTATATAAAATTTAGTTGTATTAATTACCCTAGTCAGTGACCGCAAAAATATAAAACTAGGTTTATTTTCGAAAAATAGCCATTGGGATTTTTTTTGCTTGCCATTATTGTAGCAAATTATGCCAGACGAAGCGAAGGTTTGCGGTTATAAATTGGATAAATGGAAGTCGATAGAACATTAATAGCTCTAGAGTCTAGAGTAACTTAAGCACCGGGGGCCTAGGCGGAAGAAAACTAACTATTGCACGAAAACCTTCCAGATCGTGTAAACAACACATTACGTAACGTGTTCCACGAGTCCGTGCCATATCACGATTTGGTCTCACTCGGTCAAGGGCGGCCCAATTGGCGCGTCAAACGAGTTGAGAGCCCGGCTCACTAACGGGGTGTTAGGCTGGGGACTCTAGCCCGCGACGGCTAACTGGCGCGGACCCGAATCTGACGATATCCCAGTGTTAAGCTGAATTTATATATAAGCATTTCCTCGATACGGAGGATCCAAAAAATATTTTATACCGCGAACCCCTCTTTCACAAAAGACTTAAAGGCTTACCCGTAAGGCTGTGGAACGAACTGCCTCAAGAGGTCTTTCCATTAAGCTACGACATGAGGTTCTTCAAGAAAGCTGTGAATAGGATTTTGCAAGGTTGGCGGCGCGCCCGCATACCCCCTGGTGATGCAGGTGTGCATGGGCGACGGTAACACTTACCATCACGTGGGACCGCTTGCTCGTCCGCCCACTTTTTTATGTAAATATATACATATACATATATATATATACATTGCAAAATTAGTGATACAAAATTAGTTCCAAGACATTTCATTTTTAAACATCTATAGCTATTAACAATGCAATGAAATTAGACATGAAAAACAAAAAGCCTCGGAACCAGTTGAATACAATTTCAAGAAATTTTAATAAGTTTCTAAGACAAACCCTTTCAAAACCTCCCGTTAATGATTTTGTAGATTTATCCAAGATTCGCATGCAGCAAGACGCGGACCAGAGAAACCCCAGCTTTAGAAAACAAACACACTGTGTTTTTACGTTTATTGTAACAAAGGCTCAAATGGCTTTTTAGGTAAAAGGGAATAAATAGAAAAGGCATTTTCAGAGAAACAATTGTGCCAAAAATATACATTAACATCTACCAACGTTAAGGAAAAGTTGCGAGTTCGTTTGTGGTTTCTAATAATTCGACCCGACTGGATGTGTACTATTTCTTCAAAGTCACGAGAGCTTAACCAGCAGTGGAGTGAATCTCATGAAAGTAGACAAGCAGAGCTTACCATGAAGCTATTGCTTATCCACGCTGATCGGTGGTGTGACGTCGTGTCGGTCGTCGTAAAAGGCGACTATTAAAGTCGCTACCACAAGTCCCGAGGAATTACACCACCTTTTGGACTCGCCAACCCGTTTGGCAAGCGTGCCGTTTTAAGGCCATACATCCCTCGAGCACGAGACAATGTGAATGAATGAGGAAATCCATGTTCAGCAGTGGACGATAAAAGGGCTTGTAATGACAAAAAGACACAAATCATCGCTGACTATTTGAAACCAGATAACCTTCGTTTTTTATTTATTTTCTATAAGTTACCATGGAAAAGACGTTATGACTTGTTCCTATAAATCACGCCATAGCATATTTGTTTTGTTTTCCGTCATTTTTGCCAGAACGCGCGAGCCTTGGGCGAAACGGTGTACAAATCAAGTAAAAGTGACAAATGTCGGCAGGATGCGATAACCGCATCCAAACCAGATAACGAGCGACTGTCTGGCGGACTGAACGATTGATGGCATGTAATTCATATGTACGGTGTGAAAATGTTGTTCCCTTGAAACGGTGACGCTGTTATATAAAATATTTTTTTAGTTATTTTTATTTATAAGGATGTATATAAACAAATGTGGTTACCATGAGACAGTATCTCGGCTGCTAAATATGGACCTAAGCCAAAGACCGTTGCTATTAATTCCAGCGCTTCGAGTTATAGGTGTTCATAGATGGCGGTGGAAGTGCAGTTACCGTAGCGCGATAGTTTGTCATCTCTACTATAAAGTATCTTTGCTAAACAAAATCCGGAAGGAAGACATTGTACGAAGAACAAAAATTACCGATATAATTCGAAGAATCAGCAAGTTAAAGTAGCAATGGTATCTGTAGAAGTGACAACCGATGGGGTAAACGAATCCTCGAGTGGAGACTCCGGCCAGATGGACCGACGACTTGAAGTCGCCGGAAGTGCGAAAAACAAAAGAACAGAAGACCGTGTATGTTGGGGTCTTGTGAGTTGAATGTCCAGCACAACCTAAATTATTTACCTAAAATTTCTGAATGTATTTCAAGTCAAAATCCAACATAAAAAGTGCAATTAATGACAAACAACAGCTATTGAATGAACCTTCCGTTTGAATAAAAAAACACGCAGACTTGCGAAAAACCCGTAAAACACGTTCAAATGGACCTTAAAATAGATATTCGCAGTAATTAAATCAGTTGAAGGGACAAGGGACACATTTGGGTGACTGTACAGTCGATGGCAGTATAACCTACACCCTTGGGGATTTTTATAGCTTCATTTGTACGGACTCGAAAAAATAATTAGAATACAGGTACCTATCACCACCGAATTTCTTCTTGTGGGTGCAAAAGACAACTACGAGATAAGAAAGCCGCTCGACAAGTCCTAACGAACTGTATCACCTCTAAAAGACGCGACGTACCGTTTTAAGACAACTTTTTTCATAATAAAGTAAATTTTTACACCAATTAATTCGGTAGTATATGCGGGAAGAACCGACTATACATTTGTTTTCTACCATATTACTAGAAAATGTTATTCGTATTGTCTCAAGATAGATTAAAATCCGCATGTCCAAGAATTAAATTTTAATTAACGGCAATTAAATTAATTATTTAACGGCATACGGGTTCGGTACGAATTGGTTACGAACTGAGCCCGTAAAACGCGAATGTTATATGCTGATTTAATGACTGTAAATGTTTGGCGTATCGCAAACCAAACCTGCGACCTTATCAACAGCAGGATAGGGCACGCCGACTGGGTTAATCGATTATCATAATTTCATAATAATGTCTAGGATGTCCATACATACCATTCTGACTACATTGAGGTGTGATTGACTGTACAATACTCAATTTTACTCCTCTTATTCCATTTTTATGGCAAATTGAATTCAAATAACGCAAATCCGTTTTAGGACCGAATTTTAATAATGGGGCATGCGGATTTCCTCGCGGTGTTATTCTTCAACGTCAACAAAGTGTTATTTTGATGGTTTGGCAAAAATTTGGACGTGACTAGGTTTCTAACAGCTGTCAATAGAATAGCGATAGCACGGCGCCATTTTAAATTCTATTTATGTCCAATTCTATTCGATTTTGCTGTTTTAGTTATTCTGGGAGATACAAAATTGACACAGTAGTTATAAAAAGTATCGCATTTTTAACATATTCCCGGGAAAAAATGGATTTAAAGTGGGCAAAACTGTTTCTTATATTGTTGTCTAAAGTAACTATCTAATTATTTTTATGTAAAAATTTACGTAGTCTGATAAGGAGGGGGACAACAGCATTCGTTTTCGATAACATAGCGGCTAGCACAAGTGGTTCCTAACCACATCATCTCTAAAAGAGTGGACTGGCCAGCCCGCTTGAGACAATGTGCATGAGGTAGCCCATGTCCAGCAGTGGGAGGTAAAAGGAATTTATAACAATACTGCTTCGAGTACTGTCTCTTTTGGAACTTCTAGCTACTGATGAAAAAACTAAATTAAAATTTACTTCAAACTCGATTGTTTTTTTTATTCATTCTGCTGTCTAATTTTTCATCTGTAAAGACGTGCCCATCACACTTCGGTAAAGCCTTGTGTATCTGTATGTTTGTAAATAACTCATAAAACGCTTGTAATTTCCCATGTTTCTGTAATTCGGCTGTTAGTGCAAACGATCATTATTAGAGATGTACCTGAGGGTAAATCGATCGACTACGACTTTGTTGTGCATGGGCAGTCACTAGTCACCCCCTCTCTCGTAACGCACTACAGATTTGAAACTCGAGGAGTTAACACCGCGCTAGCTAGCGATCTCTATAACAAAGAAAACTAATCGTGATAAGTGTAGTGTAATTTAAGAAGATACAGGGCCCTGTCAAGATCGTGAACTACTGAGAAAAAAGGGTAAGTGATTTTGTGATTTGTTTATGCGCACCATCGGCTGTATAACAATATATTTGTAAAAAACAACTTATTAAGATAAGTAGTTTTTAATGGTCCGTTTTTACATACACGGGTTACTTTTATAAAATCAGATTCTTGAGTGCTTTTCATTTGTTTCAGTGGTTTTTTTTTACTATTTTAATACTTTTACTGCTAAATAAATTGCTGGAGAGAAGACTGGGTGTTATTTATTTCCTAGGAATCCCTCTACTGTCTGAACAAACGCCGCAACTGGTCACGGTATACGCATGCTTATTCTGGCTTGTTCAAGTGCAGATTTTTATAGCACAACCATTGTCAATGGGTGACAGTGACCGCTTAACAGTAACAGATATCTGACTGCTGGTCTAGCTGCCTTTGTTTTCACAAAAATAAAACATACAAATTCACTAGACAGCGAATATAACCACTGAAGGTCATGAAAAGAGTATAATATTACGCATAGTACGATGAACAAACAAATTCACGTGGTTAAAAAGGAAACGATCGCGGCGAAATCTCCTTAGTTGATGTTACATATGTGACCATAAAACAAGCGATACATAAAGCTTTTTATATTAAAGCTGGTAATCAGGCAGACAGCCCACCTGGTGTTACCGTCACAATACCAGGATGATTACAGACGTACTACATGCCCTGCAAATATCTATTCACAGCTCTGAAAGAAAGATTTCACAGCATGAAGATCCCCAATTGGTAACGCAGCGCCTCAGGAAGTAGGTCTTTCCACCATTCTCGGGTTTGCGGTATAAATTGTCTTGTAGCCCGAACAGTACGCGATTGCCTGCTGTCAAGAAAATGCGAATGTGCTGCATTTCGATGACGGGAGGTGCGGTAATAAAACAGTTCCTTACAATATTAAAGTGTCACTAGCTCGGCGGCGAGGGAAACCAGCATGCTCCAGAAATAGAAAAAAAAAAGACTGGAGTATGTGATCCACCAATTCGCACCGGGCGCGCGGCACGCAGTGATTTGCTAGGAGAGGCCCGTACCCTGCAGTGAGACGTTAGAGTTGAACAAGTACAATGTCATGTTTAGTGGCCACACGACTCCCCCACGTAACATAGGTACGCCCTTGGCCGCGCCCCTTCCCGTCGAAAATCTCGGACCAACCCTCGCCGATATATGTGCCGTCAACATAATATTATACGGACATTCACGGTAAGCCGGTATTGACGTAGGCAAAAATGTTTTTTCCTTTATTTGGGATGTTGGTAATATTTTTTAGATTTGCGTAGGCAATGTAAATTATTATAAAATCAATTAAAAGTAGCTACGTAACCGTAACTAACTCTTTTGTCGTCCATTGCTGGACGTGGGCTTCGTCAAGGTCTTGTGCATGAAGGATGTGTAGTGGCCTTAAAACGGCACGCTGGCCAATCGGATTGACGAGTTCACTCTTTTAGAGATGATGTAGCTCCTTGGGGCTTTTGTGGTAGCGGATTTGTTATTCCTTGGTCTTTTTACGACATCCACGGAAAGAGATGGGGATACAGTGTGTCGGATTATAAAAATCTAATTTCATACATTACTTTAAATTTGTATTTCACTATTCATTTATGGCTATTACTTACATAGGCTGTAACGAACCTCTTCTATGCTCAGAATTTCTTTGCTGGTTAAAGTTTAAAAGTAAGATTAGCTCAATATCTGGTAGAACTGGTAACCGGTGTGTTAGAAGTCTTTGAATTGAGACCACATAAACGGAAGTGCAGTGTGAACACGAGATTAACACGGGTCATTTGAACGAACCTATAGTGGCTGGATGAGAAGAGGAGAAGCAGAATGGTGGCGACCCTTGGGAGAAATTTGTATCTTTTTTTTCCTTTAATATATATATGGCAATAGTGCAATTAGCATATTCTGCTAGTGTCAAGTTTTCTTCATAATTAACTATTTCTAAGTCTAAAACCCCGTTCAGTTATCGAAGTAAGTCAGGAGTCGCTCAATACAGTGATAGTAGGTTTACTGAGGTCAGAAGACTCCTTGGCAGCACACGAAAAACGCGGTCCTATACTTTTATTTCATTACTAGCTGCTAGCCGTGGCTTCGCTCCCGTGGATTTAGTTGTTTAATTGTGACTTGTGATCCCAAGACTCAATTTTGAAAAACTGTAAAACTTTTATTCAATTAGTTGTATTGTAGAATATTTATACCAAGTTTCAAGTTAATAGAACCCTCAAATATTTTTTCCACACAAACATTCGACACCCCATTTCATCCGCATACGGGTTAAATTTCACGAAATTACTTCCTCATAAAAATCTTTACGTCATAAAAGGAGACTACTTGTCAAAGGACAATGGCCTTTGTATGGGTCGATGCCCAGCTATCAATTTTCATGTATATGAATGATTTTTATTGTGTTGATTTTACTTCGATAGCCACGGATTAATAATAGCAAAAAAAAGCAATTTATAGGGCTGTTGAGTATTTTGGAAAAAGATATGTAAAGTTAGCATATAATTACTATGAAAAATGAGCATATGTAAAGCGCAACACCTGTTTGTTAGTTTTTTTAACTTATTTCAAAGCCATTGATCCAATTTTAATCCAGCACACAATTGGTTCAATTTTAGAATACGGCGGATTCGAAAATAATTAAAACACTGCAAAGAGCGCGCCATGTCATTTATCCACAGATAGAATAGTTATGAAAATCCTACTTAGGCCTACTCTAAAACGTGTCATGTTCGCTCTTTCACAATTTACGATGGCTTCTTTTTTATCTTATTTAACACACAAGAAACACCGCATAATTTAGATTGTCAAAGAGCGAATATAACACGTTTCAGAACGTACCATAAATAGGTTACAATTTTATTAGGCTGCGTTCCAAAAGGTGCGTTTTGGAGCACAATCGCCCGTTTTGCAACGTGACGTACCGTTTTCTAGATATATTCAGTATACATTTCAATTTAGTGATATAAAATAATGGGTTAAATTAAATTATCGTTTTATAAATATGCTGGATAACAGTAATCTATTTTATTTTCAATATTGGTTTATTTTATTCTGCATTGTCTTTTAAACGTGAACGATAATTACTACAGATAGTTTCTGCTTTTGCGTCAAACATAGTGGCTAGAGCCAAAAACAAGCAATAGATAAGAGGTGTGACACCGGAAAAGCAACAATTAAATAAAACTACAATTTAGAGTAATATGATTATTGCAAAGTTCTTCAAATGTAAATGTTATTCTACAAATTATGGAATTCATATTATTTTTTTAATGTTACTTAAATTCATATACATGGCTACTCATTAGCTGGGCTTTTTGTCCTTTCATGTTTCTAACTTCAGCGGTTTCACGTCGGTCTGCGCGGCGTTGATGAGTCAGTCAGGATATTTCTCTTTACATGTTTAGATTATCACAAACATTACGCACAAAAAACATTTGAACTATCATTATTAAATCACAAAACCCACAATTAGTCAAACCAAAACTTAACGTCTCCAATTCCCACCAAAAAGTTCGATACCTAAATCTACAATAGTAGTAGATAAATATAGGTGGACAATAACATTTAATCTACACGTACAAAAATACGTCTTGTATACCAATGAGAAGGGGATTATCAATTCCTCTATAGATGTGCGATTTATATCAAAATGGACACTGTACTCGTATTAACATGTCGCGAGCAATGCCAAGAAAACAAATGTTTAGTCTTTACATTCGTAACAAGATATTCAAAAATATCTTAGGGTATTTTTAGAATCCAACATTCCTAGGCGAAAAAGTAAACAAACTACTAAACGTATTCAATTCAACAAATGCATGTGCAATGATGTAAACAAAACGCATTGCGCTGGAACGCAGTGCGCTACTCACTTTAATAATGGAAGTCAGTTTTTCTTGAAATCGGAACATCATTTAATATTAATCAAAATAATTTCTTTTTTATCGCGTCAGCTGTTCTCATCACCTATAACACAATGCTTGAACACGAAAGTCTTCAATCAGTGCGAAACAGTTATTATGACGTACGGTGTTGAAACGTGGCCTCTGACGGTAGGCCTTATGCTTAAGTTCAATGTCGCTCAGCGAGCTATGTAGAGAGCTACGCTCGGAGTTTCTTTGCGAGATAAAATCCAAATAAATATTAAGTGAATAAGTTTAAGTATGTATTTATAGCACGATTTTATTGTTAAGTTGATTTATTAAACGGCCATTGTTTTTAAACGAAACCAAAACTAAAACGGTTTTTTAACGATTTATTATCAGTTGCTCGTTTGGCACATGTCGATAAAGTCATGTTTGTAAAAAAAGAAATTGCCGTTATACATTCTATAAACACGTAAATCAACATAAAAAGCATCGCCATAAAAACAAGTAGTTTAAACATGACAATTGTTTTCATTTGCCCATAAAACTAACTAAAGTACATTTCAACTTGAAATGCAAGAAAAGATCAAAGGTAGGCGTCACTCGGAATGGAGATTGTGCTATTATCCGCACTGTAAAACCGTAACCACCCCAGTTACCGTTCATTGCTGGACACGAGCCTCACCATGCACAATCTGCCGTCCGCTAACTAAAAAATGCCGACTTCGGATTTTCTACACAGTGTAAAATAAAGCTGACAATTCTCTATCGGTCTGTCCTTGGAATTATGTCTCTAATCAGTGTTAAAAAAAATTGTATTTGTTCACATTTCCTAGAGATCGATTCTCACGTTTTTTTTTTGCCAATATTTCAATACTTAAAAGTTTAAGATATTGGAAAAACTCAATTGGGGCGTCTGCCTGTTTAAAGTCAAACTCAAAGTTATCACTTAGCTGCCTTTTAGTTAGCGGACGGCAGCAAGGTGTTGTGCACGAGGAATACGCCACGCTGGCCAAGCGGATTGGCGAGTCCACTCTTTTAGAGATGGCGTAATTCCTCAGGGCGTGTGATAGCGGTTTTATTATTCCTTAGGTCGCCTTTTACGACGCCCACGGGCAAAGTTGTGGTGGTATTTCTGAACATTTTAATCACACTGCCATTTTAAAACCACTAGAAAACAAAGCTTGACGAGTCCTATCCAACGACAGGTCATTTAAGTAATTGACTATGATATATATTTAGATTTTTTTTTTAAAACTACTCGTTTTTGTAATTACTGAAACGATCTGGTTTAGTTACGAACTTAACCGAGATATAGACACAAAACTATTATTCTGCCAAATTTAATTTCAATCGGGTAGGAAATGCGTCCTGCAGTTTTGTCCACGAATTTCGTCCCTAAATTAAATTGGGAAATCTGTTAAAGATTTTTACACGCGATTGTACCTACGTCATATAACTAATAAGCTCTATGGACACAATTGAACTACTGAGTGCAATTAAACTACCATCAATCTATTTATATATTCCATTTGCTTAACTACATAAAACACAATACCTACATTTATACAGGACACGTAGGTATGTCGGTGCCTATCTCCCTTGAACAGAACAACAAATCATTTCTATCTATACATATAATAAAAATGTAACTGATCGCTGTCTGTACATAGAAGATATATGAGAAAAATATTATTGGGGGCCTTTATCAACGCAATAGAACCCAAAACAATGATTGTTAGAATTTTTGTCTGTTTATCTGTTTGTCTGTGCGTTTGTGCGCGCTAATCTTAGAAACGGCTTAACCGATTTGGGTGCGGTTTTCACTAATGTATTGTGGTAAGCTTCAGTTAAAATTTAGTGTTTGTTTTATTTCAATCACTTCATAAATAAAAAAGTTATATCAATTTAAAGAATCACGTCGAACATTTGTTCGATAAAAATAAGCCATAAGAAATAATGTGTGTGGTCGTTTTTGAAAATACCAAATACCCCCTCAGAAGGTAAAGACGGTGTTTATAAACTAAAGTCCACGCGGACGAAGTCGCGGGCAACAGCTATCCTCGATATATTTTTTTAAAAATAGGGTTTAGTTGTATAACTAAAAACAAAGGCAGATGACATTTACGAATAATGCAAAGAAATTTGGTAAAAATTTCATTAATTTAAAATCAAGCTAGAAATATGGGATTTCTGGATAAAATAAACAGAATAACCATTGTTATAAGAATAACCATAAGAATAACCCTGTGTATTTTTAATTTCCGAATATAATGTTGCGTACACAACGACAACGCACAACGCAACGACAGCGTTGTGCCGCGGGGTGTCGGCTGGCTATAGAATAAAAGCCCACTGATAAAAGGCGACTAAGGGGTAACAAATGACTACCACAAGCCCAGATTCAACTACACCATCTCTACACAAGTGGACTCGCCAACTCGCATGGCCAGCGTGACGTTTCACGGCCGTACATACCTAATGCACAAGTCGACGTGCTTGACGGGCCCCCCGTATCCAGCAGTGGATACATGCATATACTTTTGTTAAAAATGTTGCTAGTGACTTTTTTCATAGGAGAGCAAAAGATGTAATAGTAACACCATATTTATTTTATTTATTTATTCTTTATTGCACGGTGACAAAAGGCGGACTTAATACTTAGAAGCATTAGCATTAATTGCTATGGTAAATACTTGGTTGGTTCGCAATCAAAGAACGCTTTTGTATTTCTAACTAATTTTTAAAGAGCTAGAAGCCAAACTGAAATTTTAATTATGAAGAATACACAAACTTTATGATCCCGTCAAAATTTCCGTCCCCGTTTAATTTCGAATTTAGAACTGGAAAACGAACTCTTTGGATTTCACTAATGAGAATGTCAAACTTTTTTTAACAAATTCAAACCATTTTGCGCGCAAAAACAACAATGTTTACATTCTTTTTAAACACAAAAAATGACTATTAATACTTCAAAGTAAATAATAGAATAATCACTTATCAACATAAAAAATACTTTTGCAAAACAAAAAACTGCACTGTTCAACAAGTCAATATTTGGCGCGCTTTTGTATTGTCCAAACAGTTTTGCCGCGTACCATAGACAATAAATAATCTTTCGCGTGTTTTATTTTTATCGTACGTCCGTAGGTCGGGAGGCCTCGGGTTACACTGGAGCTTTCAGTTACAGCTGAAGGGTGCGGGGACTCGCAAAGTTTATAGGGAGTATTTGGCGCTAATGCAATTTTTTTATTGATTTAAATATTGCAGTAAAGCTTGTTTTTTGCATACGTTTTTTTAAGTTTTGTTTTGTTAATCTGACAACCTGAAAGATGTACAAACATTCACTACAATTAGTTATCTGATATTACTTAAATATGACGTAATCACAAACCCCATTTAAAAATTACTTTAAATATTATTATAACAAAAGAAAGAAAAATACGTTAATAGCGCGCGCCTGTCAAAAAAGGAAATTTCATTGTCTTAGAGAATTATATTTAGATAAAAGTTATCTTAAACATAGATAGATCTTCATGTGTCCTATGCTATATTTGCAATGATTTGCATGTTTGCTCAGAAAAAAAACGTGTAAGTGTATTTTAATGACATTCGAGAAAAATGCGAAAGGTATCGTTAAGGCTTACAATCATTCAAAATCAAGCTAGAAACTTGGGAGTTTTACATAAAACAAAACGATTAACCATTGTTTATTCTCAACCAGCGCATTTGTCATTGTGTACTGATGTCGGCAGATATCGTAGTACGACAGTGTCCACGTACCACTTAGATAGACTGTCAGTACGTCTGCCACCTACACATATATATATATATGTCTTAAATAAAAAAAAATATCTTGAATAAATGTTAATTTTCTACCTTTTAGTTTTTTTTTTAATTCTGAATGTTTATGCCGTGGTAAATTTGAAACTATTGAATAGATTCCGCTTATCGATAGTCGATTGTAGATTAATATAGAGAAAAGCCCTTCAGTACTGAACAAGGTAAACCTGCACACAAAGTAACATTTCCGTCCACGCACACAATGACAGACCTATTTATAGAACTATATTGTACACAAACTAACATCAGCAACGACCAGCCAACGTAGACCTACCATCCTTACTTTTTATAAATAAGGTAGATATGTAGATAAAACTCTTATTGCACACCAAAATAAAACAACAGGACAAACAAACGACTTCCTAGAGAACCTAAGTATAGCCTATATCCATATGTATTAGTTTAATAGCCTCCTAGAAATGAAAGACTTTTTTAAATCAGTCCGACGTTTTTGTCATTTTATTTCACAAAATAATACTGTTAATATAAATATAGTGAGGGCAAGTCCACCGAATATTTTTTCTTTTTTCAGTAAAGTGGAGTGGACTTGAAAAAAGGATTAGATGGGATGGAAATAACATTGTTCATTTCTACGACTAGCAAAACATTCTGTAAGATGAGCACACGGCTCTTTGTTGATGTTGCCAAAATATTGGTCCGTAAGTATGCAAAAAAAAAAGTAGTGAAACGACGACGAAACAATTCGAGAAACTTTGTCTGTTGTGAAAATAGATAAACAAAAGTTATAAAAACTTTACAGAGAGAACAAACATTAGACTTGGATCTTGGCGTATACGGTATTACACGGCAATATCCAATATTGCACGCATTTAATCTCCGCTTATATGTTTACATACTTATATATCTTCGGCGAAATACACATAAACTGGAATAACAGCCACAAAAAACAACTAAAAAAAAAAAAAAGGCAAATGCACCAAACAAAAAAACCGATACGCAAAGTAGAGGATAACAAAAAGAAATAGCAATATGTTTTTTTTTTTACAAATGAAATCGCGGCTTCATGTTTCGTTAAAACATAGTTTATAGATAATTTTTTTCTGCAATATAAAGATAGAAAGAGAACGTATTACATGTGTTCATTGTAACCGAACAGATCAAGTTATATTGGACTAAGTGGGGGAGACAAAAGATACAAATCACTGCTGGATATGTCACGTCACAAAGATGTTGCGACATATATCAAACGGTTTTAGTTGTTACTTTGTGGATACATTAGTGAAAACATGATACTCGGATGTATATTTTATATAAACATCCGCTTTCTGTGACACTACACTCACTCAAAGTTAGATTAAAATAAGTTTTTGCCAATCTTATGAATATTAGAAATAACCCTCGTTTTTCTTATTTTATTTTTGTTTCTTCCCCTAAGAAATCAACGAACTACTAACAAATTTGACATACGTGTAGTTCGTTAGATGGATGGACTGGACGGATACGTAAAAAGTAGTCAAAGTGGACGAAGCCGCAAACAACAGATTGTTTCTTATATTTTGTAACGTTTATCGTTCATCATTTTAATATGTAATATGCATCTTGGATTATTTTTGTCTCAGGAATTAAAATCATACAATTACCCTACTATATATATACATTTTATTTCGCTATGCATCAATTTACAAATTTCAAATGCCTAGAAAATATGCCAATCAGCTCGTGTATTCCTAAATATAGTGTCAGTATTATTAGTGACTGATAAGCTAAAGACATAATCCATAAAAACAAGTCACATCTTCGTTAACAACATATATTTCTAATATAAACCACGTCCAAAGCCACATCTAGTAATATTAACTAAATTTAATTCCTTGAAAAACCGTTGTATGAGCGTTGGGAAGTGACTGTCGGTGTGTTTCCGACAACTGAACAGTTGCATATGTCGATGCTATCAGTCGCAAAGTTTTAACACAATAGGGCCAGCCTTGAGGTGTTTGATTGATGAGTAGTGAGTGTAGATCTGAGTGTAAATGTTCAGATTTTCTTTTCTTCTAAGAAAAATTTAACAAAACATAGTTTTTCGATAGCAGATACCTCTGGTTATAATTGGCGTGACAATCCAAACTACAGACAGATACAGAAATGGACTCTGATTGGTATACAGTAAAAAAATGGATAGTTTGGTATTACATGTACCCTCCTCGCGAGCCCTCCTTAAAGATAAAATGGCCTGTGACCTGTCGTCAGACAAAAGATGGCAACAAAACAGTTATTTTTCGAAGTTATTTTATGATTTCAGTACGGATACATATGAATATACACAAAAATGGATATTGAACAATTATCTGTAGTAATATCGATAGTTTCGATGAAATATATCGATAGTGTTGCCAGTATTAAACCTATAATAATTAAGTAAGGTAATGGTGTCGTCGTTATAAAAAAATAAAAATAAAAAATAAAAGGAAACTGTTTCGTCTGTGAACGATATTCTGAAGTAATATCGATAGTATTGATAGTGTCGATGAAATTTATCGATAGTGTTGCCAGTAGTGAGTGAATCTGTGATAATTAGGGCAGATAATGGTGTCGTCGTTATAAAAACACAAGAAACAAATTATGAAATGGTTCTGAATACTTTTCTATAATAACATCGATAGTGTCGACAAAATCACTCAATAGTGTTGTCAGGAGTAAGCCTATGTAACTAGGCGTCGATAGTTGGCAGTAGTAAAGAAAAGTAAGAACTACATATTATAGATACGATAATAGTGTCGTCGAATCGTTATAAAAACACAAGCAAAAAATATATTAAAAAACTTTCACAGTTATTAACAATTTTCTATATCAATAGTGTTGTTAGCGCGTCGATGAAATTTGTCGATAAAAACACAAACAAACCAAAAATACTATCACGCTTATGAACAATTTTCTATAATAATATCGATATTAATGATAATGTCGACGAAATATATCGACATTAGATCTATATACGACTTACCTATACTTTTTCTCATCTGCGAATTATCCCAGAATTGTTCGTCCTCGACTTTACGGGAGCTTCGTTCCACTGCAAGGAAATCTTTTTTTAGATTTCTCTAATTAAATTAAAATATATTAGGAATAATTGAGCAGTTTACCAGGTTGAGAACTAGCGGAGTTATCGTATTTTAAGAATGTACGCTAAAATAATTCGTATCCCGAAAAAAAAATCTTTTATGCATAATGTCATAATTCATGCAAAATGAAAATGAAGATTTTAATTCAGTTTGATGACGTCACAATACATAAAATTCTTAAAAGGCCCTTAGTTTAGAGACTAAAAGGGAGACATGGTTATTATCCGTACGTTTTAGATGTAAAAATGTTTGTGCCTTCATGAACACTATTCAACGATGTATGTCATTTGTATGTAAAAGTATAAGTATGTAAAAGTATATACTTTATTCTAAGCGCAGTTGTATTCCACTTGCGTTGTGGGCGTCGGGCCCGGTCACTGCCCTGTACTGAGTAATGAGCGTTACAAATGTTTTAGATAGAACAACAAAACTTACGTTTGTAACTTTTGATGGGATCCCTAAAAATTTATATACAATTTTAAATTAGTTGACGTGTACCGGGTTTTGCGTTATTTCATTGACACGCTGTATAATACAGATATTTTACAAGCCTAAACCTAACACAGCTGATTGAGCTCTTGTTTAGTTTGTTGTAGGGCGGCGGTAGCCACTTACCATCACGTGGACCGCATAACCGTCTGCATGCTGCATTATATAAAAAAAGAACCTAATTTTACAAAACATATTTTAAAGGTCTTAAAACCTTATTTTAAAGATCTTTTGTATAAATTATTCCCGCAAATAAACTATTCTATTCCATTTTGTTCTATATTAATCATACAATAAGTTACCATAATTTTACAGAATAGAAAACAAATAAAATCACTTACTATTAAGGAAGTGTGCGGTGCTGGAAGATTTCCTCGACTTCCTTTCGTTAGAGTCCTGACCTATTCAAAGGAAAAACACATTTAATATACATATGTGTGACTTTATCTGAGCAAAAGGAGCTTATTGTCCGTATGTACTTATTGGCTTTGAAATTAAAACTTTTTTTCTTTTATTATATATGGCAATGGTGCAATTAGCACATTCAGCCAGTGTCGAGATTTCTTGTTAATTTCAAAGTGTAAACGTATCCTGTCAATGTCCAGTCAGGCATCGCTTAGTATAGTGATAGTACACTTAGTACTGAGGACAGAAGACTCGCATAATTCATGGAAAACACTGTAATGATTTTTGGAATATAACATCGTGAGGATCGTGATTTTTGGAATATAACAGCGTTATAATAATATATATAAATGTATATATTTATATGTATATAAATATATACATATGTATAATAATGTATAGTGAAGTCAACATGCTAGTGGTGGAGCGATGTAAGTGTAGGTATGCGCGCGCAGTCACTATCCGATACGTGGGTACTGCGGGGCGGCAGTCTGTAGCCGACGATTAAACGTGTAACATATATTCCGTGTTATCATTCTTCAAATATTCCTAAATACAGGATAAATATATATAAAAAATAATGTTTGTTTGTTTGTTTATTCGTCTTCTATGCGCCCCTAAATCATTGACCCGATTTCGATGAAACTTTGGTGAGTTGTTGCACGCGAGCCGGCGAAGGTTTCTGACAAAAAAAAATCTAACGCATTGCAACGCATACCGGGCACAACTAGTGTACAATAAAAACGTAACAGGATCGTATCTGTACATTAAATATGTTTTGAGAACAATCGTTGTAGTGTACTCTCTAAGAACGATACGAATCCAATTCGCTGTGACAAATCTGTTTTTTTTAATATAATTGATTTGGACACCGGCATAGCCATTGGTCTACACACAGCAAATAAAACAGAATTGTTTTTATCGCGTATAATTGGGCCGTTCTAATAGGTCGGATTTGACATATGACGAACCATATAATCCACCGATGTGAAATATTAATTGTCGTAGACGCAACGCTTCCAACAAAACGACGCTTAAAATTGATCGAGTTATACCACCACACGATACTAATCGTTTGATCGATAACTCGATCAATTTTAAGCGTCGTTTTCTTGGAAGCGTTGCGTCTATCTTCCAAAACAACAATCTTTAGAATTTTTGTCTGTCTGTCTGGACGCGCATCACGCAAAACCCACTGAACATAATTTAATGAAACTTAGCATAGTTATAGCTTATGTCCTGGGTTAACATTTAGGGTATATTTTATCCCGATCCGTTACAGAGTTCCCACGAGAATCACTCTGAAGCTCGCGCGAACGAAGTCGCTGGCACTGCTGGTGATAAAATAAAAATAATAATGTGTAGTCATGGGGGAGAGTGCATGCTGCAATCCAACAGCCACTGGGCGCGCTCGACTGGCCACGTTACCCCTCTCTCACAGAAGACTACCTTGAAATGTACTGCATTTCCCACTTTATCGTATTTCCCCAATGTACGTACGTGTTTCGGTAGTGAGTGAGATGTGCCAGAGCCCATTCCCATCCCATCCTGTCCCTCCCCATTTTCCTAACCCTTTCTCCAAATCCATTCCTATATCTCCAAAGGTAGGCAGCGCATCCGGGGGCGTGCCAACATTTGTCATTTTGGACTAATGTTGGCATGTATCGCGGATGTCTATGGGCGACAGTATCCACTTACCATCAGGTGGACTGTATGCTCGTCTGCCGCCTTCGTACATAAAAAAAAAAAAAAAAAAAACTTACTGTTAGGCTGGTGTATCCTCTCCATGAATCGTGATATTCTCTTGGTGTGATGTTCTCCGTCCAAGCAACAACCTTCCTCTACGAATTTAGCACAGGAGCGGTGCACTCGCAACTTGCAATCTGCACATGAATAATATAAAAAATATATATATTTTAAACAGTCTTAAGTATCCACTGCTGGACACGCGCCTCCTCATGCACATTGTCTTATACTCGTACATGAGGGGACAAATGGTCTTAAAACGCCACGCTGGCCAAGCGGGTTGGCGAGTCCATTCTTTTAGAGGTGGTGTAATTCCTCAGGGCTTGTGGTAGGGCCCCCTTTGTTATCTCTTAGTCGCCGTTTACGACACTCGAGGAAAGAGATGGGGTGCTGCTCTAAATTTTTTTTAAATTCAAACTAAACTATTTTAAACTATAAAACATTACAATATAATTTAATAAGAATAATAAAGGTAAATGTAAAAAAATGTAAAAAGAAAAATGTGGAAGCTAAAAAATTTTACAAAGATGTATTTAATACATAATTTAATACTAGACGCTAAAAAAAACATAAATTTTAAAAGAAAATTGTAGCATGGAAGAGACCTTATATAGGATCCACAAATTCACATTGGGTCCTGTTGCAGTGGGACATTGACATAGGTCACACTGGACATTGACATAGCAGCCACTGGGCATTGAAATAGGTCCCACTGGACATTGGCATGGGTCCCACTGGACATTGACATAAGTCCCACTGGACATTGACATAGGTGCCACTGGACATTAACATAGGTCGCACGGACATTACAAAGTTATATCTATACATCGTATCACTGAAACAACGCAAAGGCTAAAAATGGATTGTTCAGTGGGTATCGAGTAGAATCGATTCTACCAGTTTTTACAATAGGTTTTTTTTTCATTATTTTTAGTACAATTATTGTATATCTTTTATTCTACGATTCTACGCGCGTCGCCAGAGAGCCGAACATTTTAGACAGCACAGCGAAACGTTACACGTGTGTAAGTTTTGATTCATTACCTAAAATAATTTTATTTTTCGCTAGTACGGTTTTATATATTTTCTATATACTAGTGGGCGGACAAGCAAGCGGTCTCACGTGATGGTAAGTGTTACCGCCGCCTATGGACGTCTGCAACACCAGCGGGCTTGCGGGCGCGCCGCCGACCTTGCAAAATCCTATTCACGGCTCTCTTGAAGAACCCCATATCGTAGCTTAATGGAAAGACCTCTTGAGGCAGTTCGTTCGACAGCCTACGGGTTCGCGGTATAAGTATTTTTTTGGAATATATTCCATATTGTTTGACATGTTTCAAGTTATTTCGGTGACACGTTGTATTGAGACGTTATTTCTTTATTGCGCCATCTACCTCTATTCGTCTAGACTTCTTACCACCCAAAGGTCGTCTGGAAGAAATCGCTTTAGCGATAAAGCAAGCGAATGTACTTCTAATTAGTTGCATTTTCGTGATTTTCTTCTGTATGTTTTGGTGTACAATAAAGTATATCTATATAGTACCCTGAAGTAGAACATTGCACACTAATATCTATACATACATACATATGTAGAGAAAATCTATTTCTTCAATTTTAATTTGCCGCTCATTCCGGGCGCGATCGATATACAAGGTTATCGATCTTGCATATCGATGTAGGGTAATCTATGGTCTATAATCTATGGTATATCACCATAGGTAATCTATGGTGACATAACGATGGCGTTGTTGATTGGAAAACTTGAGTGTGAATATAGTTTAATATTGTGGATTTGTGTGTCGTTGAAAGGGATTGACATTAATTGAAGAATAGAGTTTAATGTCGTTTCTTTTGTTACAAGTAGGATTTTTACTTTATAATACTGTGCTAAACCCACCATTATTGTAAATAATTTAATGTGAAAAAACAATAAACGTTACTTTTGTTACAAAGAAACTCAATATTGTTTATTTTATCGTGTCGATTCCCTGGAACACTATTATACATATATAAAAAACATTTCAAAGCTAAAAGCCTGCATAAGCTTACCAGTGCACACGTAAGCTTGCGGCGCAAGTCCCCATATGACATTGTCGCAGTGGTGGCAGTGGCCCACAGAAGTCAACGCTTGCAACTGCAAGTGGTGGCCGCGAACCACGAACTGTTATGAAAGAACAATCATTTAACATCGATCAACCAAAATACAGAGATGGATAATCCTCTGTGACAAAACTGCTTTTTTTAATACATATAATTGATTTGGACACCGACATAGTCATTGGTCTACACACAGTAAATAAAACAGAATTGGTTTTATCGCGTATAATTGGGCCGTTCTAATAGGTCGGATTTGACATATGACGAACCATATAATCCACCGATGTGAAATATTAATTGTCATAGACGCAACGCTTCCAACAAAACGACGCTTAAAATTGATCAAGTTATATCACCATACGATACTAATATAACTCGATCAATTTTAAGCGTCGTTTTGTTGGAAGCGTTGCGTCAATTACAATCAATATTTCACAATTACATTTTTTTAATTTTTAATTTGTTGAAATTAAAATTGTGTTAATTTGTTGAAATATGACGATGTGGCGGGCATGCAACGCTGCCGGGCACAGCTAGTCAATAACAAATTGAAATTTAAAAAAGCATACTAAAACTCATGGGTTTCTAATAAGATTGAAGCAAAGAACTTTTTCAATTTTATTTATTTTTATATCTCCAAAGGTAGGCAAAGAATCCAGGGGCCAACATTTGTCATTCCGGACTGATGTCTGTATGTATCGCGCATGTCGCGAGGCGACAGTATCCACTTACGACCAAGTTGTTTAGCCATTTGACATTTATAATTACGATTTATATAAATTATGCATTTACGTGGAGTGTCTGCCCGTGCAACACCTTCATTCCTTAAAAAAGCTCGTGGTTACGTGAAGTCGCAGTTCTAAGGCTTCATAAAACTACTTTCTACAATACGTAGCTTGTTTTCTTATTAATAATAATAATAAATAATTTATTTTGCTAATAACCATTTAACACATATTAAATGAAGCCCTGCCCCCGGCACTAGAACAACCTGAAAAGTAAATTAACCTGTTTAGTAAAGTTATAGTAAACATTTTATACCATACTATCAGCGTATGTTTCTTCACTGCTGGAGATAGACCTCTCCCGAAGCTCGCCACCACACACGATCCCCGGCTCATCTCATCCAACCTCCACCGGCGACCCTCTTCAAGACGTCAGTGCACGTGGCCGGAGCGCGTCTCACACTGCGCTTCCACTCGAGGACTCGACTAGCTGAATTCACTCCTTAACTCTTTACTATGGCTACATGGTATACTCACAGGTTGCGGGTGTTGTTTGGCCAACTGTTTGACCCTCTGCTTGTAGTGCTTGTCTCTCTGCAAGAAAGTGCCCCGAGAGCCGCCCACGACCGCCGCCACGGCTGCCGGTCTGTCGACAAACACATCATCATCACCAGCTTATTCCATTATCTTCATAACTTATTCTGACAGTGCCGTGTGCTGTCCACCGACTATAAAACAGCACCACCTTCATCTCTTCCCGTGGGTGTCGTAAAAGTCGACTAAGTGATAACAAAACCACTACCACAAACGCTGAAGAACTACATCACCTTGAAGAGTGGACTCGCCAACCCGTTTGGCCAGGGTGGCGTTTAAGGCCTTACATCCCTGCAGTGGATACTGAAAGGGCTGGTTGAATCGTATTAATTGCATTTTGAGACTACCACAAACATACCTTTGTGGTAGTACCTCATTTCGTTTGTGTCACCCTCCTCGTCCCGTGCTGGTCTTAGTCATATACTACGACTTGACTACGACCGTACGACCGAGTCACAAACAGTTGTCCTCAGTTTGCCTCAGTCTATCTCACTTCTATATACTCGGGAACAATGTTTTTAGTTAATACCGATGTATTTTATAGTTTTATCGATTACGTCCGACGACAATAAAACCTAGACTTTTAATATTTAATTACATTAGACATAATTAAAGATTAAAAATGCCGACTCTTTAATCATAATCGTGAAGATCTGATTTATTTATTTAATGACACTTGTCCCAACTGTCTGGTAGGGACGAGTGTGAAAAAAATGCATTCATCCCTACCTAGTTGGGACGAGTGCAATGACCCGCTAGGACTGTGCCAAGTTTCAATAAAATCCGTCCAGTAGTTCATTGTTGTTGTTTTAGACTCTGTATCATTCGTGCTTTATATTGGAACAATCGCTTTTTGTCAAAAAATATTTCATGTACCGTTATTTTATTATAATGTATAGTTATGCAATGCAATCAGCCCTTTCAGAGCCCTTTCAGTATCCTCTGCAGGGCACGGGCCTCCTCGTGTACCCTGTCTTATGCATAGGGTATATACTCGTATATGTGTAATATAAAAATATAACACAATTTGAGCTTATAGTCAGAATATGTTCTGATCATAATACATAGTTTAAATAGCAATTAAAGATTTGAATTCTGACTTTGCACACATTTAGGAAAAGTTGAAATACACAATAGGTATTTATATAAGTCTTATTATAACAACACTGTTATATGTATACTCTTGGTGTACCGCGAGTAAATAAATAAAAAACAGTGTTAAATTCTTTAACATCTAACCTAAAACATTCCTTCCGAGAATTTTAACAACTTACGCGTTCTGCTTGATCCTTTTCTTATTTTTAGTCTTCGGCGACTGCCACCATCGTCGCCTGACTTCCCTCGCCTCACACTCATTAAGCTCCGTAAAATTCACCATTATTAATCATTAAAAACTATTAATAAACATAATAATTGACGCATCGTATCACAGACGAGTTCAATTTAACTACGATAATACTTTAGCTGTGACGGGAAAATACTGTCCCTACCCGACATTTGTGGTAATTTTTCCTTGTGTCAAGTTGTAATTTATGTTATACGATTATGACGTTTGTTATGTAGGTAGCCAATACGAAACATTGCCATTTCTAATCGCCGAGCGGCCGTCCTCCTCCGAAGAATTTAATTCCTTAATTAATTCACGATAACCGAAGCGCGTGCGTCTTGTAACTGAGTGGGCGAGGGGCAAGAGGGATAAGGCTTTATCCAAACTTTATTAATCGCGAGAACAGATCGCGCGTCCGTCTAGAGCGAAAGCCGGAGCGCCAAGGGTATTAATTTATTCACGATAACAGAGGCGCGTGCGTTTTGTACAAGATTCGCAGCGCAAGAGCATTCGAAGGCCCAAGAGGCCAATTCCGAACAAATATCACTGTATGAGTTTTTTTTACAATGATTTTATTAAAAGTACCTACACGAACTATTAGAATGTGAACTAGTTTCAAAAAGGGGTCAATAGTAATCGGTAGGGAGAATTCGCTAATTTCTGTACATTTCAGACAAAATATGTTTAGACGAAATTTATAGTTTTAGGAGAACTATTGCAAAATATAATATTTATGTGTTGACGTCGAGTTTGAAATAAATTGAAAAATTTCCACCATCGTAATTTTGGAACTACTGTACTGATTTGAATACAAACAAGATATTAACTACCCTCCTTATGAAAAACGACAAAAGTGAATTTGGTGAAGATGTGAATCATCTACAATGACAATGTTCGAAAACGATATTGGTTTAAGCGAGGTGAGCCATCACAAATAGTCCCAAAGCCAGGCCTCACTCCAAAGTCATGTTATGTGTATGGCGGGAGTGGAAAGCCATTGTGTGTTACGAGATTTTGCCACATGATCAAACGATTAATTCTGATGTCTACTGTCAGCAAATAGTAAAATTGAAACACGTCCAGAATTAATGAATAGAAAAGGTGTAGTTTTCCATCCCGACAATGCTCGACCGCAAGGACAAAATTGATGGAACTTGGCTGAGAAGTTTTAATGCATCCTCCATACAGTCCAGACATAGCACCTTCGGATTATCATTTACTCCGCTCTTTACAAAATTCTATAAATGGAGTAAAATTACATTCAAGAGAAACCTGTATAAACGATTTAAATGTATTCTTCGCTCAGAAACCCCAAAAAATGTATAGCGATGGGATAATAGCTCTGCCAGAAAAATAGCGAAAGATATTCGAATTTAATGGACAATATTCTGTTCAATTAATATTTATGTAATCTTTACTTATTTTCACTATAAAAAGGCCGCGAACTTATCCGACTACCTAATATTTGTGTAAGAACACGCTAGTGCAGGGTTTGTAGTCATTTTTTGTAGTCATGGACCACTTTCAAAATTTCAAAAAACTGACGGACCCCATCCTAATTTAATTGTAGGGAAAGAAAACAAGATATTTAAAAAAAAACTTTTATTTATTACTATATTAAACAGTATTTATTGTCTTCATATCTAACATGGACCCCCAGCACTCATGCCACGGACCCCTCCGGGTTCCATGGACCCCAGGTTAAGAAACCCTGCACTAGTGGGTCACAGGGCACTCTCCTGTAGTGCAGACACTAACAATACTCATTCGAGTAGACACTGAAGTTCTTGCTGCTAAATCCTTAAGAACCCTACGGTCCCTAATGCAAACTTAAATTCAACTCCAAACGTTAATTGGCCGTGTTCATTTACTCTCACATTTGATCCGTAAGGTCGTGCCAACTGCTCTCCGATAAAGGTTTCTCTGTCAATACTAGCTTCCGTGAACATCCACTACTATTATTATTGTATAGGTACTCAATTAGACTTACACTATAGTCCGACTATAGTTCCTTATTGTTTATTCGCGGTGTTATTTATTGTTTCAATTATTTTTATGTTATTCACGTCTACTAATAAATTGAACTGACTGGTATTTTGACTTGAAGAAGCCCCACCACCTGAACTAAGTTGAATTGTGATCTATGTACACGTGTGCGTTGACACGGTATCACTTCGGTCATTTACATGAGATTGACTTTTAACGATTCCTTATTTAACCTATACAACATTACAGGACCCGAAGCACACACGAACATTATACTATGGTAAGTGATACGTGAATATATACCATCAGTAACGATTAATAAGTCGACACGATATCATCACCCTGTTCCATACGGTCGTGTTTTTATCGCAGTCATCAAAGAAAAGGACAAAGTCCATCATCACTAGAAAAGCCTTTTTCTACTTAGACCAAATGCTACGTATGCTACAACAGCTCGGAAGGAATGGAGGGGCGTACTAGGTTTATGATGGTAGGTAGTACAAAGGGCTCGTGCATATTACAGTGGGCTAGAGGCGGGCCTCGTGGCGCCGCAGCGCAGAGCACTGGCAGATCGGTTGCCAGCCGTATTTATGAGCCGATCCGCCGATGTTATGCGCTGCGACTCGGTACGCCTCAACGTGAGTTGAACGGGCGCAGTTAACGGACGTAATTCGAGTTATTCGGTGTGCGATGACGTCAAGAGTTGAATGTCAACAGCTAACGGACTAAAATTATTGCGTTGAGCTGCGGCCCGCCGCGTCTGTAATGTGCGTTGTCGCAGTTTTGTAGTGCGTCGCGCTGCGACTGTACTGTGCGCGAGCCTTTAAGGCGGTGCGGAAAAATAAATTAAAAGTCTTACAAATTAGAATTTAAAATTATAATCTTGCAGGATTTTTTGATTTCGCTCTGACTCCCTGTAAACAGTAACAGTGTCGAGCTGTAAAGAAACATACAGATTGTTTTATCCGCGATACGCGGAGTCAAAAGTTAAAAATGAAATTAAAAGTTCTGACCTTGTAACCTCCTGTTCACCTACTCTCGATATTCCTGGGGGCCCCCGGAAGTGCTGAACAGGGATGCGCTTAATAGCGCTCTTGCAAGGTCGTCGTTACACTGCACTGGTTACTGTCTGTTATATACTATGTACACTCGCGAACGCCAAGGTCTCCCAAAAATGTGCAGCCTACTTGCACAACAATAGATTGCGATCGTACCGCATAAGGATCAATGGCCGACTCGTACGGCGAAGGGTCAAAGGCTAACTAACTAACGGGCGACCCGCGCCCGCGCAGCACGTGAATTCACCCCTCACCTCGCAGCCCCCGAACAATACCGAACAAACCCCCGTCCCATGCAGAAGAAGTCTGCATGCTACTCCACTGGCAGGCGAGAGAGAGAAGTGACCGCTCTTTTCAGGATTGAGCCACCCACTAGGACCTCCGCAACCCGGGGTATTCCATCCACTCCGCGAAACAAATTAACAATGCGGCCCCGGCGCCAAAACAACGGCGGCAAATTAGCATCCTTGATTAAAACGAGGTCACCGATGCCTGGTGGGTGGGTCTTATCAGTCCACTTAACGCGCTGTTGCAAAATGTGTAAATACTCCAGAGACCATCGTTTCCAGAAACTCTGGGACAATTGTTGCAACAATTCAAAGTGCGACAAACGATTAGAAGCTACCCCTGTAAATGGGTACTCCGGCAGGGCGTTAAGTGGCTGTCCTATCAAGAAATGACCTGGAGTTAGAGCCTCCAAGTCGTTAGGATCTGACGAGAGCGGACACAAAGGGCGCGAGTTGAGGACGGCCTCAATTTTACAAAATACCGTTACTAGTTCCTCAAACGTTAATACCGTTTCTCCGATAACGCGCCTTAGGTGAGTTTTGGCTGATTTCACGGCTGCTTCAAAAATACCTCCCCAATGGGGGCAGCTAGGAGGACTAAACTGCCAGGTGATGCCCCGGCAAGATAGGGACATTCCAAGATCTACCTGGTTAGCCTCTAAAAACTTATATATATCCTTAAGGTAGTGGTCAGTACCCCGATAGTTGGTTCCGCAATCAGATCGAATTAACGCTGGAAGTCCGCGGCGGCTAACAAATCTACTAAATGTGGCAACAAATGCCTCCGTACTAAGAGCGGAAACTACTTCCAGGTGAACAGCCTTGGTTGACAGACACACAAAGACGCACAAATACGCTTTCTCTATCTTCGCTTTTCGAAGTCGCGACGTCTTGACCATGAACGGCCCGGCAAAATCGGTGCCAACTCCGGCAAAGGGTCTGGTTCCCGTGACTCGATCTGCAGGCAAATTTCCCATCATGGGCTGCATCGTCGCTGCCTTCAATCGATAGCAAGGCAAACAACGGAAAATTATGCCACGGATGGTACGTCTGGCTGACAAAATCCAAAATTCACGCTGCAAGATGGCTAACAATGCATTGCAGCCAGCGTGAGAATTTGCAATATGTCGGTGAGTCACCAACAAATGCACTAAGGGCCCACCTTTGGGCAACAACAATGGGTGACGAACCCCAAAAGGCAAATTGGCGTGACACAATCTACCACCAACACGGAGAAATCCCTCACCGTCAATAAAGGGGTTGAGCCTTGCAACGGCTCCTTTGAGTTTAGGTCTGCCACTCTGGAGCGTCTCAAGTTCTAAGGCGAAATGTTTAGTCTGCACAACGCGAATCCAATGCAGAAGGACCATTTGGCGTTCTTCTGGCGTGAGAACAGGAGACAGCCGCTTTTCCTCCGGATGCCGAGCGTTATGAACGAAACGCTTTATCCAGGCAGTCACGCCAAGTAATTTGGACAAGGAACTGTAGCGATCGAGCAGAAAATCAATGCCCTTGAGGGGCTCAGTCAGGACACTCGATGTGAGCCAACCAATGGGGGGAGGAGTTACCAAGCACTGGTAACGTGGCCAATCAACTTCAGAATGTAACAACCACTGGGGCCCCCACCACAAATGGTGGTGAACCAGATCCGGCGCGTCTAAGCCGCGAGAAGCACAATCAGCCGGATTCAATTCCCCTGGGACATGTCTCCAAATTAAAACCGTCTCTGAATCTTGGATCTGTGATACTCGATTAGCTACAAAGGTTTCTAACGTGTGCACCGAAGTTTTCAGCCAACACAGAACGATCTGACTGTCAGTCCAGGCGAAAACTGTTCCAATGTCTACACTACGCCCGAGCGTAGAGCACACGTGATTTAATAAGCGGGCAAGAAGCGCCGCACCACATAATTCTAACTTCGGAATTGTATGTCGAGTCCGTATAGGAGCAACCTTGCTCTTCGACATAACTAAGTGAATTTTTGTCTCCCCTGTGGTACTTACAGTGCGTAAGTACACCACGGCTGCATATCCACGCTCGGATGCATCACAAAATCCGTGGAGGGACACTGAGCATTTCCCAACAGGAAGGAAGCATCTAGGTATTGCAACCTGATTGATAGCCGGGACGGATGAGAAATACGATTCCCAATCGTGTATCAACTCTCCCGAGAGAGGCTCGTCCCACGAGAGTCCCGCAGTCCAAAGCCTTTGCAGAAAACACTTGGCCTTAAATATAACCGGACTGATCCAACCGTTCGGATCAAAAGTCCTGGCTACCGTAGACAGAACTGATCTCTTAGTCCATACCTTAGAGGAGGTTAATTCGACTCTGTAGGTAAACTCATCGTGGACTGGCATGTACTGCACTCCAAGGAGGGCTATCAAATTCAAGCTATCCGCATTCTCAAAGAGATGAGGGTCTTGTTGGTGGTCCTCCGGCAAACCGGAAAGGAGATCCGGTGAGTTGGATAACCATTTTCGCAACTCATAGCCACTAGTTCCCAGAAGCCCTATCAATTCATCTCTCAAGGCCCGAGCCTCTTCGAGACTAGATGCTCCGGTACAAATGTCATCAACATAAGCATCCGTCTCCAAAACAGAGGCTGCGCGGGGAAAATACAAACGCTCGCGCTCCGCAAGCTCCAACAATGAGCGAATCGCAACAAACGGGCTAGATTTTATGCCGTACGTATTGGTGTTGAGCTCGTAAATCACCATCGGATCCTCTGGATGCTCACGCCATAAAATCAGCTGATATCTCCTATCTTCTGGATGGATCAGCGTCTGACGGAACATCATTCGAATATCCGCTACAAAGACTACTTGATGCCTCCGGAAGTTGGTCAGAATGTCTGAAATGTCCTTTTGTAATTTAGGACCCGCATGCAGACATTGGTTCAGCGAGACCCCGGTGGTCGTAGACACTGAACCATCAAAAACCACCCGAATCTTTCCGGTAGGGGTCTTTAAAACCGCATGGTGGCTCAGAAAATAGTGCTCACTATGTTGCCAATCAACGGTCGACACCGACATATGCCCCAAATCCACGTATTCTCGCATGAAGTCGACGTACTTCTGACGAAGGACTTTATCCTTGAGCATGCGACGCTCCATGGAAATCAAACGTCGTTCAGCAACGTCCCGAGAGCGTCCAAGGGCAGGTCGAACCGCTAAAAAAGGCAAACGGGTGATCAAACGGCCCGAGCGAAGGCGACCAGTATTATTCTGGTAGAACAGCTCGCATTCCATTTGCTCTGGGTTCACCCGGGAAGCTGTAGGGGGCTCTTCCACCTCCCAAAATCTCTGAACCGCATCAGAGAGAACTGAACCTACAGCTACATCATCAAACTCTTGGGAATTGGCAGTTGTTGACACTGGGCCCATTATTACAAACCCGAATGAAGTCGGCACAGCGACTAATCCGTCACGCTGTAAAAGCCGCTTAGGTCCACACAACAATCTTCCAAGGACATCCGCTCCAATCAGGAGATCAATCGGGCCTGGGGTGTGGAAGTCAGGGTCTGCTAAGTCCAAGCCTGACACTACACTCAACACAGCAGACGGTAATTCTTGCTGTGGCAAATCACCAATCATCTCTTCCAACACAATTGCCGACGCCTCAATCTCCGGGTGAGACGAGGTGACAGGTGTACAATTAAATTTTGTGTGACCGATCACACGCACCTGCACCTTACCGATACCTCGCACATTGTAGGTACCGGTGTGGACGCGTAAGCCTAACTTTCTCGCCAAACAAGATGACACAATGCAGCCTTGGGCCCCCGAATCTAATAGAGCACGAATCCTCATGTGTCCCTTGGGTCCTCGTACCATAGCCGAAATAGTTGGCATGAGTACGTACATCGATTGAACGGCTGCAGTTGGCGAGTGGGCATGTAATTCCTATAACTGAGGCCAATTAACCCCGGAGCGCTCCACATGCGCTAACGGGTCCCAGTTATGGTATACTGGTCGGCGATCCACCTGAGTCCGTTCAGGGGTAGTGTTGCCCTGCGAGCGTTGGGAATGCGGCTGACGTCGCTCCAAGCGCGGTCGTTCCGCTAAAGGGGTATAATTGGTAGGAGCACTGCTCCTTTGAGGCGGCAAAGATCTCCCGGCAATCACAGCATAATCGCGACGGCCGCCATCATCAACTCTTCGAGGGGGAGTTACCCGGCCCCCGCCCCTAGGGGAAGTGGAGCCCCCGCCCGTGCGGGGGGAATGACGGCCTTCAAACCTAGGAGGGGCCCGTGACCCTATTCTGGGTGCAACCACCCGACCGCGATTAGCCTCCCAGCCATGACCGTCACGACCATCCCTATGGTCGACGCCATTCCGATTGGCACATAGCAGGGGGTGATGTCGGCCCATACAATGCTGACATGAATGCGATCTAGCAGGGCACTGCTGAATTAAATGCTCTCCCAAACAACCATAGCACCAGCGGCGCTGAAATGCTATGTTCCGCCTACCTCGGACCGCCAGACCCTCAAACCTTCTACACGAGACCACCTTGTGGCCCTCCGCCTTGCAATATAGGCATCTTGGTGAGGTGCTGCCAGTGGCGACAGCATACCGTTGTCTGGGGATCCGAACATTCCGCTTAGACAATTCCCGTCTAGGGGGCGCTTGGGAAGTGGACGGGATGGGCGCATCCGAATTATCCGCCAACCTACATTCGTCCTCTAAGAATTTTAGCAAATCTACGAATTTGGGCAAATATGTTGCGCTATCACCACCGTATTTATATTCAAACCGGGCCCTTAGCTCCTGAGACAGCTTACCCAACACAATGTGGACTAAAAGAAATGACCAACTATCCACTGGCAACTCAAGTTTACCTAAGGTATTCACCGCCCCCAATAACGGGTTTAACAATTCTAACCTTAATGAGGAAACCCGGGTGACCTTAGGTAGTGCCAGGATCAGTGCCACATGTGTGTCCGCCAAACGTCTCACGTTCTGATAACGTCGGAACAACAGCGTACGTGCCGTGATATAATTTTCATTGTTAACATCCAAATGTTGGATAAGACTGCTGGGTTCTCCCCGAAGAATCGAACGTAGATACGCCATCTTTTGGCTATGAGTTAGATCCTCCCTGGAGTCTACCAAACTATCGAACAGATTTACAAATCCGATCCACTGTTCGAGCCTTCCATCAAAATGTGGGAGATCCAAATTGGGAAGCCTGCTCAACAACGCCGGAGGGGTTGCCTTCCCCTGCCCAGAATCCGACGGCAGACCTCCAGTCTCCTCCGAAAGGGAGACTGCCCTTTCAGTGATGGAATCAGCTAACTCATAGCACTGATTCACATCGGCCTCGATCCTATCCACAACCTCAGAGCCAAGATCCGGCGAAAGCTCGGTAAATTTCGCGTAATGTTGGCCCAACTTATCCAACCGTGCCGGTAAATCCTGATACCTTTTTATTAAGGCACCATGACGATCGGGTCTGTCAATCAGACTAGCGGCCGAAGCCAACCATCGGAGTATCGCCTTTATGTTTCCACTAATGGACAATGCTGACATGGTTGTCACTAAATGTAACAACAAGTGTACAAACAAACAAATAAAATTAATATACAGTATTCAGTTTAAGGATAGTGGCCTAACAAACAAACAGGCCACACCTACAAAGCAACAATAAATGATACAAAACAATAATCCAATATGTAATAGATCCCTGTTACCATATACGTAACTTACAACTTGTTATAAAAAGTAACCACTGCGAGAAATGTTAATATAAACAAACAAAATTCCATTCCAAGTTAGTAAGTGCTCAATACCTATCCGTCGCAGGTAACCGAAACAAAACCGAGTCACTAAAAAAAAGGAATGTTAAGATTAAAAACACTTGACAACGGGTAGACCTTGGGATACGTTGCTATTAACAAAGAACTTTTTTAACTAATGTTTACGTTTCACAATATAAGGTCCATATGCACAACCACGCTCTGCTACCAATGTTTTATCCGCGATACGCGGAGTCAAAAGTTAAAAATGAAATTAAAAGTTCTGACCTTGTAACCTCCTGTTCACCTACTCTCGATATTCCTGGGGGCCCCCGGAAGTGCTGAACAGGGATGCGCTTAATAGCGCTCTTGCAAGGTCGTCGTTACACTGCACTGGTTACTGTCTGTTATATACTATGTACACTCGCGAACGCCAAGGTCTCCCAAAAATGTGCAGCCTACTTGCACAACAATAGATTGCGATCGTACCGCATAAGGATCAATGGCCGACTCGTACGGCGAAGGGTCAAAGGCTAACTAACTAACGGGCGACCCGCGCCCGCGCAGCACGTGAATTCACCCCTCACCTCGCAGCCCCCGAACAATACCGAACACAGATGTATCAAACAGCAGACTCACCTGCAATGCAAGCAGACGGCGGCGGCGATAAGGGCCGCTACTAACGCAGCGTGCGCCTCCGGCGAGCAGCCGGCCGGGCCGCCAGTGTACACGCTGCTTAAACGCGCGCACATTAACCGCTCGACTACAACTTGCTCCTGTACACCATTAATCACGAATTACTAAACGATAATAAAGCAAAACAACCATCTTTATTTTAGTTAAAAAAATACTAATTCCTACAGATGGAAGGGGAAGGTGCACCCTGGAATTCAACAGGCGCTAAACACTCTCGACTGGCCTCGTTATCCCTCTCTCACAAAAGACTACCATTACCACAGAAGACTGATGTTGGCATGTATCACGAATGTCGCAGTGAGACAGTGGTCAGATAGGAGGACTGTCCGATTGATCTGACCACGAGAAATCATTGTGACTTGTGGTCCAATTAATCTGAACACGAGGGATTTTTATTCCTCGGAGTCCGATCCAAATGCAGTCAATAAAAAAAATTACATGTAGATTTCAAGAGAGATTATTATAATAGACATACAACCTATATAGAGATTTTCTTTTATAGAATACATAGAAGACGAGCGGACGGGCCACATAATGGTAAGTGGTCACCGCTGCCCATGGACACTTAATTATGGACACGCGGACTTAATGCCATATGACTTTTGGGTCATATGGGTACCATATGACTACCCAGTCAACCGCTAGATCAAACAAAAGTAAGAACGCCGGTGCAAAAACAACGTGACAAAAAATAAATAAAAACATTTTTTTTTTACCACTAAAAACATTTCTAAATTATATTTCACACTGACATCATCACAAAAATCACAAATGAGTCCCCTCTAGTGGTGGGTAGTCAAGACTTCTCGGAGTGTTTTAACTCACTTAATCCTGCTCCGCTTGCGGATCCGACTCCTCTTAGTTACTCCTTAACTCTTTTGATTCACCTACTTATTCACCCACCGAGAGCGTTTCATTCCTTTTCCCTAACGGTTGTTGCAGAAAAAAAGGTCATGCCATCATCTCGATTTTGAGCCCCCGACAAGTGCCGATGCGCGATTACACTCACGATCATGATTGACGCCGGAATCACAATCGGAATGAATAATAATTCGAAGGAATAATTAAGAGATTCTGCTCCGCTCGCGGATTCAACTCTTTTGATTCATTAACTCCGGAGTTACCCATCACTAGTCCCCTCACTCTTCACTATTGAGCATTTATTGTATATCCCAAAACTATAAAATTGACATATAAGAGGTTTTAGATTTCCAACGACGATATATCGCAATATATACATGAAATAAATAATAATAATAAGAGCAAAAATCTCACCTGTGCCTTATCAACGTCGCACTTCTCAATAACAGAGTCTTCAGGTCCATACATAGTCCCGAGCCCGACTTGCCTCTTCACTTGGAATTCTGTCAATTGCTGACTTAACTCCTCTTTGGCCTTGTGCCGTGCTTTGCGGAATACGGAGCGGAGGATTTCGTCTTTGTCATGTTCTGTCATGGACAAATATTGAGTAATTTAGTACTTGTATCAGCCTATAGCGTCCCAACTACAGGGCAACCCACCACCGCTGGGTTTCGGGCCATAATGAACCGCGTGGGCTAAGTGCAGATTGACGGAACACATGCTCGAGTTTTATTTTTTATTTCTGGAGCATGCGGGTTGTCTCACGATGTTTTCCGTCACCGCCGAGCTAGTGTCAGTATAAAGTATAAACTCAGTGGTGTACGAGGCGAGGATTCGAACTCACGATCACACGAATGCGAGTCGAGTATAGATACTTCTAGGCTATTAGCGACTCGCGATCCCGCGGTACGCTGACAAAGCAACTCCCTAAGCCGAGGTCTGTTCCTTCCGCCGGTCTACTAAGTGAGTGACTCTTGAAAGGCCACAGGAATTTAGCCATTCCCAAAACGAAAGAAGAAGACCTCTAGGCTATCATTTTAAATGGTTCAATAGGTTAATATATGAAGTTCAATAGGTTCAATACATGTAGTAATAGGATTTGAACATCATTCATTATTGGGACATTTTTTTCTTTATTTACATTAAATTTGCGGGCATTCTTACACTAATATACATGTACGTTACAAGGAATATAAGTGATTAAACTAGACGTAAGAAAACTAATAGACAAACACAGATTGCACATTAACGTTTAATAAAATATGTATCGTGCCTGTTAGAAAAAAAAAACGGAAAATTTCAAAATTTTCATATAGATTTCGAATCTAAATATCTAGAGGTACTGAATATAAGCAATATAACTTACAGATATAAATATACTTTTCATAATAAATAACGCCACACCCAATGGCTAGGATTCCCCGTGTCGTGGGTCCAGAGACACATACAAACACGAATACAATTAGACACACGAACATAAATTTGCCTGTAAACAAACGAATGTCCGAACGGGAATCGAAAACCCAGAACCTTTAACACATCAGGCAGGGGCACTAGCAAATGAGCTAATCGGTCGTCAAATTAGTTTATTATAATTGTATACTATACTCGTATGAGTTGTCGATTCAAATAAATATTTTAAAGAGATTACCAAGAAAAAAATCTGCATTTCAACTATGGACCAGTTGTATCTAAAACAGCAATCAGTTTATATGCAGTGTTGATTTTGATTCATTTAAAAACTCCTAATTATTGATATTATTTAAAAAAAAAACAGTGGTGAGAATAACAAAAATCTTACCATTAACTAAAACATGTTCTATTTCATTTGCCATGTTCTCATCAACACCACTTAACTGCAAGACCTGGAAAGAATAATTGTGTTAAATAATAATTTAAGGGGATTTTAAACAGAGCTACAGCAAATCGGTATCAGCTTGTAACGCCCCACTGCTGGAACTGTTTCCAGCCTCTAGTAATTGCGGGGAGATTAATATAATACGTTCGCTTACAATGGGGATGGAGTAAATACAATGGGGATCTGCATGGGTAGGCAGCGCATCCGGGGGCGTGCCAACGTTTGTCATTTTGGCATGTATAGCGGATGTCTATGGACGACAGTATCCACTTACCATCAGGTGGGCTGTATGCTCGTCTGCCACCATTTCTCTATAATAATAACAATATATAAAAAAAATATATAAATTCTTCGAATAAATTAGGCATACATCTCGTATTTCTTTTGGACATAAGAACTAGGAGCTGGGTGGGGAGAAGAGACGTGCCGTAACTGACCAATCACGTGGTTTGAAATCCACATCTCATCCACGCTCCGCATCAGTGGAAACAGTATTAGAGGAGAGAAGAATCATTCAAAATATCGTCACCCTTGTGCCAAAAGCACGAATGTGCAATTGGATAGTTTAGAGAAAAAACGATTTTAAAGTTTTCATTCGCTGCGAAAAATCGGGATTATTCTTTAGGTCAGTGATTTATCAGAAATTTTAGTTGTACACGCCCTATTTATACTATGTGAGGTTCATGTTATGTGCAATATCTAACAATAAGCCCTTATAAACATCGCATTATCACCAAACTTGCACATTCGTGGTTCTGGCATAAGGGTGACGATATGTGAGGACGTAGCCCCCTCATATATATTAAACATATTGTTTGTGTGTTATCTACACTCAAACAGACAAACATTTAGTCAAGTTTTTTCTCATAAATGTTCTTAATTTTTTCTTGTTCACCCACCCCATCCAAATTATCAATTAATCCTGTTAATAAACATCCTTATGCAAAATTACCCTTATTCACAAATACCCGTGTCCTCAGTTACCCCTATCATCGGTGACTTACCGCATTAGGCATGAGGAAAGTCGACTGTATCTCATAAGCCCATCGTCTCAAAGTCGCATTAGAAGCAGTACCGTCCGACCTGTATCCATCCGTTATTACGAGGAGTAGGTTTGCGCTTGCGCACCTACAAACAAACAAACAAAAAATGCCATCAGAATAATGACAAGTAAGGGCACGCTCATGGCGATTTCCAATATTTATTTATATATTGGTAATCCAACAGCGAATATGAAGTTGAACACATTCATATCGTAGTTTAACAATTTGCAGCCACTCTATTGGCTTTTCACTATTTCACTTATTAATCAAGTCAATGAAGCTCAAAAAATTTTTTTAACCAAAATATAACCAATTTTCAAAATCCTTAACCGTTAAAACATTACCTCCTTTCGCCGAGCAGCCAATTCAGTAAAACCGTTGTCCTCACATTGGACTCGCGAACTGAGCGAACGTTCGAGAACAGACCGGAATACGTCGAATTGTCCTGGAACAACAGATAACTTGTAACCGCACTCTGTCAGAGTATACACATTTGATATGAAATATTGAAATTGTCGTTGTTTCTATCAATGTTTTCAAATTTTCAATGAGCCCGTGATTCTCAAACTAGATGTAAAATCTGTATCTTGAAAGCCAGTGCCTCCCCTTACACCGGTTTAACGTAAGAAAAATACACATTTAAATAGAATTTATTACAAAGTTGAATATAATAATAAGCACACTAAGAATAATTAAATAATGAAAAATAAACTAAAATATAGTATAGTATTTAAAACAAATTACGTGTGTGTGTGTGTGTGTACACATTTTTAATTAATTTATTTTTTAATGTAAATTGTCTATGTGTCGTAATGTTTTTATCCGGTAATCTTGATGAAATCCTCCGTCTGTTCATAGGTGAGTCTTCAACTGTATTGCAAAGTAAGCAGATAAATTCTAAGCAGTTGCTTTACTGTATAAGACTTATGAAGAGGAAATGACGGCCAGCTAGGGGGGTTCTATGGGCTATGACGCGGAAACAATAAGGTTGGTTCATTTTTCCCATTCCTTTCTATAAATCCATTCCTATATCTAAAAATGTGTCATGTGGTGTGGGCCGGCTATAACATAGAATAGCACTACCCCATCTCTTCCCGCGGGTGTCGTAAAAGGCGACTAAGGGATAACAAAACGGCTACCACAAACGCTGAGGAACTCCTCTAAAAGAGTGGACTCGCCAATGTGCTAGGGCAGCGTGCCGTTTTAAGGCCATACATGTCTCATGCACGAGAACATTGTGTATGAGAAAGCCCGTGTCCAGCAGTGGATACTGAAAGAGCTGGTTGCATTGCATTGGATTATGTATTTATTGGACTGAGGGTGAAATACACAGATAAACAAAAGGCTTCAACTTACAGAAGCTGGTGAATCATCCTCTTCCATAGATATAATTGCTCTCTGTGGGTCGGCGCAAGGCTGTAAACATTAACAAATTGATGTAAAATGTAAAAAAATCAAATAAATTAAGGGGGAGATGATACTTTTAACTTCTACCATGATTGATTAATGAACGCGGTTAAACTTGTAATAATGAAAGATGCGTCATTTTAGCCGGTGAATACCAAATGAAAGCTTTTAACATAAGCTTCAATTTTTGTTATGGCAATAATGTATGTATAAGGGTGAGACGATATAAGCACCGGCGGAAGCACAGTGTGCCGACGTACAGGGCCCTAGGCGGTGCATCCTGTGGAGAGACATGGTTGAACGGACTTTCGTATCGAGGGTCTAATTCGGTCTGAGATCATCTTAGCACACCGAAGGTGTACACGAGAGTGGGCTTCACTGAACCGTTATAGGATCGGATCTTATTACCATTTTTATAGACACCGCCATTAATCAGGGAAACAAAATATTTAATTATAGATACAATAGATTACAATTGTATCGGTGGTCTGGTGACATAAGTGACCATCATTGTTTAAGATTTGTATTTAAACTTCATGATCAACAAAACTAACTACAAGTATATTTGAATAAGTGAAATAAACAATTTTTAATTACTAAGAATGTAAACACAAAGTCGTCTGAGTACTCCTATATCACTATTGTGACCAGGGAACCTACCAGAGAGAATGTGGATACATTTAACCTTGCTGCCATCGATGTGCAGCTCATTTAATTATTTCTCTAAATTTTCCGAAAAATCTCTTATTATTCCAAAAACGCAGCGTGCAACTATAGGGTTACTTAATAGTAAAAAAGAAATAAATCCTACAAACTTGTATTAGCCTACAACGTCCCACTGCAGAGCACAGGCCGCCCTTAGTAAATCACTGGCGGCTTTCGGGCTGTAATTCACGACGCGGGCCCGGTGCGGATTGATGGATCACACACCAGATTTTTTTGTTAATTTCTGGAGTTTTTTGAAAATTGGCACTTATCTCGAGGAAACCCGCATTTCCCTCGATATGTGCCAATTTTTAAAAATCTGTACACATTCCGACCGAAAATAATACACATCGACTATGATCGGCTAGCTTCGATTTTGTAGAGCGTCGTGGCCCGCGCGTGTGACGTCACGACTAAACTGTAGTGATGGGAAACCACTCGCCGATGAAAATAAACATCTCCCACTTTTTCACTTCACAACTTTTTACGATTTTTTTATAATTGATTATGTATAGGCATTTTTTATGTATTGTAACGACTACAAAGTGAACGAGCTATGCGAGAAGTAGGACCTTAGCGCTAACTTCGGGCACGCAGCGACGGACAGCTTATATCCCTCTATATCTGTGGACGTACCTGTGTGTTGTGCGCATAAGGTGGTGGTGGAGTACCAGGAGGTGGTGTTCCTCTTTCCCAAGCCTCTTTTTCTTCTAAAGCACTCGCTGTAAACAAAAAAGCTATAGATTACGATGGATTTAAAACAATAAACTGCCCAGGATTGGATAGGCACAGTCAGTGTGGGATGAAGGTTATTGGGGGCCCGGGGCTATTCGAGACCCAAGCAATTTACAAGGCGAGTAATTTTATAAAGTTTAGATATGTATCAGCGTTTATTGTCCCACTGCAGGGCACAGGTCTCCCATGGTAAATCACTAGGGGGGTTTAAGGCCGTAATCCACCACGGGAGCCCAGTGGGGATTGATGAATACAAATACTCCAGATTCTTTTTTAAATTCTGCAGCGTGGGGGTTTCTCACTGCGAAGCCTAGTAACAATGTTCAAAAATCCGTACTTAAGTAATATAGAAACTCGGTGATACGGATCGACGATTTGAACTCACGATCACACGAATGCGAGTAGAGTTTAGATACCCCTAGGCTATCGAGCGGTAGTAAATTTTAGATATAAATAACTTTTTAAATGATAAAGATTGCGGCCCTCCGGGAAGCGGGGCTCAGGGCTATAGACCAGCACCTCCCTTCCAATCCACCACTGAGTACAGTAATTTGAACAAATAAAATATTCTATTCTATTCTATATTCTCGACTTCTTTCACGATCCTACACCATCTGCCTTTCTCCTCATCCTGGCACTATTTGTGACTTCCTTTTAGTTGTCAGTCAGTCTATCCAAACAGTTATTAAATAGCGGGGTAATATACAATAACAAAATTATTGGCCGGATGGTGTCCAGCTGGTTTAAGAATAGTGCCATCCCATCCCTTTCCGCGGTTGCCGTAAAAGGCTACTAAGGGACAACGAAGCCGCTACCACAAGCGCTGAGGTACGTCTCCACCTCTTACAAGAGTGGACTCGCGAGCCATACATCCCGTGTCCAGCAGTGGACGTCACAGGGTCTGGTTATAGTCATAATAAAATCATACTCACATCTAGGTAAACCATGGTCCAAATGTTCAGGCGACGATTGACTTCTGACATGTAACACTGGTAGACCACTTCGTATGTCCGTCTGTAACAGTTTCATATATATTTCAATTTTATAATCGTCAATTTTTGAGTGTTCCCGAATTAGAAGTGCGAAAGGACAAGAAAGCGACTAAAAAGATGGTATAGTTTTGTATCAGACGTATATAAAACAACATTTTATGGGGATCAACAAATATCTTCATTATGTTAGTATCAAATAACTTCAGTATCATCAACTGAAAATATGTATGTACGTACATACTTCAATAATTTTTATATTTTTTTATTTCTCAAGTATTTCTTTCATAAAACTTGCTAATTAAACTCTCATAATAGGTCTGCTATATGGAATTTTGGGAATAAATGTCATTTTTGAAAATTGCAGTCATCGTTGAAACCCGTATGAGTCGAGAGAGAATTAAAAAATGTCAAGTGAAAGATCTTCTACTGTACTGCAGTGTCAACGGTCTTTATATTCCAATCTCATAAAATGTAACATAGAATCTCTGTCAACTCGTATATAAGTGCCCCCGATTAATTACTATATATGAGTTTCATTAGAGGCCGCAGTTTTACATGACAAAGTCAATGTCCGAAAAAATATTTCTATAATATTAGTTATAAACAAACGTTAGTTACGATTGAAGGGTTATAAAAATATTGTTGCATATAAACTAATTTTTATATTTGTAAAAATCTGTGCTCTATAAAATAGATTTTTTTTTTACAATTTACACAATGTTAAACTAAAGCGAGGTGCAAAAGGTGGGTAGGTACGTTTGTAATTTGATAAAAACATTGAATTTTCAAATGGCAAAACTGAACTTCAAGGAAAATATGAATCAAAAAAGCATTGGCAATAAAATACATGAAAAACAAAATAAATATATATACGAAATAATTTATACCATAAACCGGTGCATATTGAAGCTTGTGATATTATAATGTTAAAACGCCTTCACCTTAATTAATAAAATACACAAACAATTGACTGATTGAGTCATTATGTGACATCATCTAAGAAATGGGACCTCATTATTGGTTAATTACGCAGATTTCTGGGCTTCAGTGCAATTTAAAAAAAAATAACAAAAGTGCTTTTTCTGAAAAATTTTAGTTTACCATAATCTTGAGAAGACTTAATTTTAACTTAGAAAATCATAACCAAAACTTCATACCGACAATGAGGTCACTTTGCTCATATAACGTCACATATTGTTTCTTAAGGTGTGTTTATAATTAAGAGCAACGCGGGGCGATCAAATGTCAGACATATATTTTATATAACCTTGAGTTTGTAGTCGATATTACAATGCTCTAAAAACCATATACAAAATATACGAATATGAATAAAACTCACTTTACATACTTTGATATTATTTTTTAATTTTCTTCTACGTTTATTCTAAAAATTTCGTATATAAAAAACACATACCCAGGATTTCCCAAAATATAGACTGTAAAAAATTACAGATGGACCTGATCTACCGGGTGGTATATGGATATTGTCGCAATTGGACATCTGCGATATATGCCGAAATTAATAAAAAATGACAACGTCAACACATGCACATATACAAAATGCTACCGTTACTTGTTATTTGTATCACTTTGAGCATTGCTCTTCAAAACAACCACACCTTAAAGCAAACCCAACCAGTCATATTTACCTGTAAAGGAGGCGGTGGGGCATTCACCAACGGATAGCTCATTTGTAACGCTATAGAATTCGGCTGAGGCCCGTCTAACTCCCCGTCCAAAGAATGAGATGACTTCCGAAATTGTTTATTATCTTCTTTATAAGGAGATGGCATGGACTGATGCATGGCAGACTGAGGTTTGTCGGTGTACTGTCGGTAATATTTGTGGACAGGAGACGAACTGCTTGGTTTAGGCTTGGCAAGCGGATTTATCAAGGCCGGATGTTGCGGACTTAGCGGACTTCTCTTCGGCCTTTCTATCGACCTCGGCGGTAATGGCGGAGGGTTGTCTAGACACGTCGTCGGCACAATTGGCACTGTGTTGTGGTGAACATGGCGTTTCGTCTCATCTGAATTCTGCCGTAACAATGGCGGCTGATTCTCTTGTTGAATTTTACTATTCTGTCTCGCTTGTCGCAAATTTCTTAAACTCTGCCCGGTTAGATTGCTTAGAGATCTAGGTATGCCGCTAAGGAAGCCTATCGTGTTATTGGGAGGTGGTGATCCAGTTTTTTCCAAATTTGTTTTCATGCGAACGTTGAGACGTGGTGTGGATGGCGCAGGCGAGAGCTGCGGATGCGATGCGGACATATCCGCAGGCTGATGCGGATAAATCCACAGTGTTAATGTGCGGAACATTGCATTATATGTGCTGGGTGGACCGCAGAGTTTAATTTTACAAGTTGTGTGGAGATTTAGATTAAATTCCTGCCTACAGAGTAACGGTAAACCGACACAACTGAAAATGGCATTAACAGACAATTGCACGCCACATATCGACAGCGACTCAGAGCCACATATCGACAGACCATTTGCAAGTGTATATTTAAAAAAATAAAGTTGAATTTAAGTTGTCACGCAATTGATGGCTAAGTCCATACTCCGTAGATAGAAATATAGAAACAGACACTTGGTAATCGACTGTATTAGTTATATGTACAATAAAAACAAGAAAATTTTAAAAATGTACTGATAATTACAATTTTATATGTTGTGTAAATATATACGCAAAATATCATCTCAGTGTGGTAGTATTCTTACATAAATACAAAGAAAAGGAAACAAAATAACAGACACGCTTTTATTTTTTTTTATTTATCCTTACGAAGAAATAAGTCACAAGAACTCATTCTTGTACAAGTTAGCTGTGATAACTTTTTGATTTCTTAGTTCCTAGACGGTTTCACCAAAATTATTGACATATTTTGAAACTTTATATAATAAGAAGGCTTAATTTATTTTTTATTGATCGAGCTATATTTTTATGCAGAATGACGCTAGTATCAACGAAGTATCGTTGCTAGAAAGAGATTCAAGTGTGTCCTACCCCGCGAGCACTACACGACAGTTACAGTATGTCGTGTCGCAACACAAAATACGACAAATAATGTTTTACGACGCGATTCTGCTCTTTGAAGGGTCAAAATCAGGGTCAGGCTGTAAATCAGCACTGTGTAAGCGACCACTCACAGCATACACTAAGTTTTCAACGTTTTACGCACTTAGCTATCAGTTTGATAAATTAAGAATTGATTTGTAATATATTTCGAATACAAAGTGTATTGAAAATTCACACACAAATCAAAATTGACATGTGTCCGTGTACCAAATCTCCACACACTTACAGGCGGTAGAAAGTGATAATACAAAAAATATTGCAATGTTTTGTACACTATAAGTTACACACAACCATCACCTAGTCGAAAACGGCGTGTCAAAATTTTTTTTTAATTTTGTTATTTGTTTGCCTGATTCTATGCATCGCCTGTTTTTTATTACATTTTCCAATAAAAAAAATATTTTTATTTTCACTTCTTTACTCGGTATTCATTCATTTTCATTTCAATAGATTGTTTCTTTTACAATAGACGATCGAAACCTTATAATTATAGCAATAAAGATTAATTTGTATGCAATCCAAGTTCTTCCATGCGGTCTAATTATCTAATTACAAATTATCGTTGTAGGTATAGAACCCATTTACAAAGATAATTTGTCCCTTTTCCCCGAAATTTATAAATAAACAAGAATTAACAAAAACTGCAACCGAGCCCGAAACCCTCTTAAGTAGAAGTAGAACGTTATAGCCTAATATCGATCGATCGAACTAAACAAAACAGTAAAATAGGTCGTATAAGAACTTCGCCTAAAGAAATTATTTTTTAAACGTCTTAAATGTTTTAAATTTTTGAGAAAATATTTATTAATATTTTCTCTTCACTACTCACTTTAACAGTTTGATTTAATTTCAAAATTCATGGTCTTTTAAAAAAAGTTAAGTAAATATTCACAATTGTCTCAAATAATAACCTAAAAAATGGACAACACAAAAAACAGACAAGCACAGAAGCAGACGTGTGACGAACATGTAAAGGTTATTGAACCCCGACACTGTTAGTTACAAATGGTTGTTACTTATATGAGAAAATCACTTTCGCCTCCGACAAAATTAGATATTCGTAAAGACACGCACATTTTTATTGTTGATGGACCGACACGAATCGCATCGCAAAAACGTTTGCGTACAGTCCAACTAATACGAAAAAATTTAATGCACGGTACATTTAAAAGTTCGTATGTCATTTTTAGACGAACACTTTTAAATTTTCCAATTTACAATTAATTTAAATAGATAAATCATGAATTATAGCCATATTAGTTGGAACGAAGTTCATCGCAAAAATAACATAATAAACATTACACTGCAACCAGAATGGTTTTACAACTACTTTGCCCTATATGTTTTCTTAAAATAGATTTGATTTTACAGCTACGCATATCTGCCATTATACGCTTAACATCTTTGCGATGCGCTACGATTCGGCCCGAGACGTTAAATATGCGCGAGCCTCTCTAAATGGGACTCAAAAAATGAATATACAATTGATATCACAATAGTATAAATATTTAAAGCGCATTTATTAACGTGATGTGAAACACGCAACGGTCTTATTAAGAGAAAAAAGAGAAAAATCTTAGCGATAATATACAACAGTAAATTTTGATTATTGCTGAAATAATCAAAATAAAAAGGTATACATTTCTGAGTCACATTTAAAAGTAAATAAAAAAATTAATAAATAATGTATGCATTATTAAATCTAATTTGTAGAAACATAAAAAATAAAATTTAAACTGGCTGCAAAATAGACAAAATTGTTGAAAATGTATTCGCAGAATGACAAATGCAATAAACTAGAGGTAACGTAAAAGATCTCATTTGACGTTTCATACTGTTAAAAACAGAACATTGTATTTTCAACTCTATAACTTTGCAAATAGAGCTCAGTATAATATTTTTATTGAAAATCTCGAAACCAGTGAATAAAAACGCATCTCAATCGTGAAATACTGTATAAGACGAGGCCCGGTCTAGAACAAGTCTTCATATACACTCAAAAGGAAAAGCCCACTTTTGGCCTGCTTATGAAGCAAAATAAAGTTTGCATTAGTAAACGGACTTTCTTTTCAGTAACATTCTGCAATTTATTATTTATGAAATATAAAGATGGTAATAATTTTCCCGTATTTCACGTAAGAGTAGCTTACATTATTTTTTCCTCCCTTAGATACGTCAAATGGGAACTTTTCGTCACGAACGGTAAAATTCAAAACAAACTGAAGTAACTAATGCATATTTACTAGTTTAACATTTACACATATTGATTATATTACCAAATCCATTAGCCAACCGAGCGTTCAATTACAAACTTATATTTGCGTTCATAAATGACTTATTACTCTGGATTTAACGTTCAAATTCGTCGCTTTAACTCAATGTATAAGTTCATTCAATAAACGAGTTTGTATTTGTTCTCATGCTTGTTTGGTCAATGCCATAAATATATTCAAGATATAGATAAGTCATAGATATATAAGTTATATATATAATTACCTGCCCAGCCATAATGGCGTCTATTTTATGCTGTAGTGTGGTGCATCTCTGTTCGGCCGATTCTAATTGAGCTTGTTTTCTCACATCGGGAACTTTTGATAACTCGTCTGAAATAAGATGTTACAATAGGTATTACAATGATACAATAGGTATAGGTGTTACAATAGGATGTTCAATAGGTACTTTTTTTTACAAATATTTCAATTCATAGACAGGACAATTTATCGACCAATATACATATATGGTGGGAACTTCTTTAGCTTAAATAGAAACAATTTGTGTTTGTAAACAAGTTATTAGCTACAAATTCTACAAAAAAAAAATATATAAATAAAAATTAAATGCTGTTCGTTGGTAAGCGCATCACATGAGAACAGCTGGATTTGGCTAATTTTTTTAAAAAATATTCGTAATAATCCGAATAAGCCCGGAAAATTGGAAAATTCGGGAAAAACTGAAAGTGCTTTTCTCTATGGGATTTTTGTATGAACTTATTGAAATTATTGTATTATTGAAATTTGAACAGGACGACGTGTGTCGGCTCAGCTAGTTGTAAATAAATAAATATTAAAAAATTTTGATAGGTCAATTTAATGACAAGTATTAAAATTCAAATTTATCATCAACAAATCATCAAATATCCTTGTAGGAGAAAAACGCATAAATAAAAAAGACTACAATTACAATAGGTCAATTTGTACAAAAATCTTCAAATAAAATTCATAATCAGGAAACTTAGATCAGGACCAAAATCACCAATAAACATCACAAAATCGTAAAGCTGAAGTAGTAGCGTTCTGGTGATATCTGTTACAGGATCTACACAACAACCAACAAGGGGACACAAGGCTTCAAATGGAGACTAACATACTGAGGAATATAGTGTGGGATGTCCTCCGGGATTAAGAAGAGCGGATTGTGTGTAGCAGACTTGGGAGAGGCATATATCCAACAACAGGGAGACACAGGTTTATGGCATGGCATAGACATGTCGCCGGAAAACAAAGTAACTTATAACCAGCTACAACTGCAACTTTATCCTGGAAACTGTATATTTTAGGACTGTGGTTAAGCGGTAACATGTATACTCACTTCGCAACTCCCTGATATACTTCTGCTCCTGTTCAAGCATCAGTCTCATCGTCTGACCTTTCGACACTTCCAACTGCCGCTGTTTTTCTTGCTGTGAATATAATAATACAACATAAATCGCTGTTTCAGGGTATAACATAAATTGTCAGATACAGTCGTTGGAGACACAGTAATTGTAGTCAGATAAAATTGGATGATTTTCTCATCGGGAAACCAGAATATTCTGTTTGGAATCTGATTAAAATAATAGCAAATTTTAAAAGGAGTAGAAGTGTATTACATCTCCCTGTCAGATGCAGTCTTTTAAGCAGGATGTTTGCAGATTTGTGGATGATTTTCTCACCATGTTTTCCTTCATCAACGAACCAGAGTATTCTCGTTCAAATCAGATTAGAATAATAGTAAAAATTAAAAGAAACATTAACAGTCCACTAACATCTATACTAATATTATAAATGCGAAAAAGTAACTCTGTCTGTTACCTTTTCACATCTAAACCACTGAACCGATTTTGAACCGTACGGAGATAGATCGAAACCCAGGGACGGACATAGGGTACTTTCCAGGGACGGACTTAGGGCATTTACCGCGATAACAGAATTCCACGTGGGCGAAGCCGCGGGCAGAAGGTAGTAGTAAATAAAGAAGTTATTGTTGATAAGAAATAATAAATATCGTTATAGAAACACGCGAGTTAGACGCAATGTTAAATATTCTATAATTCAATAATTCGTGACTCCTCCCCTTTCTTATAGCAACAAAGTAAAACTTTGGGAAATATAATTGCATTTGAAAAATATTGTCCATATATAGTTTATTAAAAAGAACAAAGGCCCTAGTAATGACAAGCATTTTAGGAATTTCTATCACCTTAATAGGATATGGTTGTACGATGAGCGGATGGAACTGTTTCGGTGTGGAACGAACCGAAAATTTCCCTTCTAGTACGGCGAAGAGGAAATACCTTCTTTTTTTCCCTACTAGAGGGGATAAGCCGGTAGGGATAGATAGAATGGCCAAGAAAATTAATATTTGTGTTCTTGTTTTGGCTCAGTATTACGTGGTTCACTAAAGAATGTGATCTTAACATACATCATAACTCCAGCATGTGTATGAAGTGCACGTAATGTGCTGTTTACACAGATGGTTAAATGCAGTTTCAAGGTTTCATGACACTATTAAGTATGTGAGCGGTGATAACCTAAGAAGCAGTGGCGTACATTGATTTTGAAACTAAACAGAGTAACAGTAGATACGGATTGAAATAAGGATTGTTTTAGCTGATAAATATCAAAAGAAATAACAACACTAGAAAAAGCCAACAGTTCGATCTTGTCGCTATCAAGTCGCGATTGGCCGCATTCCTTACTGCGCGCGCTACACACGATCCGATCTGATCATCAGATGACAGAGACGGCGTCATACGAAAAAAAACGAATGTTATAATAGTATCCTTTTCTTTCGTATGACGCCGTCTCTGTCATCAGGTGATCACATCGCATCAGATCTGATCAAGCCCGCGCGCCTACTATAGGTTTAGTATACATAGTTAGGAACACGGAAAAAGTATCGATACTTTAATATTCTTTATGAAGACAATCGAAATATTTAGGTGTCTATGTTTTTTTTTCGCTATCAAAAAATCTTTACAATAGGTATTGATAGTGAAGACTGATTGATGGTGATGAGCGATAATGGTCATGAGTAAAGTATCGATACTTTTCATTCGATACCGTGTCCCTATACATAGTAATACCAAATGAGAAGCTCTCAGAACGTGAGAAAGGTTAAGCTGGTGTTCACTTGTTACTTAACATTTGATTTACACATAGAATTATAATTAAGTTAAACATTTATCAACTTAGTACATATAAATGGGCCTTTATCCGCTGATAGGAGACGCAACACACTGCTAAGGAATATCTATTCTCAACATTTATGAGCTCCTGAGTTCAAACCACCCCTGTACTACTAAATTTCTAAGTACGAATATTCCCAATTATTAGCTCGCCAGTGAAAGAAAACAATTTAAAGAATAAAGAAACCCATGTACCAATAATATCCACGAATCGGCACTCTTGACCCGTGTGTTAGATTATGACCCGATACTTGGCCGTGTAATGTCAGCCGGCGTTAGAATAGAACCACCCCATCTCCACTTGTAGGTGTCGTAAAGGGCGACTAGGGGACACCACCTCTAAAAGAGTGGACTAGCCAACCCGTTTGGCCAGCGTGAGTTTAAAGCCATACATTCCTCATCTACAAGACAATGTGAATGAGGAGGCCCATGTCCAGATTCAGAACTGGGCATTAGAGGGGCTGATTATGGTTACTGCACCATGGGACTTTAAGTAAGTATTCTTTATTGAACTACACCACAAACAGAGAAATAACATGAGAACACATAAAAACAGACACAATCAAGTGTGTACACTTCCTGGTCGAAAGTAATACACATCAGCCTTTAGAAAGAGACTATCGGCTAGCTTTGGTTTTGTAGAGCGTCGTCTCTGTCGTGTGCCGTTACGACAGAGACGACGCTCTACAAAACCGAGCTGGCCGACCATAGTTGATGTGTATTAGACCATAGACAATAGACACCGGGCATTTTCGATCAAAAAGGAGGATAAGTCATCTCAAAACCACGATTTATGTAACTCAACGGTAACGTGGTCGAGTAATATAACAGAGAACATACGCGTTAAATGTATTAATAATCTAACATGCTCCAAAAATAATTGGAGCATGTGATCCACTAATTCGCAATGGACCCGCGTGGTGGATTACGGACCGAAAACCCCCAGGGATTTACTAGAGGAGGCTTGTGCCCTGCAGTAGGACATTTATAACATAGGCTGATACAAGTACATATCTACAGAACTGCATAGACGTAACATGAAAGCTTAAAGTTTCTATCTAATTCCCTTTACAAATTAGAGGCTTGTGACAAACAAATAGATGGAAACACCAGTTAAGAACCCTAAAAAATACGAAAGAATCGTACATTTGAAGGCTTTAAGTTCCTTACATTGACAGGTACTGGCGCTGTGATGGGAGTCTTGTGCCGAGAGATATTCTGCTGGACGGAGAGCACGGTCGTCGCATTCGCTGAAACATAAATTTAATTTGTTATAAGGTAATAAAGACAAGAGAATCTGGTATTAAAGGGCCTCCGCCCCAAAGGCAGTTTGAAACTTCCTTGACAGGGAGCATACAGTGCGGTCTTCAAGACACTTTATACCGCTAACCCAAAAGTTGTGGAATGAACTGCCTACTGAGGTTTTCCTCTCTACGACATGGAGTTCTTCAAAAAGGCTATGAACAGTGCACCTGCATCTCTCCTGGTGTTGAAAGTGTCCGTGGACGGCGGTGACCATTTACTCAATTCAATTCATAAATGGTGGTAATCAATTCATAAAACTCCAAAGGTGTAAACATTTGCCATTTTTAATTTACGTTGATAGGTTCCGCAGGTTTTTATAGACGGTAGTAACCACATTCTAAATTCTAAAATCTCTCCTACGTATCTGACAGCAGTCAAAGAACCGTTTTCTATGATCACTAACTCCGTGCGATCCTCTGAAGATATCCCAGCCCAAACCATTATTGATCCTCCACCGAATGGCACCTTTTCTTCAAAACACGCTTGATGATACCGTTCTCCTGGCCGTCTACCGGTTCTCCTTCGTCTCCCGTCATGCGTAAATAAACAAAATCTGGACTCATCGGAAAACATAACCTTGGACCAATCTTCATCTGTCCATCGGATGTGTTCTCGAGCAAACCATAACCTGGCTACTCGATGTTCTCTGAGCAGTTTGGGGCCGTTTGCTGGTCTATAAGGCTTTATATCAGCTTCACGAAGACGTCGCAGAATCGTATTAGAGCTCACATTGTTGTGGTGAATTTCTTGAAGACTGTTTCGGACCTGAACAGCCGTGAGATGTCGATTTCTTAACATAGTGCTCACGATGAATCGGTCTTCTCGTGTAGTTGTGCACCTTGGCCTGCCATTTCCTGGTCTCCTGACGTTCATGTCGGTCTCTTGAAATCGCTGGAGTACTCTTTGGACCGTTGATAAAGATACTCCTACTGTTCTAGCAGTGCTACGCTGACTTCTTCCTTCTTGTACCATGCTAATAATCCGTGTACATTCTTCAGGTGATAACGACATGATATTGCATTGAATACTCTGATCAATCCAAGGAACCATTTATAATGACAGCTCCGTTTGAAACAAAAGCAGAAAAAATATTCTTTTCCTAATTTTAAATTTTTCAAAATGCAGAATATTTTTTTTTAAATCTGTAACTTGTACAAATGAAACCTCTTTAGAGATTTAGAACAAGCATTAGTAACGTCCTTACTACATATTATTTATTCGAGCGATCTAGGTATATAAGTTATGGAGATATCACGGTTTTTATTAGCGACCCGGAATTTTTGCGATAGCGACCCGGAATTTTTGCGATCCAGTGTAGTTAGTAGTTTATGCTAACTACTTCATCAGAAAAACTAGAGGAAGCAGTTGTTATCCCCACCTCTAATCATGTGCACGACTTGCTGGTGTGTGTGGTTGTGGACGGCCACGCCGTTAACCCGTAGGATGCGGTCTCCGGCGCGCAGGCCCGCCCGCCACGCGGCACCGTGTTCTTTTACTGATTGCACGTATACCGGGTTATCACCTGGAATGCAAACAACAATCATATTTAGTACCGTACCGTAACAAGTCTTTGTATCGTCCATTGCTGGACATGGACTTCTTTATGCACATCTTCTTTTGCAGTGAATGCTTTATGCAATTGAAACGCCACGCTGGCCATGCTTCCTCAGGACTTGTGATAGTCGCTTAGTTATCCCTTAATCGTCTTTTATGACACCTATGCCTTTTATGGAAAGAGATGGGACGATGATGTTCTCAAGGCGGCCAACACCACACGGCCAACATGTTTGGAACCTCTTGCAAATTCAACGTCGTAAAAAGCTGAAGGTAAATTTGTCGATTCAGTATATGCAGATTAGTTTTAGGCCCGATACTCACCGACAGTATAGAAGTTAAGGGTCACACTGCGGCTTATAATTTGTGTTTTTAGCAACAAATTTATCCTCAATTTGTAATACAGAGGTATATTTGCATTTTTTTTTTAATTTGACGCTGGTATTCGCGCATCACCGCACATCTCCATAGAGATGTGTAGTATTCGTGATGCAATGCAAATTTATAAATGAATAGATAATGTTCAATGGGACGCACCCAGTCGTCTGTGATACTTACCAGAGACTTTCATGCCATACTCGTTGTCGTCGCTCACCACGGTGACGGTGAGCAACTCCTCGCCTGCTGGCGAGCCCGCCCCGCCCAGCATTACCTGTAAAAGAAAATATAGATGTGCTCATTTAGGATTCCTTGTATAAAGATGTACCCTACATCAAGATTAAGTGGTTTTCCGGAGTTCATGAGAATAAAAGGTAAATTAATGTCCAACTAACTTAAGGAAAGATTTGGTTGAGCTTTGCTCGAGCTCCACTACTCATAAATTGTATCACAGCATTCCACAGCCTATGTCACTCCATTACTGGATATCAAGCCTCTTACAAGTTCCGTCACCACATACGATCTTCCAACCTTTTCACCCATCCACTAGAACAAAGTTGACCAAATTTTTTTTAACGAATTGCACATTTTGCACATGAAATTCATGTTATTCGATGACCGGCTGAAGAAGTGAAAATTAAAAAATCTAAACTAGGAAATGCTCTAAGTATGAGTTTGAGATTGAGTGGGGGGGGCATAGCGGGAAACTACTATCACTCAGGCGTAGTTTGTGACGACACCAATAATGACGTCACTGTCCAATATTGTGGTTCTTTTCTAACTTGTCTCTACTACGCTCTTAATCTCAGTCAGTTTGCAAGATACTTATCAAGTTATTATTTATTTAGTTAAAGAAAATCAAATATTTATTACATTGTTATATGTTTGAAAATGTATTGAGAAAACATGTGGTGTCACCCTAACTTGCCGTGAAGGCGTACAATGTTTAAAGATAAATTAAATAACAACATTAAAAAAACTATTACATATAACGTAACATTGTTTTAAAAAAAAAAAAATTATAATAAAAATACTAAATCTTTAAACAAATACATACATTTTTTCCGTCAAATATCTTTTTCTGGACTTAGTGGTTAGGGAAAAAGAATATCAGTTAATTACAAACTCTAATTAAATGTTACTTTCTTTAAAATAAAATTTTTAATTTTCTAAATTATACTGTTATACTCTTACACGTGTATATTGGTGTCACTGATGGGTGAGTAATAATAACCTATAAAACTAGTCGATGTCATACGTTGACATATAATGGCACGATTTAGCACGGCTGATTAGTCTAACGACGCATTATGTGTAAGGCTAGGGTACTCGCCGATGCGTAAAGCCGCAGTTTCACTATTTATAGTATTGCCACAGTGGGAAATAAGCAACATCTCTCATCCTTAAGGCTCATTTACACAAAGAGAGTTTCTCGAACGATTCGGGCGAGAATATTCTACTCGTATACGATTCACAAATGCGACCAAACTACATACAATTTTCGCCTACAACTGTTCACATGATGATACAAATACGATGATAACAGGGGTAACAGTAATCAGATGATGATAACAGTTGTTTTTACTAACTTTTAACCAATGTTCTTACATCCCATCCTATCAGATCCTATCTAATCCCACCGAGTAGAGTATTATATTTAATCCCCAATCCCCTGCTTGTTTGACAAGCCTACTCGATTGACAATCGAGGATCGAGGACCAATCCACCTGGTGGTAAATATACACTGATTACTGTCGCTCTGTAATTTTTAATCAATTAATAGCCCAGTAATTATAGTTTGTTTGTTTTTGTAAATTCTGTCACGAGAGAGTTTTTAAGAACACTTCAAGAAGTTTTCTTTTACCGCTAAAATAGTGATAATTGTAACTCAGTGGTATGTGCCAGGATTCGTACTTCTAAACTCAGGAATATCAGTCGAGGATATATAATCGCTGAGCGACTGGCGCTCTTTACATAATTTCACGCCTGCCAACCAGCCTCTATAAAAAAGATATTGAACGAACTACCATAGTTACGGCGCCAGTTGTACAGCGGAAGTTACACTGCATTTGAGCTAAACAGAGATCAAAATAGAATTATAATAAACAGGAAACTAAAGTAAATGCATTCGTATTTAGGATTGTTTATCCGTACGATACTCTTTCTTAGCACCTTCTATTATTATAAGAGTGAACCACAGAGATATATATATAGTAGTATAAATGGCCCAATGCCACAAATCCAACCAATATTTTCTATGCGTCCTCAATTTTAACTCTAAACAAAACGTTCACTTAAAATACGTATATTGCAATTCGTTTAAGAACTATTCTCGGAGTTTCTTCGCTGTACAAAATCTGGAATGACAGTTCTACGTAGAATCAAAATTAAAATTGGGCTGACCCTAATAACCATAACGCAGAACCGATAACCGATGGGGTACACAAGTTATCGAATGGAAGCCACAAACTGGGGGACATAGTGTGGAACGTCCTCCGACAAGGTGGACCGACAGCTTAAACATAGTTACCGGAGAGGCATATATGCAGTAGTGAACAGATTCAAGATGATAGTATTGTATACCATTTGTTATTTATTCAGTATCAAGTGAGGTTGTAGCTATGTTGAACTCCGCAGTTCAACATAGCTACAATCGAACTTGCCGATCCAATGTGGCTTGGTGGATGTTACACCGAAAATTCTTAGGGTTTTGTAGTTAATCAGGTATCTTCAGTTTCGTTGTCTTTACGTATATATGTCACAGACTTATTACTCTGTCAGTTTTGCCTATTGAGATGAAATTTAACAAAAAAAAACAAACATGATAGGTAAATAACAATTTGTTTTTATTTTTCGGGTAGGTAATCGTTAAATGTGTATTTTAATCCGTGCTAATGAGAATACGTAGTTCAAATTCGTGAGATTGTCACGGTTGAACACGGATATAACAAACGCTGGGATCGTTCTACATAATTTATGTCTGTGATAAAACCATTGCATGTAAACATTTAGTTTTCTACCTCCATTCATAGTTTCGGATAAAAATACTTTTATTACTTCAACTGTTTTGATTCTAGAAATAAAACTATCTGTAGTTAATATACACGATAATATTATAAAGAAGGTGCGTAAATTTGATCGTTAGTTTCTTATCTACTGAATTTGAACATTCTTTGCGGGCCATCCCTGGGCGACGGTTACCACATACCATCTGTTGGGCCGCCAGTCAGTCTGCCATCTCTACTATAAAAAACATGGCAAAATGTATACTATTATTGTGATTTTGTAAGGTTTTTCCGATAAGCTACGACATGGGGCTCTTCAAGAGAGCTGTGAACAGGATTCTGCAGAGCACCCGCATGCACCTGGTGTCCATGAGCGGCGGCAACCACTTGCCATCATGTGTGCCGCCCGCTGGTGTGCTATCTGTTCTATAAAAAATTATAACAATAGAAACTGCTAGTTTTTGTTTGCCTTTATGCAAGAAGTAATCTTAAAAAATACTGGCTGTATTTAGGTTTCTTTTTCACATTTAGGAAGCTAAACTAATCCACATGTTTTGAGTTCCCTGGGAAATAATAAGGGCATCTGAACGAAGTCAGTGCGGATCCCTAGTTATGAATAGTAAAAGACAGTGGTACCAATTTGTGGTGGTGATTTTTTATAAGTTGGTCTGCAAATCAACCTCATGGTCTAATATTAAAAATCCGCACTTAACTAGGAACTCAATGGTATGTGAACTCACGACTTCACGGATGAGAGTCAAGAATAGGCTATCAAAAAGTACAGGTAAAATGACCATACCGTCAGCCACTGCTGGATATAAGCCTCTTCCAAGGCTCGTCACCACACACGATCTCGTGTGACGTCAAGACTTGAAGAAGTTCGACGGTGGCGGTTGTATGAAAAGAGCCGAAGATAGTATGTGGTGACGAGAATTGGGAGAGGCCTATATCCAGCAGTGGAGATACCAACGGGTCCCACACTGCGCTTCATAGTACGCGGCCTCCAATCGTGGACTCGTGTAACGTATCGGTTCTGCAGGAAATATGACCTGCCCATTGCCATTTTAGCATGATGATTCTACGAGCTATGTCGGCTACTTTAGTTCTTTCGCGAAGACTACCGCATAATAATTTCCCAAACTAGAAGATGCAACCGACACAATCTCGGACACTATTGTCTTTGGGAGCATTGTCACAAGTCATATTGATCCGTTTACATGACCGCAGACGCGCCGTCGCCCGTCGCCGAGACCAGGACAATGGCCAGACGGAGTATGAAAATATTTAGTCACGCGTAGTCAAAAAGTATGGACCTTATATTGTGGGCATAGGATTATACTTTATCAAAATCTATATCTTCCGATAGCTGATAGCTTTTCGATCCGATTCCGAAATAAAAAGACGACAGGAGTATGAAAATATGGAAATGCCGAAATTGGCAGCATATCGGTGGTGGCTGAAGGTGGGTTAAGTTTAGGTTCTCTGGTGGTAATGATCATCTTTGTCTTTACATTCTTAGTAATTTTGAATTGTTTATTTCAGTTGTTCAAAAATTGTTTGTTTTGTGATTTGTTGCACATTTAGCTGTTTTTTTGCTACTCGTTTAAAAAAGGCCTAAAAATATTATATCACATCTATCAAACCTTATATTGATGGCCCTTATATTATATTGATTGATTAATAAATATGTAATATATATAATATAATAGGTACCTAACTAGTGTAATTTAATAATATACATATTTCTAAATTATTAAATTATATTTCTATATAAAATATCCCATCGAAATATACAGGTTGACAGCATATTTTTTTTTTCAGTTGGCAGACGTGCAAGCCAACACCTGCAACACGATCTTTCGTTGGAGGTTACGAGTGCGCCGCCGACTTTGCAGGATATTCGTTTTAGAGGTGTTAGCAGGCGTGATTAACAATAATAAAATTAATTACACACGAGACCTTAAAATTATAATTCTTCAGTAATGATCCCATACATGTAAGGCCATACATCCGTATCGATTACGGTATGGAATAATTGCAATAATGAATAGGATAGGAAGATATTAATTCTGTAACTATGTTCTCAGTGTGAGTCACCCTCTACTAAAACTGGAACATTACAGCATATTCCCACGGGTCAAGAGCTGGGTTGCCATTAATTATAACTATTATACACCGGCTATTATTAACTTGAGCTCTGACAGATTGGGACGATGTCAATTTCACGCAAAACATTTTTTTTTTTTTAAGAAAATAAAAATAATAAATTTAAGGCTTAGCAAAATAGCAAAATTACAATAATCAAATTTCAAGTGTTTATTGTTCTTTTAATGTATATTTTAACTTGTTTTTCTTTTTGAAACAATGGATAAATTTATTTTCCCCCATTAATATTAAAATTCACATGCTCTTGTAACAGAAAGTAAATTGTGCTAGTGGTTACAACAGATTTTTTTTTCAGATTTTACAACAGATATTATATATAGTATTGATTATATTATTTTATAAAAACATTGTAATATTGTATTTAAATTTAATTGATGCCTTGATCCTGTTTTATTATTATGTCATATAATCATGAAAATCACTTTACACATTTATATTTCTTGGCTTCATACTGTCTGGTTTTACTTTAATTTGGGCTGTATTTTAATAATAAATTGAATAGAAAAGACAGTCGAATAGAAAAGTTAAATTCCTCATCAAGGATCAATTAATCTCGTACGTCATAGTTATAATCAATAATAAAAAAAATGATTAACTAGGCTATCGATTAACTAAGCCTCGTCACCGTAGTTTTCTCAACTGTCAGCTGTCAAGAGCTCATACTATGGGGCCGTTCAAGTATTATGTAAGCACCAAAGGGGTTCATTGCTTTGCTTATTTTTGATGACATGGGAAACGGGGGGGTGTCTGAATGGCGATTACGTCAGCAATATTTATTTATTTACTTTTCGTATTTTTTGGCAAAATTTAGTAGATTCTGATTAAATAAAAAACTTTTGTAAGAAATCATACCAATGCTTCCGTAAGCATGGGGGGTGGGGTAAGAGCTTTGATTACTTTCGCTGACGGGGGGGGGGGGGGGGGTAAAAATGACTAAAATTCTGCTTACGTAATACTTGAACCTATAATAACCGTATAATTGATTGATATTGGTGGCTCACATACTCGAGATTTGATTTTTATTGTTGGAGCATGCGTGTTTAAGAGAGCAGAGCAAGTGACGAGTTTTAAAAATCCGTACTCAAGTCAAATGGGGGGGTATCTATTTAATTTATCAAATTTTTCACGCATCAACCAATGGACGAATGAAGTTGAAAATTTTGTATTACTTAGAGATGAGAAAGACTATCAGTTTGTTCACCTGGTTCTAAACAATTCTCAACATTATTTTGCAAGTAATTTCTTTTCTTAGCGTGAACCCAAAAACTATTTCTTTTTAATTAACGGGATGTTGGCAGTAAGCTGATGACAACCGGACAGACGCATGGCAAAAGATCGTACTTGTCAACAAAACGGCCGAAGTGTGTTATAAAAATAAATTATAATGTCCTATGAGTAATAGAGAATATCGGACGATAAACATTTTATTACTCGGTATTGTCTAATATAAATAGCGCTTAATTTTTTTACGCCTTTTTAAAATCAACGTTATCCGTTACACTTGATTTTAAATTAATTAATTTAATTAAACAAACCCGAATGGAAACTTCAAAGGGGGGGGGGGTGTTACTACGTAATAAGAATGTTCCATTTTTAAAACACGAATTAAATAATTTGAGAGCTATTGAATATAGAACACTATTAGACTCTAACGTGCCTGCCCTAGATTTGAGTTAGATCTAACGTGGTCATCTCATTAGATTTGAGTTAATTTGGAATAAGGTGGATTCAACTTTAACAATGTCGAGTTTCAGCAGGTCTTTATTTATTTACAAGCTATTACTCGCGACATTGACTGGTAAGTAGCCTGTGTTAATTCGGATTACAATTTACCTATTTGCCAAGTTTCAACGTAATTGGTTAAGCCATTTCGACGTGATTCAGTAACTGACATTTAAACATGCAAACTTTCCCATTTATCATATTTGAGGGGAAGAGTGCACGCTTCAATCCAACAGCCTCTGTGCGGACCAGACTGGCCACATTACCACCCTTTCATAGAAGACTACCTTAAAATGTACTGCATTTCCCACTTCATCCTACTTCTCTAATGTAAATACGTGGTTCGGTAGTAAGTGAGATATGCCGCCCATTTTTTCAACATTTCCTTCAAATCCATTCTGATAAATGTCCGAAGGTAGGCAGCCTATCCGGGGGCATGCTAACGTTAGTCCTTCTGGACTAATGTTGGCATGTAACGCTGATGTTCATGGGCGACAGTATCCACTTACTATCAGGTGGACTGTTAGCTCGTATGCCGGCTTCTTACCATAAAAAAATACAACAAAAATTTAGAAATTCAAACTGCCAAAGGACAAAGGTAACAAACAAATACAAGTATACAGGCAAATTAGTGTGAAATAATAAAAAAAAACAGATGTTTGAGGATCAAGGAAAGACCCAGACCAGTATAAACTGGCGTAAAATAAGTCTAAATCAGAGGTTTTTATGAGTTAGGTATTAAAGTGTGTGCCGCATAAGTGCAATTACATTTAAGTTACACCTTTTTGATGAAGATTGATTATTCATAATTGTTTTGAAAAAATATGCTCATATACCTCGGCTGTAATATGTAAAATACAATATCGTACTTTACAAAACGCAGCCCTGCAACAAAATGCATAATAAAAGACCCAATATATTCTCATAAAATTATACGGTGACTCATGGTTGCATTATTATCCCTGCGATCTCATCTGATGGGTGGATCCAACACTCCAAGCATTCTTTAGCGCTGTTTCATATAAATTAGCAGCTCTTATGACCAAACTTGCATAACAGGACTTTACGGTTTGATTTTTATAACCAGTTTCATTATAATCAAACTGGAATACCAACTATAAAGCAAAATCTATCTATACATATAAAAAAGAAATGTCCTGACTGACTACGCCAAGTTGAAACCGCTAAAACTAGCTTCTTAATATGGCGTAAAAGCTCTCTAAGCGATTTCTCGAATCCAACCACCTAAACATAAACCCAATGAAACTAAACGGGGTGGCAAAATTTGTATGGAAAAAATATTTGATAGTCGTATTAAAGTTAATAAACTTGATATAAATATTCTAAAATACAAACAAATAAATGGTTTACAGTTTTTCAAAAATATGTTAAGGGGTTAACACAAAACATTGTGTTAGGGGACTAACACGATGCAATATTCAATACAGGCTGTGAAATTTTATATGGACACACAATTATATTCTTGCGAGCGAAGCTGCGGGCAACAATTAGTTGATCATAATAACAGCCTTTCATAATGATCCTGTTAATTATAATAATTAAATGCATAAACAAACTAATAAAAGATGCCGCCTAATTAAAACTTATGACGGACAATTTGCGCGCGTCCAGACATTATTTATTTGTCTTTGATGTCTAATCAATAACGGTCAATTACTAAATATGTATAACAAATAAAAAGAAAACATTATCATGATAACATTACAAGAGGGAGGGAAACTGTGATACGTCCGCTCGCGATGACTCATCGCGCGGGAATGACAGCTCGCAAATTGTTTCTTTTATTTTATTTTTTTGTGAGTTACAGACTTTGACAACAAGGCCATACTGCCAAGTCGCGAATTTTGACGTAACAGACGGTACGAAGGGAACGATGTAATCATCATAACCTCGGGTAAGGTTATACAAACAATGTTTGTTTATTCCGTGTAATTTTACTGCGTTTCTCGTTCGTTAGATAATTGACTTAATGATTGTAGGTAGGGGTCGTAGTGGTATTACGATGCATTACATGAAGCTAAACGTCTGTTTCCTTGCCTGGCATGCTTAACGCATTTGATCTTTATCACTTTAATAGGCAATTCACCTAGGTTGGCAGATTTATTTTCTATGGGGGACAATAGATCAATAACAAAAAATGGGTAAATCCAAAACTAGGTTTATTTCTTTGTTAGTGCTTGAAGACGAAAGTCTTCAATTAGTGCATCCTGTCAGTTATGAGATACGCTATCGACACGTCGTTGCAAGGTCGGCGGCGCACCCGCATACCCCCTGGTATTGCAGGTGTCACTTACCATCAGGTGGGACCGCACGTCCGCCTCCTTCCCAATTAAATTGAAAAAAAAACGTGGTGTCTGAGCTTTTGCCTTTGAGCCTGATTCACAAGTACAAAGTCGCTCAACGAGCTATGGAGAGACTTATGCTCAGTTTCTTCGCGTCATAAGAGAACCAAAGTCACCGACATAGCTCTTAGGATGTCCAGGAGTGGCAATGGGCAGGTCATATTTGTCGCAGGATCGATGACCGTTGAGATAGACGAGTTTTCGAATAGCGGCCACGCCAAGTAATAAAATAAAAATACAATTGACAAAATAAAAACCATCTGTTATAGCTCTTACTTCTGTCATATCAACACTACATTTAACGTAACCCACAATACCAAATACTGAAACTACTACATTAGACTTGCTCTTTAGACTGAGTGTCAGACCAAGAGCATAATTAAGATATGACGACATTATACAATTGTACCGGAAACATGTAGCCAATGTACTTCAAATTAGCCTCTATTTTCTTAACGATAAGGTGTTATACGACAGTAAAAACAATGTGGTTTCTTATCTAGCACGCGGAAACACCAATTTGTGATGATATTAATATTTGATTTGGCCCGTATTGCGAAAGGGTTTATCAGTACAATTTGAATTAGGTAGAACGAAATACAAATGAGTGGCAAATAACAATAGAACGTTTGATTTATTATTGATTTATTATTATTATTGAACGTTGAATAGAAAATTAAATGAAACATTTTATAACCAAAAATAAACTTGAAATGACTATTGGTCTAACAAACAAAACGTGACACAAGGGTAGAATTGAAATTCTTCATTAACATTTTCTCAATTTTACAGCCAGGCCTTTTATCGTCAAAGCTCTGGATTCGGGTCTGGCTCATGTAGTCTCGTGCATGAGAGATGAACGGTCTTAAAACGGCACGCTAGCCAAGCCGGTTGGCGAGTCCACTCTGTCAGAGATGGTGTAGCTCCACAGAACTTGTGGTAGCAGCTCTGTTACGACACGCACGGAAAAAGATGGGTTAGTTTTTCTAAAACCGGGCGGCACCACAGCCAGCACTAGTCTTGAAAAATCGTTTAAAAATACTGAAATCCTTATGATGAGGAAACATCTGTCATCACTTCTATAAACAAAAAAACTTAAAAAAATTTCATTGACACTTGATTTCATTAAACACTCCAAAATAATGTACAGTTAAAATGCAATTTGAAACGTGACCGAACAAAAATATCTTAAACTATAAATAGGCGGTGTAAATTTAATGCATTCATCTGCGAGTTATTTTGAACGCTCAATCAAAATAGAATTTATTTTGGAAATATAAATGATGATCCAATTTTAGCGGCGCTCACTTTGATGCATTGAATTCGCGAAAATTTTTCAGTTTTACACTTCGAAATGTTTTGAAATAGAACCACACACGTCAACCAGACGGTTTTGACCTACTGTATATTTATTTAAAATATTTTCATGTTATCTGTGCAAACGATTAAGATTTTCTGACTTAAAATTTTATAGTTTCAAGATTCTGTTTAAATGGAAAAATACTGATAATAAAGATTAATAATTATTTTTAATTACCATTGATAATAATTTGAAATATCCAATAACACAAATATTAAAAACTAGCTGACCCGACAGACGTTGGTTGTCCTGTCCAATTTCAATAAAGAAATTCCATAATTTCAAATTACAATAAATATTCTTTTTTTCCTGAAACCTTTTCCAGAACTATAACGAACAAAACAAAAAATAATTACGCATATCCATCGTTCGATCCTGAGTTATGGTCTTGAGTTCATACAAAAATCTCATAGAAAAACGGCCTTGCAGTTTTTCCCCAATTTTCCGGGCAACTTTTCTAACTTTTCTTTCCCTAAAAACCTTATTCGGACTATTACGAACATTTACCAAATCGTAACCAAATCGTTCCAGCCGTTCTCAAGTGATACGCTTACCAACGAACAGCATTTAATTTTTATTTATATAGATTTAGTAACCTTGCGCGATGGAAAGGACCTATTTACGGAGATTTTTCAATGAATACAATTCGAAACGAAGAAACTCGTACAAGAACTAATCACTAAGGTGAAATGGCGTTGAGTAAAACAATCTATTGCAATAAACACGAGCGTTCGAATGAAGACCATATACTGAGGAACCGTAGTGTGGAACATCTTCCCGACAAATGTACCAATGAGTTAAAGTAGTGGGGGGATTATAAGAGCGGAAGACCGAGTATGGTCGTGGTGGGGCTTGGGAGAAGTCACATAGCAGTGGTAACATGGACTGATGGTGGTATGTTATAGTAATTTTGCGCGAACGACACTGTTAAACTGATTGTAGACAACATAAGGCATTCAAGTATCGTCGATAAGGCCGCCGATTGCACTTATAATTACTTGTATTTTTTGTTTTTCTCTTCTGTATGTTTTGGTGTACAATAAAGTATATATAATATATGTACTTCGAATTTGTTATAATTTACTATTAGGGCATTTTTCCTAGAAATTTATAGGTCAAAGTTTGTGGGTTAGTTAGTCTATCATAGTTCTATTTTAGATTAAAAAAAAAAAATAAGCGAGTCTAACTCCGAAAATAACGATATTTTAGAATAACTGCTTTTGGCATTACTTGGAGTCTTAGAGGACAAAACAAGCTTACGAAAACAGTAAGAATCACGTAAATACGATAATTAGACGAATTAGTACGATTTTTTTTCCCAAAAAATCACTTTAAATTGCTCTCCTGTAAAATCGCCAGAATGTCGCTTATCCCATTTCTCCTTTCAAGAGTCAAATCTATTTATCAACGGCAAGAACAGCAGATGAGTCCTTAGCCTAACAACTGCCATAAAATATGGAAATAATGAAGATAATCTCAACATTTTTTTGACAAAATACCACATGCTTATATTTTAAAGATTCTCTGTTGAATAACAAATGCACGACCTTGCGGCTCTTTCTAAATCTGAGTGTCGACATTCGTAGCGAGTTGCTTTTTGTACGTGACATATTAAATTCACGTGTTCAGCTTACCTTTACACATAATGTATCCTCTTGAGACAGTTCGTTCCCCAGCCTACGAGTTCACGGTATAAAACGGTTTTGGAACAGTGCAGTCCGTATCGAGGAAATGGTAATCCTACCATTTTCTTAGCTATCTATCCCAAGAGAAAAGAGTTTTCAGTTCCTAACTAATCTATGGGAAAAATTGTAGGAACACATGATTTATACGAGTACTCGCAGTGCTTTGTAGCTCTACACGGACCATAATATATATGTCTATTGAAGATTTAATGTACTTTAATATTGTACAAAGCATCTCCAAAATAAAAATGTTTCAATAGTCCTACATAAGTCCATTGGGGTTGCGTATATTAAAGCATAGCGTTTTAGTGATCAAGGTCATAAGTTACCAGAACCCACTCACCATTAGGAACGTCCTCAACTTCGTTTAAAAAAGGTCTGTCTTTATATTATTCATATCTAGGTTAACTTCACAGTTAGAACAATTACTAATTACGGTTCTACATTGTAGTTTAATTAGCATTCGTTTATGCGGCGTGAGATTGATTGGTGACTTCCAGTCCGGAAGTGGTGTGTCGGGTTGCCGCCATGAAATGAGACCGGAAGAATCCAAATTAAATAGGAACAAATCGCATTTTAAGACAAATTATGAAGAAATCATAATGTACAATTGAGGTCCTGGAAATATTTGGAAATAAAATTAACACAAACTTCAAATAATAAAATATCAAAATCACCAACAGGTACAGAACCCAGAGACAATTTATTAGTCTTGGTGTCCGTGAACTTACATTGTATTCCTTGATCCCAATAAATGTCTTAGAAAAGTTTTAATAGAAGCACCCCTACAGGCATAAAGCAAAATGGTCGCTTTGATCGACAAGTTCAAAACTCTAAAGACAATACGAGTATCTTTGACAATACGAAGGGCAAAAGCCATATTGACTTGAAACAGAACCTTTAATATAGCATTGAAGCACGAAATTCTATATCCATTCAAACTGTGGATTACCACCCTGTAACAGTAACCAGTCATTTTATCGTCCATTACTCGACATGGCCTTCCTCATGCACATTGTATTGTGCACGAGGAATGTATGACCCTAAAACGTCACGCAGGCCAACCGGATTGGCGAATCCACTCTTTTAGATGTGCTAGAGTTCCTCGGGGCTTGTGGTAGTGGCTTTGTTATTCCTTTTACAACACCCACAGGAAGAGATGGGCTGGTGCTATCTAAATCCAACCGACACCACATGGCCATTACCACTCATATTGACGCATGTAAGTGTAAACGATAAGTAATGATCGTCATAAAAAGAGGGAGATCCGTATAGCACAGCAACCACGAGCAATGACTTCAGCACAAATCATACATAATCTACTTACACCATATCTCATAATCGTAACACAAATCATATTTAGTGCGCAAAGTACATCTCAGTTCAAATAAACACGAACATTAAACTGATTCATAGGCAACTTGAACCGATCTTTGATGCTCCAAATGTATATGAATCGTTAGCTATAAGTTTTACACAGGACGAACACCTACTTGATAGGCTATTGATAAGTTATAGAAATGAACTTCACCTGTATCAGAGTTGCGGCTATTTTATTTTCGCTAAAACGAGCGAGCCTCATGGAATTGTTCTATTAACCCCATAACAAAGTTAAAACTACCAGCCAAAATTTTGCCTGTTAAATTCTTTAGCCTTCTTATCGTAAAAGTGTAGACACGCCAAACCGTTTAATGTAATGTAATGTACGAAGGCGGCAGACGAGCATACAGTCCACCTGATGGTAAGTGGATACTGTCGCCCATGAACATCCGCGATACATACCAACATTAGTCCAAAATGACAAACGTTGGCACACCCCCGGATGCGCTGCCTACCTTTGGAGATATAGGAATGGATTTGGAGAAAGGGTTGGGAAAATGGGGAGGGATAGGATGGGAATAGGCTCTGGCACATCTCACTCACTACCGAAACATGTACGTACATTAGGGAAATAAGATAAATGGGAAATGCAGTACATTTCAAGATAGTTTGGCCAGCGTGGCGCTTTACGGCATTTAACCCCCATGCACAAGACAATGAACACGAGGAGGCACGTGTCCAGCAGTAAGAACTAAAAGGGCCGGTTATGGTATGGTAATGCGTACTCTAGATTATCCGAAGTTTTAAAATGTTTTATAGCAATTGCTGTAGTACACGCTAATATTTAACAAATATCAAAATACCAACATGACGTGACATCAAGAAACGTGTACAGCTGGAATACTATCCAATGAACTTACAATATGCAAGTGTGTTTCGTCAGTGCTTGCGTCAGCGTCATCACAGAGTACATACATATTAGTGTGTAATCTTCAAAGACACGCAAAATATTGCGCTCGCACACAAATGCAACGCTTACAAGAGCATAGCAACGTAACTCGTCGGGAAACTGGCTCCCGTGTCTGTGACAGAGCTCTGCATTTTATGGTAAGTCTCCACCTGCATACATGTTCGACGTTTTCAGGTTCATTAGAGCAAGACCGATCATGTAGACCACTGAGGTTTGCTCGATATCAAACAATAAATTCGATGCCAACAAGATTGAATCAGTTTAATTTTGGCTCGATGTTTGAATTCTGCATGCATTCTGCATGTGGTCATCCCGGGGAGTATATCAGTCGGTCGGACATATTGAGTGGTAAAGGAAGGATATGCATGAACAAGAATACAAAATGGCCGATTTCCGTACCTATCCCCGTGATACCAATAAAAAGTTCATAATCCTTTATCGCGACGTACAATGACCATGTCTGTGAACAATCAACGTGTGGACGGAACATCTGACATATCTACCGGTAGTGATGTTCGAAGAGATTTGCCAGAGGAACATGTATCCGCGTGTAAATCCACCATTCGCTAATGCCTCATTTCGCTTGTTTGAGTGCAGATTCTGCACCGATGTCTCTGTGTGCTACGAGCTCGCGCTTAGCTCATCGCCCGTTTGACCGGTTTCCACGTTTGTTTATGCCGCGTGCTTGTCAATGCGATTTGATAAACTAACGTATCTATGTGACACAACCTTTTGCGTACAGCTTCACGTGTGTGAAGTATTTATGATGAAATTACTCCAAACACATTGGAAATATTAAGCAAACAATGCAGTTTCTACAGTCATCAAACTAAACGGTCATCAATTATATATCATCTTATTACTTTTCTGGAAACGAATTATACCTACAAGTTTCGACATGGATATAGTCAAACGAGTGTAGAAATAGGTAAATGGAGATTGGAACATTTTGATATTGTCCAGTCCTTCGGGGGAGATTTCTAAGAAATCTACTTATTATTATTGCCAAGATTATAAATTTGGGATTTGGGACAAATAAGTTCGTATTACCATCAGTTGTGTCAAAGAAAAAACAGACGTAAATTCACCACAACCTAGTTTCTTGTGTTAATTTGTCACAGGATTTTTTTTGTCACTAAGCTTGAAAGGTATTGTTAAGAATAGAAAAAATAAGAAAGTAAAATATTGTTTTAAATCAGTTTTTCCGCTAATTGTACAAGATAAATTTGTAAAGATATGTAATCACCTGCGGTGAATATATACAAAAAATATATGTATTTTATTATTTTTCAATAAATTAAATTAAACTTATAGCGAATATATACAGTCAATGTATGGATACCAAACCGTTCAATATTTTCAAGATTTAACGGTGTAACAGACGGTACCTCGTACAACGGTATAAATGTAAATAATCTCAAAAAAAAAAATGTCCAAACATTTATTTTCAGCTACCAGAAAGAAAAATCTTTTAAGATGACATCACACGAGCATCTCCTGAAAATTCTCCGTAAAAGATTTCAGGTAGCCAATTGGGCTTGTCACTATCCCAACTCCAGCAAACAACATTAGGGCTGACGTATTCTAAACAGAAGCAACTATTGAGACCTTAATATGTTGGCATTAAGGGTTAGAATGGAATGTTTTTTCTGACTTTATAAGTCAGTATTGGCAATAACATGGCACAGGTGTGCGGTGGCGAAATGAATGGACTATAATGAATTGATAAATATTGCGTTTTCTTGCTGTGTAGACATAATAAACTTGAGTTGAGTCTACACAAGGCAGAAGTCTAAACAAAATGACGGTTCAACTGATGATAATTGGCGCTAAATCTTGCGAATGATGGAAGGTCACTTTTATTGTCAATATTTGTCAGTTAGTGCCAGAATGTTAAACTGTCTATTATTTTCATAATTAATTCTATTATTTTCGATTTTTTAATATTACATTAACACTACAAAGGTACATTATAGGCTTAATAGTTCTACATATACATTACATTTAAAAAATCCAATCGCACGAAAAGGAAGTACCATTTTACTTTTGTACCACTGTGTGATTTGAATTTTTTTGAAAATTCCAAGTCCTATAAATGCCTGCCCTAAACAAACTTTACGTCTAAACGCAGCATTGCGTCTAAGACAGCCCCTAGAGCTACAACAAAACTGAACAATAATGTGATTGCACAATTTTATTGATTCGCGCCTTGCACCTAAAGAGTTTCAATACCCTCTCTAAACGATCAAGAACACGCGCAATCCGTAGAATTGCAGAATATAATTGATCGTCTACGGGGCCTCTAAGGACATTTCACTCCTCGTATATTTAGTTGACTTTATGATCGTATTCCAGTGACAAGTGGGTCACAGGCCGGAGCGCCTAGCAACTAGCCGTCTAAGCATTGCTGGCGAGCTTGACCTCAATTATATTATTATCAAGAATACTACGTTCATTTGCATTGGTTACCTGTGTTAAACTGAACAATTTTAACAAGTATATGTGAACGTAGTACAGAAGAGGACTTGCACAATGTTTTACGGGCTGGCCCACTCTATGATGAGGAAAGGTAGATGGAACGGAAGGATGAGAGAGTTAGCATAGCAATGGCCTAAAAAATATCAGATGCTGTTTGATTGACGTCCATGCCCCAGAAGAGGAGAGTGGTTAAAGGAAATAGGTGATAAAAAGTTGTAGGGAATGTAGAGAGTAGGTAAGTCTGTACCGGAAATCGGCTACAGAGTACGGCGGGTACCTCCTGCTAATCGGTCCGTATAACCGGAGGGTTGGTAAGACCATTGGACGGAGGAGTCATAACCAGTTTTAACAGGAAGGTGTCAGATGAGCATACAGCCAGCCTGGAAAGCGATTATAGACGACATTTACGACAAATGACAGGAAATGTTAGCACAATTACAGACGACTAATTCAATTTTTGTAGGCACATTTTAAATCCTATAAGCGAGGTGGACCAAATCTGGTTCAACAAGACTTAATTACTCGTTAATATATTCTAATCGAATTGAAGTTGCAATTAACATTCCTATCTGGGTATGCTATCGATTTATTTGGGTCAACCGTTACCAATATGTCACGTCCGATTGGAACATTATTTAATTCATATTCCGCAGTATGTCACTGCGCATGGTTTTCTTCAAGGATCTTCCTTGATATTTTGCTGATAGGACCCTTATTTGTTTTCCTATTGTTTAATCGTGACGACATAGGCTGAAGGTTTTTTCCATTTGCAACTATAATTCTGACAGCATTCACCAGAATGTCAGGAGGTTCCCAGTTACTTGATATCATTTGAAACATCTACCTATGGGAAAATTCCTGAAAGTAGCGTTTGGTTTTTTTCCTACATGATTCAGCTTTGTTTTACCTATTGACTCTATTAGTAACTGCAAGATTCCTATATGAAAAATAAATAAACAAATTCTTGAGATTTGATTTTTGTAATAATAAGTGCTAGAATCGCTTATTCCCCACTGCTCAAATGAAGTGCTCAACTAGTTGAGCAGTTGAGCAGTGGTCATTACATTGTATGCGAACTTTTTGTTCCCCACTGCACAACTGCTAAACTGACACTGGCCACTTATAATTGTAGATAATCTATAAGATTGACATAGTTTTTTTGGGTAATTTAAAATGCTGTTAGTTAACAATAGTCATTTCTTCAACATCTTCAACAATAACTATGCATATTACCGTAATATTATTACGACACTGCACAAATATGTACTAGTCTTTCAAACAACTATTGAATCGGTCATGTATCTAGTAAATAATAGTGATAGGTTATGACAGTTATGGAGTCGTAAAACCTCGTGCAAGTATTTCGCAGTAGCAAATGTATTGTCGTAATGGCATACTAGTGATGCCTAGTTCGTTCGTTAATTACAGCGTGCCTTAATTTTTAGAAGAGTCCTCGAATGGAGACAACGAACTCTCAAACGTAGCATGAGAGGCCTTCCGGCCAGGTGGACTGCTGAATTTAAGAATGTCGAAGGTAGTGGCTGGATGAGAGGAGCGGGTGATTGAGTATGGTGTCAATCTGCGAGAGGCTCAAATGCAACAGCAGAGAAACAAAGGCTGACAGTATTTGCAAGGTTATTGGGTATTTGAGCATTATTTAAAAATGTAAGTATAATAAAATTTATCATACTTACATTTTCAATATCCCATCACATGTCTTCATCAGGTGGGAAGTATCTCGCGTAATAAGAGAAAGTTCTCATCCCATTATACTTCTTACTCCTCATCAAGATAATAAAAGAAACAACTTATACCATTATTCTCCCCAGCCCTGAGGAATAATGGGATGCACCCAAAGAAGGCTATTCATTGGGTAATCCAAATCCACCCCAAACTCTTTTCCTAATTTCCTAATACGTTCCTAAATCTCTAAAGATAGACGGTGCATCCGATAGTGTAGCAACGTTTTATTATTCTTGATTGATATGGAGGACGACCGTGGGAAACAGTATCCATTTACCATCAGGTGGTAGTCCACCTGAATAGTTGCATTCACCACATTATCTCTATAAAAACATATCGTGTAAGACTTCCAGTCAAGGTGAAATTGCTGGAGCTGTAAACCCAACTGGTCGCCCACTAATTAATTGCGCGGCGACTACAAAGAGCTTCCGTTTGCGCAAACCACATTAAAATTTACGGCACATCAATGTCTTTGGGAGGTTCGCCAAATGCTTTATAGTTTCTTCTGTTGCCGCGTATTTAGTTACGGACGAACGTGTGAGGAAATGATTTTTTTATATTACGCAATGCTTAGTTTTAGAACGATATTTTTTACAGAGTATGCAGTAACGACATGGTTCCTGGTCGTAGTAAAGTTGGTGTTCCTTTTTTGTGGCAAAGAAACTCTTTATTCCACTAAAGCGCTGTGGTTGCTTGTATGTGAACACTCGGTCCTCTTCTCAATAAAAGTCCACACTCAGGAACAACACTTTATATTTAATACGAAAGCAAAATTTACATTAATAGATAAAGAGCAAGAAAAATTAAACCTTCAAATAAATGGATTGTAAAAGCAAAAGAAGAATAAAAAACAAAAGACAACAAAAATGGCAGACGTCATGACCAACTAGATGTCGATCTAGTTGGCTGGCAATCTAGTTGGCTTCGGCCGGCGGGTTCCTACACCACCATACTCATATAATGCATATAATGCCGAGTGTTGTCGGCCGGCTTTAGATAAACACTACGCCATATTTTCCAATATATGGCGTAAACCAGACCATCTCTAAAAGAGAGCACTCGTCAACCCGCTTGGTACATCTCTCGTGCAAAAGACAATGTGTATGAGGAAGCTCATGTCCAGCAGTGGACGATAAAAGCACTGGACTAAGAACACATTTTATCTAACCAGGAATGGAACAACCTCATGGAGAGCAGGCAGCAGGCTAATTATTGACGGTCAAATTGATTATTGGTATTATTTTTGTACAATCAGAATATAAAGTGACAAATATCCAAGCACTAAGAAAGGTAAGGAGCCTAGAAAGTGAAACGAGAGGATAAGGTGAAAAGAAGAAGGCGCGGTAGTTAAGTTGGTTAGTTATTATAAACAATCAATCATAAAATCCCCAAGAGGTTTTCTTTAAACGATGTATGTTAACTTATCAATCTCATACTTGAAAATACCTCTAGATAATGCTAGATTAGTCCTGACAGTATTTTTTTCTGAATAAAATGAATTAATTTTATTGGGTAACCTTTTTACCATACCATCAGCCTATGTCTTCAAGGTTTTAAGTGTGTGAATGGAGATATTTTTTTTATACAGCTCAGTAATCTATACACATAATAAAATTGTAACATGCCGATGTCTGTACATTATGGATATTGAAAAAAAACTAATATGGGGGGTCTTTATTAAAGCAACAGAAGCCAAACCAACAGTTTTTAGAAATTTTGTCTGTCTGTCTGAATGTTTGTACACGCATCACGCAAAAACTACTGCATGGAATTGAATGCAGTTTTCACCGATGTATTGCTAGAGGTCTAACTTAAAATACAGGCTTCATTTTACCGCAGGAAAATATTTTATTCCGATTGTTTTAAATTTAATAAACCGAAGCGAAGTGAGGGCAGGTCGCTAGTTTTTAATAATAAAAAGGCCATTGGACCTATGTTGATCCTGCAAATTGTGGTCTACTCATAAAGATATATTTTCTTTCTTTTACGATTAATTATTAATGTTATTGTCATTATATATATGTTATTATAAGAATTAGTCGTGATATAGATTTTAATGCGTTTTGTAAGTGTAACTCTTAAAGAAATATATTGTGATCGCTTCTTCTCCATCGTTACATGGTTTCCACTGACATTTGCTTATTTTAGACGATTTATAAATACTCGTACACAGTGTCGGCTTTACCTATTGTGCAGGGTGTGCGGCGCACACGGGCGCAGGGTCTTAGGGGGCGCCGAGCGCCGCTCGCGACTAGAGGGCGACTAGAGGGCGACGCCTACAAAGAGCCTACTAGAGGGCGCCTAGTAGGCTAGATTGATTGGACCCGGGCGCTACATGGGCTAGAGACGGCGCTGCTCGTACAGTTACGTATGTGTAAACTTGCAACGCCCTCAGTGTTCATGTAATTGAATAAAATTGTAACTAACCGAAGTTTTCCCATGAAAATAAAATAAAATTGTAATGATTTACAATCAATTCATGATTCATGAGATGAGCCATTTGGATCATTATTATAAAATATTCAAGCGCCCGGTGACCCATGCTAACGTCATCCATAAACACTCTCCAGACCGGCAAAAAGTACAAAGCTTCAATTAACTCGTACATGGACCACACAATGCTGGCGACGTGTGAACGGACCTCGCTAACAGTAACTGGTGTCGGATTTCATTCATCACAGAGGCATGCGCAGTGTGTGTTATATATTGTTCGGTTATGGAAAACTGTGGAGTCGACATATGTGCAGAACCTGAAGACACTTCTGTGATTGAAGAGGAGGGATATTCATAAAATCATTTTATACTATTCATAGAAACATTTTCGAATTTCGATAGAAAAATAATGCTAGAATAGTCCTGACTGCAATTTTTCTGGATAAAATGAATTAATTTTATTGGGTAAACTTTTTACCATACCATCAGCCTATGTCTCTCCACTGTTGGATATAGGCTTCTCTCGCGACTTGCTCTTCTTTAACGTCACGGTCTTTGGCTCTTCTTATCCAGCCACTGGCGAACTTCATCAAGTCGTCGGTCCACATGACCAGAAAGCGTCCCACATTACCCTTCGTTTTATTATGATTACGATGTAAGATTTTTTGTTAAATGCAAATAAATTGCGTTAGTGACAATTGGTTTAAATTCTCTGAACTCGTTTGTAAAGTCTTCTTTCTCTGTACTCCTTATTTTAATCCCATATTTTGTGATTTTCTTTTTCACTTCGCCCTATGACGTGACCAAATCAGACATTGTCAAAAGTTGAATAACGAAAATTTATAGAAATAAAAGCAAGCAAAAAGGTGGCGATTCAAATAATAGCAGTAGGTGACGTAAACGTAATCAGTGTTTTGAATGATGCACTTATCGACCTTCGTCTTTCTATAAGAATCCTCGACTAATTAGGAGAGCAAACTAAGAAACAAGGTTTGTGATCAATCTTCGCCCTTATGTCGACGCAATAACACTTGCCAATGTTTTGTGCTGTTTTTTTATATAGTAAGAAAGCGGCATACGGGCATACAGTCCTGGTGGTAAGTGGGTACTGTCGCCCATGGACACCCACGGTACATGCCAACATCAATCCAGAATAAAACACGCTGGCGCGGCCCCAGATGATCTGCCTAGCTTTTGAGATGTAGGAATTGATTTGGAGAAAAGGTTGAGAAAATGGGGACGGATAGGATGGGAATGGGCTCTGGCATATCTCATTCAATACCGAAACATATTCAATACATTGGGGAATAGTGGGAAATGCATTTCAATGTAGTCTGTCAGAGGGGTAATGGGACCAGTCGGGTGCGCCCAGTGGTTGTTGGATTGCAGCGTGCACCCCCGCCCCTTCATTACGATATTGCCGATAGAAACCTTTGCACAAACAAGTCAAATAAGCTTCACCCCCTAAGCAAAAAATTTAACAATCTCTAAAAATTGAACAAACCCTATAAAATCAGTTCAGTTTGCCATAGTATAGGACTTGCACACACATGTATGCACACAAACGTAATGTGTATAGCCCGTGAAGGGCATTAACTACGGAAACTGGTTTCTAAGAGCGTATCCGTCTACCTCGTTACCATTTACCATTTTATGTGTAGTTAGTAAGTGCTACTTTGTTTGAGACAATTGAATTACTATTATTAAGGTTATCTTCTCAAGTGCTAACTGGAAACCTGGAAGCGTTGCTCTTGTCTGATTCGATACAAAATCGTGATTTGTTTTGCAATTTTTATAAGATGGCGGAGTTTTGTATTAAACCATAACCAACCCCTTTTCATCCGTTTGTTTCTGCGGGATGTGCACGCTTTGTATTTATTATCATAATTAATGCTTTCGTTAAATTAAGTACTTATATATGTCACTTCTGTGACCATAAACAAACGTAACTAATCCTACTTAATAATTTAATGCGACCATTCAGTTGTTTAACCTATATGTATTTACATGCTCGCCTTTTAATGGCAAAGGTGGCAGACGGGCAAGCGGCCCACGTGATAGAGAAACACCCGAAGTTGACATCAATTGAAAGCATCTTTGCAAAATCACTAAATTCGAAAAAGCACCAATGTAAACATGTAGGTACTCGACACACGAGCAATAAAGCTCCGAAAGGAATGCGATAAAACAACACTAGGGGCTGGGCGTGTAAGCAAATTATGTCGATATCGATTGAGATAGAATATGAAAAAAATACACAGATATATTTAATCAGGTAGCTAGCGGTGAGCGGATGGGGATCTCCCCCGCTTCCCCACCTCATGCCGCAAAGCTCAAATGTTCACGCGCGTGGTGTAGATATTAGAGTTTTAAAGCTTTAATCTGATTAAGATAGGAAGTCGAAATTAAGTAGCTTTGCGTTATTTTCTTTCCTTCTTTCATAACACTCATTGTGTTCTGAAGTATTTTGTATGGAATTAAAGGCTAGGTTAGTTGGCATCTAAACTGCAAGCATTATAAATGCACGTTACTCTTTGTAGCAAATTACAAGTGTGGTATAGGTACCTACCCGGTATAGAGGTGCAAATCGCTCTTTGTTTGATTGTTTATTGTGATTGCCTTTGTTTATCGAAATGTCAGGTTTCTCGTTAAGTTGGAAGTGCATGTTTAATGCTGGCGGTAAGAAAATATTTTAATTAACCAGTAACTAGGAGATGTTCCAAGGGGTTACCTCAGTTCCATAAGTGTTCACAGCTTGCCGTGGAAAAAAATTCTGAATTTTCCTGGCTATAAATTACTTTTTCCGAGTCTTAATTATGAAATCACTGACAATTTTTTTGTGACTGCAACTCTCGAATCACTCTCTTTCTTACTTTTTCATTTTTATGTGTGTTTCTTTTTACGTTTCAATCTCTTATGTGTTTATTCCTATTTGTGTTGTGTCGTAATAAAGTGAGGTCTACGTGTATTGTGACTGTTCTAACACATTACGTCACTGGAAGGTATTTCTTGGCATGTTTCAATATCAATAAAAAGCAAGGACAATATAAGCAATCTGACAAAAGCTTTATTCATTGTTTAAGTGAAATTTTTTGCCATTTTTTTTTGTTATGTCGGAATAAATTTAGCGTGCGCTGCGACTGCAACTGTGCAGTTACTTATCATTAGTGTTTGTTATACGGTATATGTTAATACCGTAAAAACATCCGTCACCAGCCCCTTTACACGAGCTCCTCATATACAATTACAATCAAGGATGTATGGCCTTGAAACGGCATGCTGGTCTAGCGGGTTGGTGAGTACTCTTTTTAGAGATGGTATAGTTCCTCAGAACTTGTGGCAGCGTTTGTGTTACCCTCTAGTCGCCATGTACGACACCCATGGAAAGATATGGGATGATGTTAAAGCAGACCGACACCATACAGCCGAACTACACCATCTCTATAAGAGTGGACTCGCCAACCCGCTTGGCCAGCGTGGCGTTTTAAGGCCCTTTATCCCTCAGCACAAGGCAATGTGCATGAGGAGGATTCATGTGCAGCAGTAGAAGATAAAACTAGTACAAAAGTTACGGTTTATTAACATAACAGATTCAAATATTTATTTAGTACCTATTAGTTCACCTATAAAACAAGTTATCGCGCGTTATAATTATAATCAAACTAGGCATAAATAACTAATCCAAATACCTATTAAAAGTAAACAATACAGAGTGCATTGATCCGCGAACGCACTGCAGTTGCTCTCCGCGCATGCTCGTCGCATCCATGCAATTTATTGATATCTCTTATCTGCCTGTACATATTAGCAATATTATAAGTAGAGAATATGTATAACTTGGAAATGGTATGACAAGAAAAGAGTCATAAATAGACCTCAAATAGGATGGAAGGATGACATTAAAACAGTGGCGGGAGATAATTGACTCCAATTGTTCGAAATAGGGATAAACGACGAAAAGTCTACACCGGGCGCATGGTTGAAGAAGCGGAGGAAATAGTAGCATATTTTTTTCTTTAAGGGGTCTATCAAAATTATTTGGCCCGTCAGTTCAAAGGTTTGTTTTGGCAATTTCGTGACAGAGCAAAAAGTATACTTACTGCCGCCCTAAAACATAAGTGACATTAAGGAAAGCATATGTAATAATATATTCGGAAATTAAATATATAGTAAAACGGCCAAATGACATATAAGGAAACTCCGTGGAACTCACTCGGGTTATAGCAATACCTAGTAAAATGTTTTAGAGCACAATCTCCTGACTACGGACAAAATGGAAATGGAAACAATTATGCTAGGTTCCCCAGTGAGTCCTATCAAAATCGTTATTTGAAGACTTTTTGTAATTCGGCCGCCCTCCTATTAAACTTACAGAATAAACAATGCTTATACTTCTTGTTTTGTTCTAAACTTGATTTTAATATAATGAAAATAACTCCAAGATTTTTTTACATTTTTCTCGAATATCATCAAAATTCACTTGTGCCCTTTTTTCTAAGTACCTGGTGCAGAATAAATGAGCATTCGTACGTATACGCGTCTTATTCTCTAGTCTCGACTAAGAAAAGTTCACTCCAAGAATACATTTTAAGAAACATAAACGAAATTTGTGGAGAACCTCTTCATCGATAATAATGAAATTCTGTATCTATTAAAATAGTTTGATCTCGGTGATTTCGTAATGTGATAAAACGGTTCAGTACTTTCAAAATTACAATGGTTAAAATCAAAGTTAATACGAACAATATATTCTGGGGATAGGTCGCGTCAAACTACTTTTATTTTCTAAAACGACGAAGTCTTGCTTTCAGAGTTGCACTCGCAATCTGCTTTCCGGTTACCGATACAAGTACCTACACGATTGACAATAATTTTTGGATCTATAACAATTTGTGTTATTTAACAATTTAGTTTCTTTGCCAATTTGAGGCGGTATCTACAACGATAACATATATCTACTGTCGGTAACAATGATAAAAATGCACGCTGCATGACAATGATCGACTAAATACTAATACTTAGTAGCTGTCTTCTTTTGAGAGTAACGGAATTAAAAATTAGCATGCTAAAGTGGAAATGGACAGATGGGTCATATTTGCCGTAGGATCGACAACCGATATGGTAGTAGTTCTCGAATGGAGGCTACTTACTGGGACGCGCTCCGGCCACGTGGACCGACAATTTGAAAAAGTTCGCTGACGGTAGTTGGATGAGAAGAGCCGAGGATCGGGTGTGGTGGGGAGCTTTGGGAGAAGCCTATACGCAGCAGTGGAGAGCCATAGGCTGATGGAATGGTATTGTTTTTAAACAATAAGAAGGCTTAGAAATAAATTCTCGACTCTCATTCGTGAAGTTGTGAGTCCAGCAACACTATGTTGCTGGACTCACAACTTCACGAACATAACTATGGGTAAGTTTTTTTTTATTTATCACTAGCTCAGAAGTAAATAAAAACCTGAGCACTGGGTCCGCGTGGTGGATTATGACTCAAAATCTCCACTGTGATCTGCTTGGAGAAGGCTGTCCCCTGAACGTTATAGGCTGATATCCATATTGAATTTAAGCTCTTATGGTCAAGACAATAGCCTTAAAACTGACAAAGATAGAGATTGTTTAACGAAGAATACTCATGTGTGAAAATTTATGTTTTATCCATTACGCCATTGATATTTTCCCATTTATCAATGGTCACCATTTATCAATATCACCCAATGATATTTTATCCATTGATATTTCCATGTTATTTTGTATTTTAAACTTTGTAAAGTAAGATGGCAATGATATTAAATAGATTATTTCGTGAAGAATACATGAAAGTAACACAAAAGTTTAAATAAATGGTATACAAAAGGTAGGGCTTATCGCTTTAAGCGATCTGTTCTAGGCAACCTTTGAGCGGGAGGAAATGTATGCGAACACAAGAATAATAAGTCACTTTGGGAAAAACGTAACTCCGTCAATACGCGCACAGTTTACGATCGCTAACGATCATAATGCGACTTACGTAACCGGCCGTATGTCCATTCGTAAATGTCATAGGAAATGTATATATAATTCGGTAATTTTATACAATTCCTAGAAAATTTTAAAAAAAGCCAAGCTAATCTAGGATATGTGTAAAATATTTTATTAAAAATAAATTTATTATTATTACATACAAATACCTGGGAAATTTAAAGTTTCTAGGAATTTTATAAAATTACTAACTGCTACTAGGACTAATTACTAATTGTTTCCGGGTAGGACGGGTATTCGCGTTGTTTGAAAAAAATATCACGAAGTGCGAGACGACCGTTCCGCTACGGTTTGCGATCGCCTCACACTTCCAACCAAAACCAGCCAAATCATTTCTGAAAGACACATTTCCGATTTCTAAATACATAGAAAATATATACAACTCCTAAGAAACTTACACTACGATATATTTTATATATCTTCTGACGATTTTAAGTATTATATACATTTCCTAGGAATTATATATAATGCCGTATTTAATACATTTCCGTAAACATCAAATTGGTTTTCAATGCAGTTTTCACTTCCTCGAAATCATTCCTATATATTTTATTTTATACAAATGATAAAAAATAGTTACAAAAGTAAATACCACCTACATATTTACTTTTATATATAAAAGGCGTGCGTATCCCCATAGGATATTTCTACCAGCAAACCTGAGAGAATGGTAGGTGAGCAATGAAATATACAGATATAGTGTACTATCATCATCAGCCTGTTACCACCCACTGCTGAGTGTAATCCTCTCTTCACTTGTGCCACCCTCCTCGGTCCTGCACTGTTCTAAACCATATCCCTCCCACAACTCTCATCACGTCATCGAACCCCACCTTGGCGCCGGACGACCGACGTTACGTTTACCTTGCTTCGGCCACTACTCCACATTGGCCTTAGGATGCTCTGCCTACCTTTGAATATTTAGGAATAGATTGAGAATGAATTGGTAAAATGGTGAATAGGGAGTATAACGAGATGAGGTTTTCCTCATTCCAGTACAACACACTATTTTCCTGGGAAGTCAAGAGTGTAATTAAATATAAGAAGTTACTTTTATTCCATTACACTCTCCATTCGACGAGGAATGGATGGGATGGAATAGGCGCTGGCATATCTCACTCACTATCAAACACATACATTGTGGGGATTTTTTTCTAAAGTATGGCTGATGAGCGGGCAGGCCAGAAGATTGTAAGTGGTCACTGCTGCCCATGGAATCCTGCAACACCAAAGAAATGCAGTGCTGACCTTGCAGAATCCTGTTCACAGCTCTCCTATCATTATTACAATTTTTCAAAATATACTCTTAACACTTTATTTTTAATACCTATCATCCTTGAGTGTGAATGATTAATTCCTTATCACTGAGGGAGTGTACCTGAGTCATAGCATCATGTTATCTTTGTTAATATTTTATTTACACTGTAGACAGCCCTATGTGTGATATTGGTATATAATCCATGTTGACTAAAAGTAATCACATTTTTATTTTGCATTTATTTTCTTGGATAATTGCTTTATTCCACTCACAATCTATTTTTGACTCTAATTCAGGTAGTCCTGAGTTTGAATCCCAGTCTAGTTTCAAGCATAAGTTTAACTAATTTAGATAACTAAGTTAAGTTTATTAATTACTAGTGAACCGCCCTCGCTTCGGATTCGTTAAAACAATATTAAACTATATGTATAAACCTTCCTCTTGAATCACTCTATCTATTGATGAAAACCGCATTAAAATCCGTTGCGAAGTTTAAAAGATCTAAGCGTACATACAGAGGGACAGACGGCGGAAAGCGACTTTGTTTTATACTATGTAAAGATTCACTATTCAGGGGGAGATCATAATGTTTATGGCTACCGATACTGCGAACTTGTATCTTAGATAAACCTTTATGGTTTATTGTGATAATTTTATGGTTTTTGTTTGTAAATTTGGTAATAAATAAATAAAAAAAAGTAAATTTTGAGCTGTGTTTCGACTTAAGTATTTTTCACACATTTTTATGTGTTAAATGGCTCTTAAGGCATATGTTTACCCTACTTATTTTACTTAACGTTTTGACTGGGTTACATCACAAGCTGACTGAAAAAGTAGGTAGACGGCATAAGTATGGATTTTTCAATTACCATTTACTCAGCAGTGTAAGAAAACATTGGGAGAAAACGAAAGTTCTCAAGAATAAAAACTATTAGTTGATTTTGCACAAATTTGGCATAAAATTAGCTGGCTGTAGTTTATTATAACTGACATATTTCAAAGTTATTATTTTCACATATTAACTAACATTAAAGGGATTAATAATAACATAATAATTTAAAGGCTGTTCACAAGGCAAAGTTCCATGTTCCATACTCAAACTCTCCACAAATGAAACTGTGTGGATATGCTTATAGAGTGGTTAATTGTAAACAAAACCAGATATTTTTTATTCCAAATTTTAATCTTAGGTGGTTAAAAAAATGGTGGACAAAAAAAGCTCCTATGGAAAAATACAGTGGTGTGATAGGAAGGAAAATTTATAATTTTTGGGATTATGAGACTGCAGATTTTGTACAATACATAAAGAGATTTAGTTTGGTTGTATAGCTATTGTGAGACATTTAAGTTCATATTTTTAGATTCTTATCATTACTTTTGGATATGCCTTTCATATACTGTTTCATAGATTTTTTACTACTTAAAGCTGGTCAACTAATTAATGACACCTAAATTTAAATTATATAAAAAAATGCAGTTTTATAATTAATTTAATCAAATAAAATCTTAGATGTAAAACAAATTTAAGAAGTAGATCAATGTATTGTTGCTTGCTATTTACTAACAATAATAACTTTGTATTGCATTGGCATCAATGCCATCAGCTTATTGCAATTTTCTATTGGAATTGGCTCCAATGCCGCTTTGAATGCTTCATATATCTGGTGAACATTGATTGTATGCTTTGTTGCAACTGTTTTCTTTACAAAACACCACAAATTTTCGATAGGATTAATGTCAGTGCTATAGGGTGGCCAGTCGAAGAGTTTTATTAACTAACTGTTGAAGTATTCCTTCATTACAATTGTGGTCAATGTTATTTGAAAAATTCCAAATCACCGGTAACTTTTTCTCGGCATAAGGTAACATTGATTCCTCTAGAATATGCTTGTAATGAAATCTATCCCAGTTACCATCCATTTTCCTGATGGCTCCAACTCCATGTGTAGACAGATAGCCCCACTAGGTGTAATTTAGATCCATTTCAGTTTTGGGGGGACTTCATTTCATCAGAAAAAACACATGTTTCCATTGCTTTCCTGGCAAACTAACCTTGTAATGACATGCACTTCTTCAAAAGTGGTACCTTGCATGGTGCCATTCCAAACATTCCAATTAGTTCCAAATGGTCCTCACCAAAAATATACCTCTTTTCTAATTAGTTAGGTAATTTTGTGTTTGGTATATGAAACTATTATTAAGTTTTGAAGGTGAGTTGGTTTCTGGGACCAGGATTTCAGAGGCACATTTTCAATTGTGTAAAATAGTGCTTAAATGGCAAGTTTATAGAACATTCTAAATTACCTAGAATCTTTCTGTACCAACCACCATTATTGCAAAAAATTATGAATATTTTTTATTTTTGTCCATATTAATATTTATTAAGAATAAGAAATTTCTCAATAAAAAAGGAATAAATCTGCAGGTTTTTTCTTTCAATCTTTCAATAGAGATAAAATAATTAAAATAAATAAAGTGTATTATTTATAATTCTCAGAAAGAGAACAGTGATTAGTTCACCAGCAAGTATATTCAACAAATTTATTTAAATTTTGAGAAAATGATAGTTTTTAATCAACATTTTGATTCAGTTAAAATTAGTAGTAATCTAAGAAAGAAAGGGTGCTTTACAAGAATAAATAACAAAAAAAAAACAAGTTAATATGTATATTCATAAATTTTGTATATCAACAATATGGACTTTCAATTTCATGTGTCATGGGGTCTTTAATAAGTTGACCACCACTATATATGTTTTAGTTGCCTGGAAAAACTTGCTTTAGGAATTAATCACCTTTTATGTTTAGATAGATATACTTTATTGTACACTAAAACATACAGAGAAACACAAAATACAAGTGACTAGAAGTACAATTATTGGCAGCCTTATCACTAAAACCATTTCTTCCAGACAACCTTAAGATAGTAAAGAGAAGTCTGTAGAGGAATTGAGGTCCTTTTTAGATATTTCCTTAATTATCATTTTGTTGTTTACTTAATTATCATTAGACATAATAGATGTGTTGGTGTAAAATAATGTGTTTAACTAACAATTTAAATCCTATTGGAATACTTGCAATGTACACAATAAGAAATCTACCCATTCTTTGTCACACCTCGTGATAGTGGTGACCTAATCTACTCATATACTACAATAACAAATGCATTAACTAATAACGTTTACGAGGGGTAAATTTGGCCTAGACTTTGTGTCGCCAATAAATATGAAATATGAACAAAATAGTGGAAAATATTTTAGAAATAATGTGTAACGTGATGTCACGCTCGGAGTGCACTGGGCCTACGCTCCAACCGCCTTATGTCACACATAATCTTGGAAGGGTCACAGTTAATTGCTTCCAAGCGACCCGACGTCTACCAACCAAAATTTCGTAACAGCCTAATAGGTCATAATCAAAACAATAACAATAAGCGACACTTTCCAATAGGGACAGGGAACTTCAACATGTCAATGAGCTATCTTGCTCGCGCCTACTATAAAAACATTGTCGAAAGTGGGACAGACACATCTGTCAAAAGTTTACGAAACGAACAAAAAGTACTTTACTACCACAAAACTGTTACAAATCAGTTTTTGAGACTGAAAGTGTATAAAGTAGGTATACTAACCGTGTTCAAGTCAACATAGATCCAAAACAGAGTTCAGGAAGCAATTTTGTCGTTGAAAACAATGCACAAACACGGCAAAAACACCTTGAAATAGTAACGCGATCTTGATCACAACGTAAGCACTAGAGAACTCACCATGCACTAACACTAAACACTTCGTAAAATGCGACACTGGTACTGAATAATGTCTATTTACAACGGCGAAGACGTGAGATTACGCCACAGTCAAGAGAATTTTTTACAGATACACTCAGAGACGTCTGTCGTAGAACCTATGAATTTCGGCCATTTTGCTGTGGAATGTCTTTGTCTTTTTTTTACACAGTTTTTTGGTATGGTAACTAGTTTTAAAGGTAGTTTTGTCATTTTATACACAGATGTCAAAATAAGAGTAGTTGCACTATCATGAAATATCGTATAAAAACAGTATCGTATTAATTAGCGTTCCATCTCCCATCTCATCCCATTCGGTGTGATAATACTGTCCCATCCGGTTTTTCTGTCCAGTGGAATAGGGAGGCGAAATCATTGGGTTTCTTTCTTCTGATGGAATGAAATAATCATCATCTATTCATAGAGGAAAAATATTTAAATCTGTGATCCATCACATCTTAAATTTTCAAAGTTCAGTAGAATAATAATATTAGGTCGGAGAGAAAGTTTCTTCGCATTTTCTATAGAAATTCAAGACAAACCATAGATAATTGTAGAGTTTTATATAGTGTCAGGATCCCATTGCTGTATAAATTCTGGGATATTTTGCCAACAAATTGCGACAGTCCTCTCTTGATGTCAATCTTACGTTACTCAGAGTTCGACCGGAACAGGTAGAAATCCAAGGAGGCAAGGTCAGGGCTATACGGCGGATGCATCAACACTTCCCAACCAAACTCTCTCAACTTTTGGTGAGTGGCTAAAGATATGTGTGATCTGGCGTATTGTTGGAAATGAGTATTTTTAAATCCCTCGCATAAGACTGGTGATGGGCACATCACTGTTATTGTGTCGCATCACTAGGCTGCACGTTATTTTTTTTTTTTCACTGATAGTAGTTTGTTCATACATTCATTTTTTTTCTAGTCCGGTTATGAGAACATGAGCTCTGACAGAATGGGCGGTTGTTTATTTCACGCAAAATATTTTTTTCTGTAATTCATTAATTGAAAATTAAAAAAGCCATCGCTAGGACATACGAGTCGCAAAATTATAATAAATAATAATCAAATGCCATTTTTTTTAAAGTATATTTTAAGGTAATTTTGTTCGACACGACGGATAAATTCATTTTCCTCTATTAATAATCACATTATAGTTTTTTTTTTTTTTATATACAAGTGGGCGGACGAGCAAGCGGTCCCACGTGATGGTAAGTGTTAAATTCCTTAAAGGCATTAAGCTCGCCTTTTGTACCATAGTGTGCAATCGAGTTTTTTAAATAAAATAAATAAATACTTTATAACTTTTTATTTTTTTATTTACGTATGCAGACGAGCACACGGTCCACCTGATGGTAAGTGGATACTGTCGTCCATAGACATCCGCGATACGTGCCAACATTATTCCAAAATGACAAACGTTAGCACGCTCCCGGATGCGCTGCCCAACTTTGAAGATATAGGAATGGATTTGGAGAAGGGTTTTGGAAATGGGGAGGGATTGGATGGGAATGGGCTCTGGCACATGTCACTCACTACCGAAACACGTACGTACATTAGGAAAATAAGTTAAAGTGGGAATTGCAGTACATTTCAAGGTAGTCTCCTGTGAGAGAGGGGTAACTTGGCCAGTCAAGCGCGCCCAGCGGCTGTTGGATTGCAGGGTGCACTCTCCCCCTCAACTATGTTGTTGTTTTTTCATAACAAGTAAATAATTAATGTATGATAGAACACAAAGTTAAGAATAGAGTATAAAATAAATAATGCTAATAGGTATAATTTTGATATAACTATTCAGTAAGTCCACTATTCAATAGGAGAAATCAAGAATGTTTTAATACATAATTTTGTAAATTATTAGTGACATTAATCGTAACTGCATGTAATGCTTTTCGGTTTTATTCTTCTTTCTTTTATAATTCCTGCACAGTTTTTGATGACCGACATAGCTACGGTTCGGTTTTCAATTCACATTTGACTATAATTTGGCTGTCCTAGAGCACTTGTTATTATCAAATCGATGTTGTTTAATGCATATCGATATATAACAGTAATTACTATCAAAGTAAATCGATTATTAATATGGTAATCTATTACATCCCTATATGTAAATGACAGGACAGTTGACACTGAGAGTTGGGACTGGTCCAGTGTGACCGTTTTTAGTATATTCAGTACCAAATTGGTATAATTTGGGCTCCGTAAAACTAATTTAGTTTTTTTTTGGTATCCTTTCATATTCTGGTATTTTTTGGTACATTTTTAAACACATTATTGATATATTTTTGGGTTGGGCGGGCAACACTAATTTCCATTCGTTCGTATTTCGTTCACATAATTTTGTCTTTGTCTGATGTTTACCGCAACTGTATCATTTTGTCTCTTTCGAACGGTTAATGCTAACAAAACCGCGAATCGTGCTTTAGCTACATATCTACGTTACATGCTCTACATCGCGGGGAATTACTAAAACTTAAAAAATGATTCCTAGCAATAAGTATAAAAGGGACCACGGATTTTTTTGTTCTTTATTTATGTCTCTGTGTTATCGTGCGTGTGTAGTGAAGATAATGAAGCGCAAATACGATCAGAAATATAGATCTGAGTGGGAACAAAATCCTGAATTTTCGTCATGGTTGACAAAAGATAAAAATAGTGAGAACGCCTTGTGTAAAACTTGTGGAGCAACATTTTTGAGCAGAATCGCAACAATTAAAAGTCGTGCAGATTCTGAAAAACATGGGCAGAAACTTATACATTATAGTGGACAATCCAAGGTAAGAAAGCATTAATATCCATTAACATATTTATAAGATTATTATGTCCCTTATTTTTTTTTGGCACATAAATTAATTGTCCTACTTGTACAGGATGTCCGATGGATCTTGGCCAGTGTACATGTACAGTTGTACACACATGTATAATCTATTCTCAAGCGATTTCAGAAAGCTGCATTTTGAAATTTTCATAAATGAAAGTGTAGGTATACATACATGCCGAACTGGTTCTGTGGGATGGAAAGATAGTTTTGCAGGGTTCAAACATATGTAATATTTTTATCAAGAATATTAATTTTCAACTGAATGAGACACTAGTTTCCCAAGATAAGAAATAGGTAGTTATTTTACTTATTTTTTACGATAGGAAAATTAATCAAATACTGTTTATTTTCAGATCGATAAATTATTTCAAAGGAAAGGGCCCATATCTGAAGAAGTAAGAAAAGCAGAGCTTATATCTTGTGCAGCGTTGGCAGAACATAACATACTATTTCGGGCCATGGATCATCTCAGCGATTTATTCAGCAAAATGTTTTATGATTCGGAAATTGCAAAGGGTTTTTCCTGCAAACGCACTAAATTTGCTCAGTTACTTTACGACGTAATGGCGCCATCTTTTGAAAAGCAGTTATTAACCGATATAAAAAATACGTCAAGTTTATCAGGTAATGCTGCTACTTTTTCATTAATTATAGATGAAAGCACAGACATTACAACAGAAAAATTACTTGCCATTGCAATAAAGTTTTATAGCGTTCAGGATAATACAGTAAAAACCAAATTTTTATGTTCTGTGAATCTATCAAGTGAAACTGCTGAAAATATTTTTAACTCACTGTGTAAAAGTTTGCGAGAATTAAATTTAAACATTGAAAATATTTTAGGATTTGCAGCTGATACAACAAATGTAATGTTTGGCAGAAATAATAGTGTGGTTGCAAAGATTAAGTCGGTCAATTCTAATTGTATTTTTGTAAAATGTGCATGTCATTCATCAGCATTAGCTGTAAGTTATGCCTGTAAAAAGTTGCCTAAAGCATTGTGTTGACGACGAAAAGGCTAGGGTACTTACGCAAACATGTATATAGTTTCGCAACTAGTTGTTAAGTTTTTATGTATATATTTTGATAATAATGGAATGATCCCTGGTATGTCTTTGCTTACTTATCAGGATAAATCGTTGGTGGATAGTGTAGGTGAGGACATACTAGGATCTTATCAAATATGTAAATACGTGTTAGCGATAAGGAAAATAAATGATTCCCCGCGGGTAGCGGGAGGGGTGCATTCATGGACAAGTGGTGGGGGAAGCCCGTCCTTGACAAGTGGCGGGAGAAACCCGCAACTAGCCGGAAGTTGAAGATGTCAATAAACGAATAAAAGCGGACCGTTTTCCGGTCAACTTCACTTCCGCAGCGGCATCCACTCCGACAACAACAAGAACAAGAAGAAGAACAAGTACCTCTGCGCTACCCCGGCTCTATTGAAGAACAAGCCTTGTTGTTTTATTCAAGATAAGAAAATCCTATTATACAGTCCACACCCCCCAGGCGATCCAGTTGGTGCGAAGTACAGACACTAGCACTCTACTACGTGTTAGTGCATACGTATCCCGCACACATTGGATCAAATTGTGAAAGAAGTCTATAATTATTTTGGCCATAGTAGCAAACGCAAAAGAGAATTTGCAGAATTTCAGACCTTTGTAGAATCAGAGCATCACAATATTTTACGTCACTACAACATACGTTGGCTCTCCCTACACGGCTGTGTAAATCGCATAGTAGAACAGTGGAATGCACTTCAGCTGTATTTTCAGCAAGAACATCTCGTAGAACATAACCCTAGCCATTCGGCGATTTTTTTACATGAAAGTTTCGAAAATAAACAAATAAAGCTCTACTTTTTGTTTTTAGATTATATTTTGCATATAGTCAACAAGTTTAACATAATTTTTCAAGGTAATGCATGTGTTGTTCATACTTTTTATCGGGATTTGACTGACATGTTTAAAACAATATTAAGTTGCTACATGAAAAGCAGCTACATTCGTGCCACTGCTATTGAGGACATAGATCCTAATAGTAATATAAATTTTGTAGAATTACATGAGATATACTTAGGTATAAAAGTATCTAATGAAATAGTGCTGTTCAGAAATCAACCAAGTAACAGTAGTATCGTAATTAGAGACTTTTTAAAAAGGTGTCAAAGCTTTTTGATAGAGTTATGTACTCAACTTAAATGTCGATTTCCCATTAATGAAAAAATATTTTCCGAGTTACGTTTCATAGACCCACAAGTAGCGGCTTATGAAAATTTTACATATCTTATCAGCGTTATGAACAGGTTTCCGAACATTACTACAAATGATACAGTAAGACAATTAATTGACGAGGAATATCGTCAAATTAAGTATGATTCAGAGGTACAAAACCTGATGTGTGGTTCGAGTAGTAGTGCTAGTGCTGTAAATGTTGAACAGTTTTGGAGCAAATTAAGTTGTATTGTTAACAGTAAAAATGTTCCTAAGTACAAAAATTTGACTAATTTTGTAAAATGTCTGTGCATACCCATTTCAAACGCTGAATGCGAAAGAATTTTTTCAAAAGTTAATCATATAAAAACTAAATACAGAAACAGGTTTCTAGCTAAACATATTGCGTGCCTGTTGCATGTTAAGCAAGGTCTAAGTGAAGGGAGTGTAGGTTGTGTCTCATTTGACCCATTGAAAGATATGGTAAAAAATAATCCGTCGAATACTGACTATTTGTAATAAAACTTATTGTAAATATTTATTATTATTTTAATATGTCTGTATAATGAAGGTGTGTAATTGGTAAAATTAAAAAAAGTAACTGATAATAAGTGTTTTAATTAAATTTTTCCTCTTCTACTTTTTATTTTTATTTTAGTATATTTTTAGTATAATTCAGCATGTGTTTTGGTATTATTTAGTACTGGCACCTTGTAGTTTTAGTAGATCACCATTTTTTAAAACGGTCACACTGGACTGGTCTAACAGTCATTTCAGTAATGTCAAACAAAATGAATTTACTTACATGATTTAAAAAAATATTAATTATTTTCAAATGGAACCGCAAGTGAACATTTAAATATACCCGTTTATTAAACAACTTGTTTTATGTAACTGGTTAAAAGTATATTTAGCAATAAAATAATAAATTACGTAGTGATGAAGGAATCTCGTAAATATTAAATAATTACTCGCTGTTTGTACTTTTTTTGTATAAATTATTATTTATACTGTTCTTATTATTAATGAGGATTATAAGAAATCGAGTAAGTGCTATTATTATAATTCTGCTATAACTATGAGTAATCATACACATAATTTTCATATACATTTTCATATTTTCCCGTTCAAAATTTAGTAAGAAGTTGTGTATTGATGTAGGCACATCAACGAAAGCTGCTAGCCTAATACATATCGTGATAATAATAACTTTAATTTGATTTTATGAAAAGGATATTCCACCTAGCCTAATACATATCCTGATAATAATAACTTTAATTTGATTTTATGAAAAGGATATTCCACATTTTTAAATAACTAACTAAGTACAGTACTAAGAACTGTACTGTACATTACAGTACAGTTCTGTTTTGATTCTGTATAGATTTACTCTACTTGAATTTTGTTTTCAAATTCTTGCTTCGTTAATTTATTCTTCCTAAAATAATTATGTCTCAAAATATTGTGTTACAGAGACACATATAGTGCCTAAAAAATTGTGTTTGTTAAAAACAAACACAATAACTATTACTACAGGTGAAATTTTAAGCAAAATAACACAATAAAATGTCAAAGGTCAATAACATACTTGATAATTTTAGTATACAGAAAATGCCTACATAAGATTGTACAAGCCTTATGTTGCAACTTTTATATTAACACTAGATATTAGCTTGTTAAAATCATAGAACCATTGAAGAAGACAGGTTGATTTCTGAAACAAATCCAATCATTTCTTTGCATATTTACAGTGTATTATTATTACTATTACTTTTTTCTCTATATTATTACATTTTTTCACTTTACAGATAATGATTTTAGTGAAAAGATGGTATCGCTCAAGGAAATTTCAAGTGATCGCATTTACAATAACAATACTGTGTATTTTGTATTACATATCACTAAACAATACACTGCACAGAGAACCAGATTTAGATATCACAAGAAGGTAAGTACTGTTAATATTTAACTAAGCTATCAATTAAGTTAGATGATAAGAGATCAAGAAGTAGATATTTAGTTGATAGCTCCATGCCAAAAAAAGAAAAGAATGCTCTAAACAGTGGTTCTCAAACTTATTTCGATTCCCGGCGCCCTTGCTAAATTTAGATTTATCTAGGCACTAAATCACTCAAATTCTATACTGTATAGGTAACAAATAACCAACATTTTTTTAAAAGAGTTATTTAAAAGTAAATAAAACAACATATAACTAAGTGGTTTGTACCAGCTCTGTTCTATTATGTCACATCCTATGATATTGAATTGAAAATGGAAATTAAATTATGAAAATCTCTACATATAATAAAATCATAACAAAGCCGTGTCATTAGAATTTTTTTTGAAAAAAATCATTGCAATGTAAAACAAACATGTGATACAGAGCCCAAAACAACAATTTTTGGTATGTTTGTCTCTGTCCGTCTGTCTGAGCGCGCATCACGCAATAACACCTGGATGGATTTTAATGAAACTTGGCATAGTTACATCTTATATGTTGGGTTAGTATTTGATGTACTTTTTATCCAGATAAATTATGAAATTTCCATGGAAATCACAAGTACATGCGAATGAATCAATTAATTCAAATAACTGAAAAAATCTAGTGAAATAGTAAAATAGTAAAAAAAAATGTATTGTTATATCACTAAACTGATCTCTGTATATAGTCATCCTTAGGGAAGGAGAATGAAAACAGTTCAGTTAATCTATAGCCAAATTACTAGGTACATTGCTATATCTCGCCTAATTCCATGTTACTGTGAGATTTCGCTAATATATATGTATATATATTGTACCAGCAGTGCCAGCGACATCGTTCTCATAAATTTTCGTGAATCCCGTGGGAACTCTTTAACAGATCAAGATAAAATAAACCTTAAATGTTCACTTAGCTAGGTCATAACTTCATATGTTATAACTGTGTCCAGTTTCATTAAATTCTATCCAGTAATTTTATCGTGATGTGTGTTCAGATAGTCAGACTTTTGATTTCTGTATCGTTCGTACACAAAAACGATATTATTCAAAAATATACACGCCTTTTTGACGATTTTATTATATGTATATATTTCGCGGCGCGAGGAAGTCCGCAGCTCCCCTGGCCCGGGCACCGAGACTCACACTTTGAGAACCGCTGCACAAAACTTAGATTTTTAAAGAATGATAAATGATTAGTTTTAATTAAGTGTCTGTGGAGTTTATTAGATTTCGTATTTGTAATTATTTACTTAGTGTGATTGAATGTTTTAGTTATTTTTTTATTTGATTTTAACATTTAACTTTGGCCTGTATTTAAAAGAGCAACAACTACTCAATGCACAGCTAATTGTGATCAACAAAGCAACTTATTTTTTAGTAACAGATGTAAATATTGTTAATGTAATTTTGAAAGGGGAACCCAACAGCCGCTGGGCGCACTCGACTGGCCTCTGCTGGGCGCACTCGACTGGCCTCGTTACCCCTCTCACAAAATACTACCTTGAAATGTACTGCATTTCTCACTTTATCATATTCCCCAATGTATGTACGTGTTTCGGTAGTGAGTGAGATATGCCAGAGCCCATTCCCATCCTATCCCTTCCCATTTCCCCGACCCTTTCCAAATCCATTCTTTCATCAACAAAGGTAGGCAGTACATCTAGGGGCGTGCCAAAATTTGTCATTTTGGACAAATGTTAGCATGTATTGCGGATGTCCACTTACCACCAGGTGGACTGTATGCACGTTTGCCACCTACTTTCTATAAAAAAAAAATTGAGGCCTATTTCTTTATTGTAACCAGAGAACCCAACCCACTTTTAAATTTGCTGCTAATTCAGTATTTTTCATTGCTCATTTAGTATTTAGTGCCAAATAGATTTGTGTGGACATCTGTTTATAGCAGCCTGTTACGACTCGTCTATCTCATGTGTGCGTGTTAGGTACGACATTACAGAACAAACAACATGATAACAAAATGATCCTGAATTCAGTGAATTTAAATACTTTCATAATTCCCTTTGACGTGCAAAGATAATAAATAACTAGTTTTATTATTTTATCTACTATATTTTGCTTTGCCAACGTTTGCCATTTTGGACTGATGTTGACATATATCGCGGATGTCTATGGGCGATGTCTATGTCTCTTTCTATAATCGGTCATGTTAATGTTCATGGAGAAATTATAGATTTTTAAGTAAATAAATGCCGATTTTGACAATCAAGTCACGTGTAACAGTGATGAATGAAATGGGACATATAACAATAAACAAATATTTATTCTTATGGTAACATTTACCTATAACGTTATAGGTAACCTATATATGCATATGCAAGTTTCATTGTATGGGACACGTGGCCCTACGCCCCCTAAGTACAAATAGGCCACTATGCACAGAATATTACAAACTTTGCTACTGTAATATTTTAAACATAATATGAGCGTTTTATCTCTATATGACGAAAAACGTCTGTCCTGTCTTCTTTTTCGCATTAATTATGAAAATAGTATAGAACTTTTAGTTCTGGGTGTAATGAAACCCCCTAGGGTGGTAAGACATCACGTACACCCTGCGTTTTGGGTATACGGGGGTGAGATCATACTATACTCATTGTGATGAAGCACGATGGCAAATCAAAGAACACTATTTTTTGAGAAGCGCTAAATAGGTCCCAGCCAACCAAAAGTCGCACATGATGAACTTTTCTAACCAATATTGTACAATATTACAGAATATTATACATACCCTCTCTCACAGAAGACTACCTTGCAATGTACTGCGTTTCCTACTTTATCGTATTTCCCCAATGTACGTACGTGTTTCGGTAGTGAGTGAGATATACTAGAGCCCATTCCCATCCCATCCTCTCTCTCCCCATTTTCCCAATCCATTCCTTAAATTGGAAAGGTAGACAGCGCATCCGGGGGCGTGCAAACGCTTGTCATTTTAGGCTGATGTTGGCATGTATCGCGGATGTCTATGGGCAACAGTATCCACTTACCATCAGGTGGACTGTATACTCGTCTGCCGTCTTTTTCCTTAAAAAAAATACGGTTTTTGAGAAGGTCGTAAAACCTCTTAACAACACCTTGTTCCATAAACAAGAATGATCCTTTCAGCAAGACTCGGCACTAGGTCATAAGGCTCGCTCAACACGCGTGGCTAGGAAGGAATAATCCCTACTTCATTAGAGCTGAAGACTGGCCGTCATCTAGTCCCGATCTTAATTCGCTCGATTATGATTTATGGTCTGTTTTAGAGAGCATGGCATGCTCTAAACGCCCTGATAATATTGAATCCCTCAAACATTCGATAAGGGTGGCAGTTGCCAATTTACCCACGGAAAGGGTGCGTGTTTCAATTGAAAACTGGCGACAACGTTTGAAAGATTGCATAAGCAAATGGTGATCATTTCGCATAAACGTTATATTTTTAAAATGCTCACCTATGTATTTCTAAAATAATACAAATTCTTCTAATAAAATGATAATTTAAACATAAAAATATCCATGTTGTCTTTGTGACAATATTTATGGCTAGACTAGGTATGTATAGATTTACTTGTATATTTGTTCCAGATTTATTGAGCATTTGAAAATTTTACAATGTCATATAATTTTGAAACTACAGAACCGATTTCACTTATGCGTCTACGAATTTAACCGAGTCAGAGATCCAAATGTGCCGTATGATGTTGGCGGGCTATATGATAGCACCACCCCATCTCTTCCCTTTGGGTAAAAAGCGACTAGGGGATAACAAAGCGGTTAGCACAAACCCTGAGGAACTACACCACCTCTAAAAGAGTGGACTCGCCAACCGGCTTGGCTGGCGTGATGTTTTAAGGCCATTTGTTGCTCATGTACAAGACAAAGAGCATGAGGGAACCCGTGCTTACCAACGGACATGGAATGGGCTGGTTGCAGTTGCATAGATCCAAATTACCATTTTTGTGTATAATTTCGTTACAATCGGTTAAGAAATGCACCCTAGTTTCACAGAAATTACCCTTCACATGTCTTTACAAAATATCTGTTACGCTTAAAACTAGCTAATCTCAAACGGTTTCATTTGCTTGAGTTTCATTACATTTTTGGGTAACTGGAAACTCGCAATTAAATGAAACATACCTACCCATTGCTCAAGTGTCCAAGTTATCATCGGAAGTATGTAAAAACAATAGACATTCTAAGTAATACTGATAACGCCTCAGTGGACATCAAAACTAACTGAAGTGGGCGTATATTAGATATATTACATATCAGGAATAATTACACTTTATTTTTAATGATAAAGTTTTCAATGCTCGCCTTTTGTGCCATGTTCAATATATATATTTAAATTTAATAAAAAAATAAAATGATAAACGGCAATTATATTTTTACTTTGTGGGTTGTATTTGTTGCTCTCAATGTGCGAAGAATTGTTAATGTTGACATTCAGCGATGAATGTTTAATGAGAGTGTCAATAACCGTGTTTTGTTTTTGTTGCTTCTTTCTTTTGCACTTTTAGTGTTGTAGCACTGCACACTGGTGATTGGTTTTTAACAGCGCCTACTAAACCGGTAACACTTAAGGCAATTGCACCTATAATCCTATCACCAGATAACACTGTATCTAACAGGTAATGGTATGTTTCTTTTGTATTTCGCTTGCTTGTAATTCTTATCCCTTTTTTTGCTGTTAATCAGACCACTCAGGGTAAACCGTTTTTATTTCGGTTTCATTGGAACAAAATAATTGGGAACGAAATTTCAGACCTCTCTCTAACTGGTTTTCGTAATATGTTCACATGAACATTGAAGTGGTTGAATTTAAATAATGCAGCCCCTAGGCCTGCAAAAATTGTACAATAATCTCATTGTAGGGGGGAGGGGGAGTGCAAGTTAATTCCCACAGCCGCTGGGCGTACTCGACTGGCCACGTTACCCCTCTCTCACAGAAAACTACCTTGAAATGTACTGCATGTCCTACTTTATAAGATTTTCTCAATCTCATAGCGATCTCAATAAAGATTCTATGCGATTACTGTGAACTGTATTTGAGGGGGGGGGGGGGGGGGGCACGCTGCATTCATCATACATATACTATAGAGAACACCTACTACATATAATATACTACATGTCATTAAAAAAACAGTACAAATAATACATAACCAAGATGTGAAATGAGTAATTTTGTAATTATAATTACTCCAGCAATTAAAATTACCAACAATTAAAACCCCTTATCAAACCATTATTGAAATGTGATCGGTTATATGCGCCAAATGGTCTGTGTTACTACGTTATTATATTACTCATAATGTGGGTATCGTAAAATGTGACGGTATTAATCAAAAATTACTTACATGGAGTGTAACACTTCAATTGTGCTATCCTAGACAGTAAAAATATCACAGTAGGTAATTTTCATACAAAGGCACGTAATCGATCCACCTTTATTCTAATCTCGTTAATAATAATGATCGTTAATCGTTAATAATTTCGTTCTAATCTCAACAGGTTGATTGTGGCACATCATATTACTGTATGAATATTCTAGAAAGAAAGAAAATATACTTATTCGTTGTCACAACACCACTAGTGTGCGGTTAAAAGAAGGATTTTTACAATGTTATGCGCTACGGTATAGCCCACCGTAATTTGCGCGAGCCTTTATACATTAAATAAAGATATAGATATAAGTATTCGTATATTGTTTGTCGCGACAACAAAATGGAACTGGCTCTGCAAACACTGCAGACAATCCACACCACTGATATTCTGCCAGCACCTATATACATACTGGTATATGCTCACGGACAGCCAAATCAGTAGGCAACCCTACATCAAAATAAAAAGCGAAAAAACACAAAAAATAAAAGACATGGCTATCCTTAAGTTATAAGTTTATAACTTACAACAAACCTGTTAGAGCTGCTTATAATGTTGGGTAATGGCAAATCCATAATTGGATAATTCCCACCTCGGGGTTCTACAACCGCACCTCCCGTCACAGAAGTGCGGTCCATCCGCATTTCCTCGATACGCAGGTGTCGCGCACTGTTACGCGAACCCGTAGGCTGTGGAACGAACGGCAGTCAAGAGGTCTTTCCATTAAGCTACGATATGGGGTTCTTCAAGAGAGCTGTGAATAGGATTTTGCAAGGTTGGCGGCGCGCCCACATACCCCCTGGTGTTGCTGGTGTCAATGGACGGCGGTAACACTTACCATCACGTGGGACCGCTTGCTCGTCCGCCCACTAGTATATATATAAAAAAAAAATATAACTTCTACCCACATTCTGCAAATAAATTTCCAAAATACTTGTAAATTTGCAGACGGATGTTTTCCTCAATTCTTTATTGTGGTTTAATTTTATCAAAAGTTCAGCACACAGATAAAAATAGTGCATGCGGATAGTAAATTCTGATTAATGCGTTTATATTTTTATGAAAACTTTAAAAGTTAGCTCAGCATTTAAAACAATGCTTATTCTAAGCGATCGATATGAAATGCTTCACGAAAATAGTTTAGCCATACATTCATAGATGGGCATAATCAGATCAATTATTCTAAAATTACAACAGTTAAAATTTAACTATACAGGAAAAATTCAAAGGTAATAATAGATACATAACGATACATTTAACCGTCCGGTGTAGGCAGGCTTTAAAATACCACCACATCTCTTCCTGTGGGTGTCTTAAAAGCCGTATAAGGGATAACAAAGTCGCTACCACAAACCCTAAGGAACTGCACCACCTCTAAAAGACTTACTAACCCGCTAGGCCAGCTTGCCGTTTGAAGACTATGCATCATGGACTCACGAGGGAGCAGTACACCATATTTTTTAAAAATTATATATTTGGACACTATTTTTTTTTTAATAATTTATTTGGACACTAGCATAGCCATTGGTCCACATACTTAGGGAATAATAAAACAGAATTGTTTTTATCACTTCATTGTCGAGAGCCCTCGAATTAGGAGTCGTTCAGTAAAATGATAATAGATTTACTGAGGACAGGGTTGGACTCGGAAGAACACGAAAGTTTCACGCCTTTATTTAATTATCACAAACATTATGCATTAACACTAGGGGCACTTTGGAGTAAATAAGTTATCACTATGAAACCACAAATCCCACAATACAAAATTTTTACAACAATAAAACAACTTTACTTCCCGGCTTCCCCGCCATAAAGTCCAACAGACCATAAAAAGGCTCATGAAACTACAACTTTTGTGTTAACATATTTTTAACCTATCTTTATAACATAAAAATAAAATCATTTAGGCCTATATGACCGTGGACCTTCAATTGTTAACATTGCATTCGTGGCCCTAAGGGCCAAACCGCGCTTGATTAGTCAAGATCATAGACGTGCCAAATCTATTCAGTATAGGTACTATGCAAAATTACAACGGTAATTTAAACATTTAAAATTTCAAGAAATCGGAGCTAATACTTAAAAATATTTGTTATATAGGGTTTATAAAACATTTTTTGTGAACATTACATTATACTACTAGATACGTTACTAGATGGCGCTGTCTGTGATATTTGTTTATGCCAATATATTATGCTAGTAAAGCTTCCTCTACTTTAATAAAGCTTATGTACGTAGACGGCAGACAAGCATACAGTCCACCTGATACAGTCAGCATACAGTCCGCGATTCATGCCAACATCACCCTAAAATGACAAGTGTTGGCACGTTCCCGTATGCGCTGCCTACCTTTGGAGATATAGGAATGGATTTGGAGAAAGGGTTTGGAAAATGGGGAGGGATAGGATGGGAATGGGCTCTGGCACATCTCACTCACTACCGAAACACGTACGTACATTGGGGAAATAAGATACAGTGGGAAATGCAGTACATTACATGGTAGTCTTCTGTGAGAGAGGGGTAACGTGGCCAGTCGAGCGCGCCCAGCGGCTGTTGGATTGAAATCCTCTTGAAATTGAAATCCTGTGCACTCTCCCCCTCATTAAACCCAACCGCATGTTTTTGCTTTGCCTGGCTCTATTTCAATTCTTCGTTTCTGTAATCAATTAATTATACTAAATAATAATTATGGGAGATATTATTATATCCTTAATAATTATTAATTATTATATGTATAGTGAAGGCATGTTGGATGATTTTATTAATGCCTGTTCAATTTTATTTTTTTCAGAAAATCAGTTATTGAGTAAGTAGATTTTTTTACTTTTGGCTTAACATTTAATTTGTTAATTTCATGTATTTATTACTTAATTATTGTCTTTTCCATGGAGGGCCATAAAACGCCACGCTGGCCAAGCGGGTTGACGGGTGCACTTTCCTGACCGCTCTTGGGTCGGGGATGGAGGTCAGATATCGTTTCAGATCCCTGTTCTTTACTATTTATTTTCAAATGCTCACACATAATATTCTAGTCGTGTGGTGTCGGCCGGCTTTAGAATAGCAGCACACCATCTCCTCTCGTGGGCCACTAAGAGCAAAACAAAGCTGCTACCACAAGCCCTGAGGAACTGCAGCTCCTCTAAAACAGTGGACTCGCCAGACCGCTTGGTCAGCGTGCCGTTTTAAGGCTGTACATCCTTCACGCAGAAGACAATGTGCATGGGGAGGGCAGTGGACGATAAAGGGGCCGGTAAATTGTATGTGTATTACAAGCTCATTCCTCCGTTTTTTCAGGTACATAGAGAGCAAACTTCGGGAGGCTTTGAAAGAAGATAAAGGTACAGGATGCGAAATTCCTAGGTTGGATCCGTTCGCCAAAGAAGTGACACAGTTTGACAAAGAAATGCCGAAGGTGGTGTGTGATGGTCAGGATTGGGTGAAGTGTTATGTAAGTTTTATATGTGACAGTTGGCATCTTATTTTGACGTGACCATACATATAGAGGGATCGATAACGCAAGCTGTCCATCGCTGCGAGCCCGAAGTTGACGCTAAGTTCCTATTTCTCGCGTTACTTAATCTGTTCCGATCCGGTCACGCACGGCACGGCAGACGCGGGTCGCCCGTGTCGCTAGCAAGTCGTTGTTAAAAACATAAAATTGACTAATTATGCTATAATCAATTTGTTTTCGTTTCATCGGTGGGTGGGTGGGTGGTATTACCATCACTAAAATTGTGACGTGACACGCTTGGTTTCCATACAATTTCACTAACTTCCGTTGTCTATCTGTCTATGGACTAGACCCTATAGTCTGTGAGCCACTCTAATCAACATATATTATCAATAAAATAATAAAGAAGTCATTAAGTATTTTGGTGTTAAGCTATATGATTTCTAACGAACAAAAATGTAATTGTACTACATATTAATTATGAAATAAAATATGAATTTAAAACATGAGTTAGTAATAGCTGCTAATACAGAACACGCTATATTGTAATTTGTATATTCTGACTCATTTCCCTGGACGGATTATACAGCCGACTTTAACTGGATAATCTTAACTTCATATTTCCTGAACGCCTTTATTTATTTTTAAAACTACTATATCGATTTTCATTTCTGCGATAGATATATCCTGCCATCTACCTCTTTAACTTGCCGATTAAGTTATGTGGGTAACTTGAATTCTTTTTTTTTTTTATATATACTAGTGGGCGGACGAGCAAGCGGTCCCACGTGATGGTACGTGTTACCGCCGCCCATGGACACCTGCAACACCCTGGGGTATGCGGGCGCGCCGCCGACCTTGCAAAATCCTATTCACAGCTCTCTTGAAGAACCCCATGTAGCTTAATCGACCGTTAATGTAAGTTTCGGATTTTGTCCAGCAGACATCTAAAATAGGTCTCTCAATTACTCTCTGTGTGATTTTGAACTTGTTGATCATGCTGTTTTTCAAAGTCCAGTTATCGAAATGTCTACTTCTCATCGCGCGGTACACATTGACTGAAAATTTTCATCTTCAAACATTGTGGTATAAGCGACGAGAGAGATTGTGGTATAAGCATATTTGACACGGCGGCCCTATATGCGCCTACCTTTAGTAGATTTAGGAATAAATTTTGAAGAATAATTGGGAAGGTCTTTTGTAGATTTAGGAATTAAATTTTGAAGAATAATTGGGAAGGACTTTTGTAGATTTAGGAATTAAATTTTGAAGAATAATTGGGAAGGACTTTTGTAGATTTAGGAATAAATTTTGAAGAATAATTGGGAAGGTCTTTTGTAGATTTAGGAATTAAATTTTGAAGAATAATTGGGAAGGACTTTTGTAGATTTAGGAATTAAATTTTGAAGAATAATTGGGAAGGATGGTGAGTAAGTATTCTTTTATTCGTCTCAATGATTTATATTCCCTTCTCTTTAAAATATTATTTTCCTTTATTATTCGTGGCGTATTAAGTGTGTAAGTAAGTATTCTTTACTGTACACCACAAATAGAAACAACACGAAACCATAAAAAATATATAGAGAAGGCGGTGTTATTGCCGCGGTCTCTTCGGTCTCTTCCAGACAACCTTTGGGTTAGAAAGATTATAATATAAAACTTTAATTTTACTTTATTTATTCTTTTTCCCAGCTATCAGAATGCAGAATTACACAAGAAATCCAAAGGTCAACCAGGGACATAAGATGTGAATATAGGGACATATTGTACGAAAGCGACAACAAATATACTCTGGGACCACCGACAGCAGTACTGGGGAATGACATTTATGTCCTTACGAGGAGTGATCACGTGAAAATTAGATGCACGGGGAAGTATAACAATAAGTATGTATTTTTTTGTAATATATGACGCATCTTTTGTAGTAAGTAGGTGTAAGTTTGTAGTTGTTTTTTTTTAAACATGGTGTACCATGTTTAAAAAAAGAAAAATAACTATACAATTTCTGCGTGAATAGTGTTTTGATAATAAATAACAATAAATTTATAGATTGAATTTTATTTTTTTTATTAATTCAGCAATCTATGCAGGAACTGTGCAAAATCTAGTCTATGTAATGTAAACATTTGCACAGCCGTTTTGGTTAAACATAATAAATGTGTCCAAGATCATTGTAGAGTCATAGATCATTTATCTGTTACATTTCGTAATGACGTTGCCGCCGCGGGCGTATATGGATTAACTAACAGATTATGTCGCGCTTCGTTGTCTAAAATATTGATCCCATCTATAATCTATGCAATGCAAGGCATATAGACTATTGTCAACCCATTTTCTGTATCCACTGCTGGACATGGGCCTCCTCATGCACATTGTCTTGTGCATGAGGGATGTATGGCCTTGAAATGCCACGCGGGCCAAGCCGGTTGGCGAGTCCACTCTTTCAGAGGTGGTGTAGTTCCTCAGCGCTTGTGGTAGCGGCTTTCTCAGCCCTTAGTCGCCTTTCCACGGGAAGAGATGGAGTGGTGCTATTTTATAGCTGACCCACACTACACGGCACACTATAATCTATATATAGGAAGAAGATGGCATATTTTTTTTTATGGCAACAGCACGCGTGCACAGACCCACTAACACACAATGCGTGAATTGTTCGCCTCCAATGTACGTGTGCTATAATATTATCCTACCTGTAATATATGACAGGGGAATGACACTTATATCCCTTACCTTCTTATGGTAACTGCATACGGATTCACCTCAACTCTTGCCGCGCTATCTATTGACCTATCTATCTATAATATATGACAGGGGATTGACACCTATATCCTAACTTCCTTTCAACAACACGGTAAACGTTCGGTCATACAAAAACAAAAACATCTTTGCGGAAACTTTAGAGTATTTTTTTCATTTTCTTTCAGCGTACTTCCGTCAAAATGGCAAGGTTATGCTGTAGGATTCCGTGCAACGGTGAAACCGAAGCAATCTCCGCCAGGACGTGAAGATTCCTTGAACGTTCTCATATTGGGGTTCGACTCTACATCCCGCAACGGATTCATAAGGAGAATGCCTCACAGTTACAAAGTGCTTACAGAGGAATTGCAAGCCACTGTGTTAAATGGGTAAGTCATATAATACTGGTATTTTAAGTGTAATTAGATAGCTTTGAATAGGGATTAACCAATTGAAATATTAATCAAATGATTTAGTTACGTAATTGCAATTGAAGACTACCTTGAAATTTACTGCATTTTCTACTGTATCGTATTTCCTCAATGTACGTACATATCCTATCGGCGTGCGTTCCTATCGGGGGCATAGGTTAGGCTGGCAACTATTAAGAGGTTGGAATGGTGAGGGACTCTGTCGTAGTAGCGTCGGGAAGAATCTTTCACAGATTTTCCGAACCCTCTCTCCAAATTCATATATCTCCAAAGGTAGGCAGCACATCCGGGGGCGTGCCAACGTTTATCATTTTGGACTAATGTTGGTATGTATTGCGGATGTCTATGGGTGACAGTATCCACTTACCATCAGGTGGACTGTATGCTCGTCTGCCGCCTTCGTCCATAAAAAAAAAGAAAAATTTGCATAAGCTCGTGTGTACCGAAATATACCTAATGAATTCAATACCGTTCTTTATTGTAATACATAATGTGCTTTCTAAAATAGTGCCTGATTCCAATAAACATTTCCAGCTATAATATAGTAGGCGACGGTACTCCAGCGGCCCTATTTCCTATCCTGACTGGTAAAACGGAACTGGAATTGCCGGATGTAAGGCGTAAAAAAGATAACAACGGAACGCTCGACTCCATGCCGTTTATATTCTACAAGCTCAAAGAAGATGGGTAAGCGGATATATATTTTTTTTATAGATAAGAGGGCGGACGAGTAAGCGGTCCCACGTGATAGGATGTGTCACCGTCGCCCATGGACACCTGCAACACCAGGGTGTATGCGGGCGATATAATATTTAATATAAGACTTTTTTCAGTCATTTATATCTTCATGTGGTTGGCAAAAGGTCTTTTAACTGCACTTGTCTGCAACATGAGGCCCTGTGAGTACATCGCAATATTTAAAAAAAAAGCATTAAATATGTACCGATGTTTATTGTTTCATTATATTGTTATTTTATTATTTATTTTAGACTTTATTATTTTGTTTAGTAGTTTTTTCTGTGTATTTTTTTAATAGTTTGTAAAATTATCACGTTATCTATAGCTCTACTTCATACATACATACATACCATCAGCCTGTGTCGCTCCACTGCTGGATATAGGCCTCTCCTAAGGAACACAACCACACACGGTCATCCGCTCTTCTCATCCACCCTCTACCGGCGACTATCTTCTAGTCGTCAGTCCACCTGGCCGGCTCTATTTCATAAGTAAGTAATAAGTAATAAATAAATAACTCTACACTCAATTGCCTACACTAGAATTCCTTGTGTCGTGAATTCGGAGACCCAAACGCGAACAAAAACGCGACTTTATTTGTACAATACAGTAACGTCTATTTTTTTAAAGCTTATCTCGGGATTTATTGAAATTATTATTTGCAATAGAAGTACTTTGGTTTGTTGACAAATATTTCTAGATGTTGAAAATTGTTTCGAAACATTTCTTCAAACATAAGAGAAAGATGTTCTTTAAAATCTTAGTAATAAAGACTAGAATTCAACGCTTTTATATATTGCTAAGTTTCAACGAAATTGGTCCATCCGTTTGGATGTGATTGTGTAACAAACAACCAAACTTTCGCATTTATAATATTAATGGGATTTTTCAGCTACCGCACAGCATATTTTGAAGATATGCCCTGGATAGGAACATTTCAGTACCGTTTTAATGGGTTTCGTCACCAACCTGCAGACCACTACCTTCGTGATTTTTATCTTGAAGAGTCCAATAATGGTAAAAAATGGTCGAAGGGATTCAAATTCCGATATTGTGTTGGAGATACCCCGCAGTACAAGTTAATGCTGAATATTACTGAACAGGTGGGTAGAAATATAGAGGAATTATGGGTGTGTAGGGGAATGACATGCGGTCGGAGAAATCAAGGTTTTTTTTTCAATATTGGTGTCTAAGCAAGTAGATCGCCTGGTTGTATTATCTTTTTATTGTTTCTTATTTTTGTCCTAATGTAACAATTATACAATAAAGAGTTTTATCTAATGGATTAATTGCATAATCATTGTCTTTCATAGTTATATATCTGATAAGGCTTCAGTTGTAGCATTTGCTATTAGGAAAACAATCTTGAGGTTAATTTATTCGATTATCCTACAATTTTCCCATAAGTTAATTATACCCCTTAGGGGCAAAAACGATTATCCTACAATTTTCCCATAAATTAATTATACTCAATAGGGGCAAAAACGATTATCCTACAATTTTCCCATAAGTTAATTATACCCCTTAGGGGCAAAAACGATTATCCTACAATGTTCCCATAAATTAATTATACCCTTTAGGGCCAAAAACGATTATCCTACAATTTTCCCATAAATTAATTATACCAAAAAATATTTTTTTTGACTTCTTACTGGTAAAATCGGTTTTCTGTTACCAAGATCCGTTTCGGAGATATTGCGAAAAATACCATTAACTCTTAATACGTTCAATTTTTTTTACTTTTTGTCTTTGATTTTTCTTCAATTTGTACCACTGTGTATAAAAACTTTTTGTAAAATCGTGTATAAATGAACGATTTATTGTTAGATAGTTCGTCTTCCTGCAATGGGTATAAAAAATTCTGCATGCCATTTTTTTTTCAGTTTCTAAAATTAGACGGCAAACGGTTCATGTTCACGTTTATAGCTGACATCACTCATGATGACTTCAACATGATAGCGACATCTGACGACGATGTCGCATACTTTTTGAGAGAGTTTCGTAGACATAAGATGGAGAAAGACACCTTGTTGATTGTTATGGGAGACCATGGCCCTCGGTAGGTTTTACTCTTTTTTATTAGAGATTTATTTGAAACTGTTGTTCAATTTGTTCTGATCATTTTCAATTTAACTGAAGAAATGAAATATTTGCCTAGATTAATTTTCGTTTAATTTCATTACTACATATTTAATTTTCGGGAGCGTGACCATGGGTTCGTGTTTTATTATCATTAAAATCTCTTTAATTTGTAGAGTTGTAGGGTTTATCAATTCATTCGATAACCAATAGTATTAATCGCAATGTTTCATTTATTCCTAATAATTAAAATTAATTATTAATGTTTAATCTTTTATTCATAAGTATTTGGTTACAATCATTAGCCAAGGATAAAAAACCTTACACCTTGAAAAAATGAAAACAAAATGACTAAATGATAATGATAATAGGCGTAATGCGAAAACAGGTCTTAAATGCATATATTTTTCACTTTACTCGACTTTACTTTACTTCCTCTAGTTTACTCGCTAAATTACACCAAGTCACGAACTGACTAAGTCACAGTTAATCCCCTTATAATAAATACACATGCGTGAAATGGACAATAGTCTTGAAAGTAATATACAAGTAACGAGTAAAAACCTTCACAGGGGAATGACAATATATTTTCCAATCAAACGACTTCTTATCTTTTGATTAGACTAGAGTGAAAGTCCAATAACACTTCCGTTGACATAGACCATGACGACATGAACCGTCACAATATTTAATTGCTGAGCCACTATCCTTTATTCTTAATTTGCTTTAAAAAATATCGATAACATAATATAATTCACGTCATCCAACATGATAGTATTTATTATAACACGGCAAAACTAATAATGTAGGACAATGGTTCACTAAGAAAATTAAGAATATAGAATAATGGTGGATCTTCTCGCGACCGTACATATGATGTAAATCTTTTTGTAATCAAGTATTTACAATTTACCAGATACGCAAAAGTCCGCGACACTCTCCAAGGCAAATTAGAGGAGAGGCTTCCTCTAATGGCCATTTTACTGCCAGAAACTCTCAAAGAAAGTCGCCCCGACGCCCAAACTTCTTTACAAATTAACGCAGATGCTTTAACTACACCACACGACGTACACGCAATGATATTAGATGTGATAGGAATGACTCAACACTGGAACAGTTATAAAGTACAGGGCGCTGACTTGACCAGAGGAATGACTCTTTTGGAGCCGGTGAGTTGAATTTTTGTATATTATTTTTCAGTGGTTTATAATAAAAATAATATTTGATTATGACGTGACATTGAAACAGTTACAAAGTACAGGACGCTCACTTGGCCAGGGGAATGACACTTTTGGACCCGGTAAGTTGATTTGTATTATATTCTTTTTCAGTGGTTTATAAGTAATATTTGATTATGAGATTATGACGCAACATTGTAACAGTTATAAAGTGCAGGGCCCTGACTTGACCAGGGGAATGACGGCCTTGGAGCCGGTAAGTTGTATTTAATTATGGCATTTGTGAGTAATTTTGATAAATTGTTTCCACATAAAGCAAATGTTACTGAATCTATACTAATATAATAAAGAGAGAGTGCGAATTTTGTGAGTTTGTGTATGTGTGGAGGGTAATCTCCGGAACCACTGCACCTATTTGGAGAATTCTTTCACCATTTGCAAGGTACATTATTCCAGATGGACATAGGCTACATATTATGTATATATATTAATTGCAAAAAATCAACTAGTGTCTTATAATGGTGGTTTTGCTATCTTGCAGCGAACTGTTCGTGTAAACATCAATACATACGTATAATAAAATTGTAGCAAAGCCATGTCTGTACATGAAATATTTTTAGAAATAAATAAATGATTTCAATTTAAAGTACGAATGATATACGAAACAACAGTTGTATGCCAGGTTATTTTTTATCCAGATCCAGTACTGAACTGCCACGGGAATCACTCTAAAATTCACATTAACGAACTCGCGCACACCACTAGTTACAATGTCATTAAACTATATTTTTCTGAAAAAAAGTGGCAGACAAGTAGACCTTCGCCAATAACTGGTCACTGTCATCCATAGACTCGTGGATGTGGATAATATCATGGATCTTTTAATTGCCCGTGCGTATTAGAATCTTGATTTAGAAAAGATGGCGAATATGGGGTATCATTCATTGTTCAATCCAAGTGATAATTGAAAAATGCGTACTTAAATATTTAAGCGTACTTAAGTTTTTATGCGTACCTAAGGTTATACACGCACGCGCGCAGACGACTGTAGAACTACACATATTAAGATTGCGTTACAACAATTATAAACTTGCCCAATATTTAAATACAGTATATTATTCTCCGCCCACTATGTTATTTTCTCGGTGACAGATCGGTTTAGTGATGTCCGTATTGCTTCACACCGATTACCGATTCGATTATCGATACAATTCTAATACAATTTGCTTTTAAAGATTCGATTTATTAAAAATATTTGTGTTAAACAATTGATTTGTTAATCTCAATAATCGATTTAATACGAAATCAATCTAATAAATCGATTGTAAACAATAAAATCATAAGTAGTAAAATCGTAATCAAACGTAGATTTTTTTTAATTCTAATTATCTGGCTGTTCAGAATAATAAATAACTACAACACATTACTTTAGTTGTTTTATTTGCAAATAAGTACCTACCTAATAATTTTTCTTTTAAATACACTTTTATTTCAAAATTATTATTATTTACTTTGCGTGTAATAGCTTATAGTCTGTGGTGTGACTCAGAAAACGTCACTATTTCTCCGCCCTCAACAATAAAGTATGACATTGCTTCGAGTACACTTGACTGTCAAGAAATACAGGACTTGATAGGCGTGCAAACGTCAAATGGAAAATAACAGTGGACGGAGTATAATGAATCTAATTAACCTAACTATGGGTTGACTGCAGGCGTCCGTTCGTAGAACATAATGAAATTACTTATAGATGAAATCTACTGTAATTTCAAACGGTACTTTAACGAAAATTTGAATAAATCTGTTTGTGGTCACTCTCGTAATTGCTACGCCCCGCTGTGGTCATATGCAGTAGCGTAATTTCAGCTTTTTAACAGGGTTGGCAAGGCATACCGGAGGTCTGAGGGGTATGGAACGCCGCCACGTGTGTAAAAATCTAGTGTTAAATTGTTAGTTTTTTAGTTTTTAGTTGATTAGTTTTAGTTGTTAGTTTTAATTGTTCCGACAATTTTCACCACAAAATAATTGCTAACATTATAGTGGAGTGTAGGTTTTCTCGGCCGGTGTCCATATTAATTGAATCTTCCGGGATACTTGGCCGAGGTCTTCTGGAATCTCTTCTCTTTCTTCCAAACGTTCAGTTGCGCTCGAGAAGCCGCTTAGATAACATCTCTCCGAAAGTGAACGCAGCCGCCACTGAAGATGTCAGCCGCAGTTGTTGACGAAACGTTTGGAAGAGAAGAGATTCCAGAAGACCTCGGCCAAGTAGCCCGGAAGTTTCAATTAATTGCTAACATTCTCTATTTACCCTAAAGGATTCATTGTTAATTACTTTAATTTATAGCCAGACCATTTGTAAAGTAGACATCATTTACACACTACTCAAGAGTAGGCCTATTTTTAATTGATCGAGTGTTCTGCCTGATCTTTTATCATGTAGGTAAAAATGAAGCAAACATCATACAAAAAACAAAGCTTTATCCAACTTTTACTCAGTGTCATCATCTCAATTTATTTTTATACAAAATGAAGTCTTCTCTTTTGGCTTGAGTTAAAGTCTTCAATTACTTTGGAAATGTCTATATCAACACTCCTTTCGATAGCCAACAAAGCTAACGAGGACAACCTCTCTTGGCCGGTCGTATTCCTGAACACTGGTCATATGTCTAACTGTAGCTTTTTATATGTTAGGATCTCATACTGTACATATGTTGCAATAAATGTTTCCAGGTTGACTTTGAATTATGACTTACAACCAGATGCCTCATGTATACTTTGTTTTACTGTGATTTTCAATCAATAAATAGGATCTGTGTTAATTTATTGTATATTTGTGTTCAGATCACCCGAAACAGGTCATGCAGTGAGGCGGGCATCGAGCCACACTGGTGCGCGTGCTTACGCTGGGCGAATGTCTCTCGACAAGACGCCATGTACGATAACACCGCAAATGCACTCGTTAACTTCATCAACTCACTTACGGAGACCGTCAGGTGAGTACAAGCGAGACATTACGCAACACGAGACATTACACACAACACTACAACTACTCTGTGGACATTTTTGGGGACTCTTTCGCCACATTTAAAAATAAAGATACGTGTTTTGTTGTATTGCGAACTAATTTCTTTATACATAAACTAATTGGATTCTAATAAGGTTTTAGCTTTAAAATTGTTGTTCTATTTATAGTAAACTAGCGACCCGCCCCCGCTTCGCTTCGGTTTATAATTTTTATATTTCAAAATTTTAAAATGAAATATAGTCTATATTAGACACGGATAATGTAGCTTCCTATTTGTGAAAGATTTTTTGAAATCGGTTTAATAGTTCCAGAGATTACCCCCAATATACAAACGAACACACAATTTTACCTCTTTATTATATTAGTATAGATACTCCTATTAATGCCTGCGGAGTCCACATACACACTTTGTGCGTTTAGTTAAGATTGCCTTTATAATTTTTTTTATTCACCTTTATAACGTATTACTTATGTGAATCTATTACTGTAACAACTGCTTGTGGACCAAATAAAAAAAATATACACGAGAAATCACACAACACTACTACTCGTGTATCGCGACAGTACCGTTATATTTATACCGCTGGCAACACTCATGTTTTGTCCAAGGAATTATCCATCTTATCTATTTTGGTTGATCGATCCATCCCAAATATTCTATTTTTTTTGTTTTATTCCATGTAATCTTTTTTGTTTATTTATTTTTTGTTTATCCCCCATAATCTTTTTTTTTTATTTATCCCACATAATCCTCTTGTTTTGGTTATTTTGTTTATCTCACATATTTTTTTTGTGTATTGAAAATTAAAGTATTAAAATGTTAATCTTCTCTCGTCCTTCTCAGGGACAAATGCGTTCCACGCATTTTGACTGGTATTGAATGGGTGATGAAACAACAAGCCAACAACAGACTGTTGTCGTTCTCAGCAGCTAAAGATGTGGACGGTTATGTCGGCAGTTTTAGTGCTAACACCACTGCTGATAAATCCACTTATCAGCTCAAGGTAAGATGGCTAAGGGCCTTACTCGCCACCTGATAAAGTAGCTGATAGCCTGATCTACCATTTATTCAAAGGATAGTTGCTTTATTTCTGTTTCACAAGGGTCAGATAACTATCTGGCAAATAAAGTACCTGACTTATCAGTATCAGCTAGATTTAATTGTCACATAACTTGTCTGTCAGATTATTAACAGTTATTTTATCAAAAGTTGAGAAAGGCCCTTAGGATTAAAGTCAAAAGTATTTTTGACAAATATAAGTTAAGAAATTTAAAAAAATGCATGACTAATATGAAAAGTCGATAGCTATCACTGATGCGCATTTAGTGTCAACGCAAAATCATCTCTGTTCGCTTAAGATAGAGTTTAAAACTCCTTTAGACCTATTAGACCCACCTATTAGACAGTCGATTAGTTTAAATTGCTTCAGAGTTAAATTCAAAGCTTTTCTGACTATTTGAGGTGTTACTATATTGCAGAATAAAAGTAAATGTATGTAAAGAAAATACGTTTATTTAATATGACTTTTGCCGGTAAAACTATCATAGTGTAGATATAGTCCAATAAAATAAGCCTTTAAATCGAAATATTGGAGGAAATACAGGAATTTTTGATATAAGTTGCTTTGAACTATATAAAAACGATATCAAAGAAATTTTTTCTTCAACCACCGAGAAGGGGTGAAAAAAAAAATATAGTGTTTTTTTAAAATTATTCAAGACGGGTATTAGATAGAAAAAAATGTTTTAGATAAAAATTGTAGAGCATGAAATTTTACATAAAAATGGTCTTTTGACTTTTTTTGCCATTAATAAAATTAACTTAATAAAGTAAAACTTTGTTTACAGAAGCAACATAACGTAGTTTGTTTCATTTGTTGATCCTTTTGAAGGGAAAGTAATTAACCTTATATGTATTTGTCTGTCTCTATATATTATTTATATCTATACATGTATAGGTGTTTGTCTTTTCTATTTTAAATATTGTAATGTAATGCGCACACCGCTGTTTACACGCGTCTTGGTTCCGTCTGAAAATCAGCGCTGTATGCTGTTTGTACGGTATACAGCTTGTGCTGAGACGGATACCCTGTCGACACACATGCGACCGCGCAGTCTTTATCGCCTTGTTTTAATTTAATTATTATTTTTTTATTTGCTAATACGTGTTTTAATGACTTTTAGAATAAGAAATAATCATGTTACGCGATCACTTGTGTGTGTGTGAAATAAAAAATCTACCTATCTCTCTTTACAGGTGGCAGTTGGTCCCGGAAGAGGAGTATACGAAGCCTCAGTAACGTACTACATAAGGAAAAACAAATTTCACATCGATGTGCGAGACATATCCAGGACTAATGCGTAAGTTTTGTATATTCTTTTTTAAATTTTGTATCAATGTGTTTCAGGTCTAAATTAGAGTTTGCAATTTGCCAAAGGACATGTGAAATGTTAAGCCTTATATGAAATCCGTGTCCATTCTATTTCCAGTGGCATCCCATTACAATTTCTTATCCAAATTTTAATCCCAGTCAGGTAGATGTTTCCATCTACGTGCCAAAATTTGTCATTGTTGACTGATGTCGGCATCTATCGCAGGTGTTCAAGGGTGACGCAATCATGCACCATCGCCAGACTTTTCAATACCCTTTTTATACAAAAATTCAAATGTAATAGATAAATGCTACATATAATAAGGGAATGAATTCGATGCGTCAGGTGTGAAACGCGTGCCACAACGTTAGCTCAGTAGGGGTTCCAAGGAATACAACCAGCCTTACTTCAGCGATTTATTTCGATTAAATGTGGTATAAATAAAAAAAAACACTAACGAATGATACTTAAGATTATGTGTGTATCATAATTGTATATGTATTTATATATTGTTTTTCAGATATGGCAACGAACCTGAATGCATCAGTAAAACGCATCCACACCTCAATATGTTCTGTTTTTGTAAAGACGCTACTCCTAACGAAACATAGGTCTTTATTTGAGCCATTTTAGACCTTTATAATCGTGTTTTATACTAAACTCATTGCAAATAACGTACAAACATGTACGAAAGGTCACCATCCTTTTCGCTATGATTGGATAATATACTTTTTTTAAAGATAAAAAAAAGTATTACCATGTCCGCGGTTGTTATTAATATATGTGGGTAGATCGAGAAATAATATCGATATAAACAATGGTATTTGTGAATATTATTAATGGAATAGATCTGAAAGCTAGTGCTAGACTAAATAGTCAAAAAACCTCAAGTGACCCTTCACTCGATTACAAACTCTTTTTGCGTTCGTAAAAGAGTTATTACAATTACTTTAACATTAATATTCGTTGCTTTAACTGAATGAACTGGTTTGTTCTACAACGTTCTATTTTCTGTTGGCGCTACCTTTTTTTTTATAGACGTGTGGGCGGACGAGCAAGCGGTCCCACGTGATGGTAAGTGTTACCGCTGCCCATGGACACCTGCAACACCAGGGGGCATGCGGGCGCGCCGCCGACCTTGCAAAATCCTATTCACAGCTGTCTTGAAGAACCCCATATCGTAGCTTAATGGAAAGACCTCTTGAGGCAATTCGTTCCACAGCCTACGGGCTCGCGGTATAAAATATTTTTTGGACCGAACAGTGCGCGAAACCTCCGTATCGAGGAAATGCGGATGGACCACTTCTGCGACGGGAGGTGCGGTTGTAGAAAGCCGAGGTGGGAATTATATTAAACAACTCTTCAGAGCATTCCCCATACCGCAATACTGAATAATTCCGCAATGGCATTTAAAGGAGTTAGTTTGTACGCTCCATTAGGCGTTTTTATACAACATCTTTGTAGATCTTAAAAAGTCCTAGAAAGAATTAAGAATAGTCAATAGTAGCCCTGGTTATTAACCAGGGTACATAACCTACATTACGCAACCTACAGGATCCCTGTGGGACATCCTTTAAAGCCTGTTCAAAGCCGGGTGAGTCGCTAGTTTATAAACCTAGTCCGAGTGAGATACCATTTATTGTAAATAGGTTTTTATGTATAATTATTATTATTTACAATAAAATGTGCTACGTTATAAATCTGTTTATATTAAAAAAAATAGTCTTTCCGCGTACAATAGAATATAGTTATTTATAGTAAAGCCAACGAGCAGAGATAAAAAATGTAAACACGCTAGCTCTCACAAAGTTATGCTGCGAATGCAAGCGATTAGTGTCTCTTTGATTTATTTGTGTTTTCATATATAGCATGTGCAATTAGCACATTCTGCAAGTGACAAGTTTTATTCTAATTAAAAAAAAAAAGAAATTGAAAGTCAAAACAATTTAAAACAAATTTTATCAATGTCCAGTCACGTCGTAGCAAGTGAGTTTTCGCGATAGTAAGTTTACTGAGGGTAGAAATGGACTCCTTGGAAGCACATGATTATGGACAAACTTAAGCACTTTGAAGTTTAATAAACTATCACTATTAAATCACTAAACCGACAATACATATTTTTTACATTAATTAAACAAAAACTCAACGACGACTCACTCGACTGAGTCCCCGGCGAAAAGCCTCGCTTTCGTGATACATGTTTCACCATGATCAGTAATGTAGTCTAGTAAAGTGGTCGGTGAATTCTTTACCATCTTTACCGTTCAGTCTTGCCTGACCTCGTGTCAATGACCGAAGTTCTTCCGGCGCATGGGTTGATAACATTCGGGTCGCCATTTTGTAAAATCGAACTTATTCCTATCTGGAATGCGCTCTGGAAGTGTTACGTATTATTTTCGTTTACTCATTTTACCTCCTTTTTGTGACAGACAGAGAAAATGTAGTTTTGTATAAGCGGGTATTTTTACAATGGTTGTGTTATTTCTGATAATTAATTAAAGATACTTAGTATTTATTGATAATAGTTACAGAAATTTGAAATAAATATTATATCATTCCAAATACAATTAATTCCATAATCACTTCATACATTTTAGGTTACAAGTCAATTAATAATTATGAATTACCTACTGAAAATGTTACGAACCCCTGAATGTTTGTTTACACTCTTTATTACGGCTCGTTGGCTTTACTTTGATTAACTCCTCTTAAATAATTATTTAGTTAACTTAGAATACTAGAAATCGGTTCATGAAATAAAATTCAATATATTTAGAAAAAATACCCAATTATAGAGCTTATAATTCAGTTAGAAAATGATTACAATACTACATAAATGACATCATTATCATAGTAGTCACATTATAGGCTGAGTGATATATCTAAAGATCTATTTTGATTTTTTTTTTCTAACGTGCATTTATTATCTCATCTAATTGTAACCAAAAATATTAAGTCAAATAGCGTGTTAAATACAACGCATCTGTGAGCGTGCCTACCTTAGTCACTATTGACATATGTTGACATATGGTGCATATACCAGTTACCGCTTGTCACCAGACGGATATAGTCACGTAAATGTACATAATTCGTTACGTCACAATTCTAGTACTTATTTTGTATTACTATTTTAATTAATTAAAGAATAATTGTCTAGTTTTAAGTATACTATATTTATTAGTATTATTACTATGTAATTTCGAAAAACGTAATCTTTATTTGCAATCTCAGTAGAGGATATTTTTTATTATTATTAAAAAAAAAAGTTTTTATGTATGACAATTAGCCAACCGAGCTTGTATGATACACATGTGAATGTTGAATGATCAACCAAAATAAAAGCCCTAAAAGCGATGCGTATGCAAGGCAGTCAAATTTACCTACCGTCAGTCATTTGGCGGCAAAAAACTACCAAGAACGTATTTATTGATAGTTTTATCTTTTTTACAATAATTGCAAAAGTTTTGACGTAACGGTGTTGTCAGTTTAAACTTTTTTCTATATAAACCGAAATAATAAAATTCTATAATATTTCAATTAAATGCAATTGTTATTACTCGTGTATCGCGACAGTGCCATTATATTTATACCGCTGGCAACACTCATTGTACACCTGCCGGCCGAAAGTAATACACATCGGCCTTTAGAAAGAGACGAATCGGCTAGCTTCGCCTTTGTAGAGCATCGTCTCTCTCGCGTGCCGTTACGACAAAGACGACGCTCTACAAAACCGAAGCTAGCCGATCATAGTCGATGTGTACAGTCGACCCGCGGTAAACCGACAAATGTTTTACAGGGCGGTGTCGGATTAACCGATTTGTCGGTCTATAGAATACTGCCTCCGAGCCCCTGTAGTCCGGAACTTTTTGAAAAGAAGTACCTTGTAATTCATTCAATACTAACAGATTTACTTACTAAAAGATTCATTCGATGTGTGTCGATGTGTTCGCTTCAGAATCTCACTTTTTTTTCTTTAATTGTTAATGTTTTGTGCTCCCGTTTTTTGGGTTGACGAAGACATTGCGACACACTACGTGAACGCCCGCGCAGTCACTGCAAGGAAACTGAGTAAGACAGTACGCGTCTACGTGACTCAGCCGCGCGACAAGTTGTAACCTGTTCAATAGAACATTGACGAAGATTTGTCGTTCATAAGTACTTACATATTTGGCGTGTCGGATTACAAAGCTCGCCGGATTAGACAGGGGCCGGATTACCGGGTGTCGACTGTATTACTTTCGGCCGGGATGTGTACGCAATTTTATAACAAGGAACTATCCATCTATGTATTTTGGTTGATCGATGAATTGATACAAAGGTTGATTGATTAAAATTGATTTTTGATTGATTAAAAAGTTTTAATAGGTACATTAAAAGGTCATTTTTTTTATTTTCAGCATAAAGGCCTTTTATTGTACCGAATTAGCGTTATGAGTTTATGAAAACAATTTTTACAATACTTTGTATAGTATCCGGCAATGTGTATGTCACATCGCGAATAAGAAAGTGCTCATTGGAATTCCACTGACATGACGAGGTGATTGACGGAGAAGACGTTTTACAAAAACAAAGATAGGCGATTCTTTTTTTTTCATTTACGATGTGCCGTCGCTAGATACTATACATAGCTAGTAGTAAAAAAAAACGCACCATAAGGTCTCCACTATTTCTTATCTCATATATATATATATATATATTTATTTATTTAATTATTATAGTTATATAATACTTATAGCTTTTTCTCAAATAAACAATGATATTCCTAATTTGATGGTCGTTTTTTAAATAACACTTCTCAGTGTGAATTTTGAGTGAGATATTTAAGGTATTAAAAAAACTTATAATAATAATTGTTTATAAAAAATATAGAAAATATAAATTATAGAATTAAGTATGTATTTTTTTTATGTACTAAGGCGGCAGACGAGCATACAGTCCACCTGATGGTAAGTGGATACTGTCGCCCATAGACATCCGCGATACATGCCTGCGAAGGTGTTTGTTTTCGAACACTCGATTGACCGATAATACATCTCTTATGTAATATATGATCCAGTTATGTATAGCTCTGACAGCTGACAGGTGGTAAAAATCATTTTACATCTCGATAGTCTTTCTATTTTATTGTGTTATCGTTTAACTTAAGAAAAAAAGGTTTTTTTACATAAAATTTAATACAGAACTGTCATCGCTCCTCCTATGATAACCGGACTATAGTTCTTAAAATTGTTTGATTGGGTAACAATAATACAAAAAATTCCAATGAAATTTGAAGTTATTCAACTGCGCATCTAATTATAAAATAGATTTAATGTACAGTACCCGGCGATACTTATATAGGGTGTAAATACTATAGACCAGTGGTTCCCATAGTTATGTGACCCGCGACTCACTTAAAAAAAAATATGACAAAGTTTGAGACCCATCCTACGCTACGCCTTACATGAAAATAGCATTGTATCGCTGCTGCAGCATGTTCTCGTTTACGTAGCTTAGTTATACAATTAAGGGTTGTACAATTAAGAAATAAGAAGAAATCCAGTTATAATCGAAATTTTTAATAAGTAAAAATAAGATAAATCAAAACACTATACTTAAAATTAGATTAAATTTATTTTTTCGGGGCCCACCCAATATTCGCTTGCCCATACCATACTTTGGGAAACACTGCTATAGACTATTAAAAATGGATAGACTGTACAGTATGTACTTTGTACCTACATATTTATTTCTCAATTAACTTAATATTGCCGGATATTGTAACGGGAAATAATTAAACGACAGCAGAAATATTGATAGTGGCATCAAATTTAAAGTTGGTTGGTTTTAAGATCTCTAGTGATTTTGTGTTCACATTCTTATTAGTTAGAAATTATCAATTTCAGCTACTCAAAAATAATTAGTTTCGTTGATCATGATTTTCTCTCCGTTTAAATACAAGTCCATTTTAACAGTAATTTGTATTCGCATCGGTCGCAATTATTTGTTTATAAACAAAAAGGTCGTGGTTGCTTAATTCTATTGTTATTTAGTTTTGGTTTGGTGTATTTATGTTGAAAGTTGTATGTTTTAAAACAAATAATTAATAAAAATGTTTGTATGTTAAATTGACTTTTTATTCGTTTATTCCCAAACAGTTGTCTAAAGTAGACAGACAAACACGGAGCGGTCGCAATGTCCCACCGGCGGCCGTCCGCAGCTGCGCAGGTATGAAAATAGTCAACTGTATAACCATTTTATTGTCAGCTGTTAGTTTTATATTCATATTTTCTTCTCTAGCAAAAACAGTTGAGGGGGCGAGTGCACGCTGCAGTCCAACAGCTGCTGGGCGCGCTCGACTAGCCACGTTACCCCTCTCTCCTTAAATACTTTATCGTATTTATCCAATGTACGTGCGTATTTCGATAGTGAGAGATATGCCAGAGCCCATTCCCATCCCATTCTATCCCTCCCCATTTTCCCAAGTCTTTCTCCAATCCATTCTTCAATCTGCAAAGGTGGGAAGTGCAGTACATTTCAAGGTAGTCTTCTGTGAGAGAGGGGTAACTTTTTTTTAAAGGGGGTAACAAATATTTTAAAGCTCGCCTAAAATAGATACACACACACAACGCACGCAGACGCCAACCCAAACACAAATGTATTCTTAATAAAAAGTCAGTTATTATTTACCGACAATCTATTAAATACTGTATTTAAATGTCAGTGTAATCAGTTGTATATAAGGCTGTACAAAAATAAATATTTGTACATTATGTATGTTTGCATTGTATCCTTATCACGATGCCTCTGTCAAAACATCTTTCTCATGGTTGTCTGGAAGAGATTGATATAAACCGGTAGGACATTGGCGTATTATCTTCTGTATTTTATATGCTACTGGTTGTACCCGGCTGACGTTGTCCTGCCTGTGTATATTTATTTACCTCTGTATATAAAATCACAAATTATTCTGTTTTGCCGTCGATATGATTTTTTGTAATCGATTGAACGGTATAGAAGTTGACGTGCTGCAGCGCCATCTAGTGACGAGTTACAACAAAGGCGATAGCTCAAAAATATTCTCCGTGCTCAAATACCTATGTATACCTATGTTGGACGGTATTGAAGTTTATGTGCTGCAGCGCCATCTAGTGACGAGTTACACAAAAGTGGACAGCATAAAAACCTCCATAAAAAATACGTATATGTGCCAACTTTCATGGTGATCGGTCAAACGGTGTCTAAGTCTATTAACATCAGATATACCAACATCCATTTTTATATCTGTAGATAGATATGGAGAATATGATATTTGGCGAACGAAAAGTTTTACAATTACCTACAGCCGCCTGAGATATCTTTCGTCATGAGACCATATTAAATGAAATCACAATAAAAGTAGGTATTTACATGAGTATATTTATTGAATAAAATTATTTACAAAATGAGTATCCATAAATAAGAAATAGATACATAACAAAAAGAAATAAAAATGTTCACATAAAACGGAGAAAAAGAAGTTTATACAAATGAAATAAACAAAAAAGAAACGTAAAAATATTTTTTTATAATAATAATATAATAGGTATGTTCCTACAAAAATAGTATCAAAATTTGTAGGTAACCTAAAACTATTATATCTAACTAAAAGCTAGCATGTATAATATTTCACGTTTTTTTATTCCATTAATAATGAATATTCGGTCATCATTTTACTCGTGTGTGCATAACACTATCCACAAACTCTCGCTTAGGTCTTTGATGAACGCGCCCGCTTCTGTTGGTAAAAGTACGCGCAACTAGGTCACGTGTTATGCACATACGAGTAAATTATGCACCTATTAAAAGAAACATGAAATACACCTTAATTTTAAGTTAGATATAATGGTATTAGTGTACTGATCGACATAATTATAAATACTTTACACTATGTATGTAGGAAAGAAATAAAAAATAAATATATAAGTAGTATTTGTAACAAAAATATAATATAATACGAGTATATTAAACATCATTGGCACAACTGGCCTTCATAATCCCTAAATTGTATTATTATTGTTTATTTTTCATAAATTAAACATTGTACATCGTGTGGCAATTTATACTCTAAAAAGTAATAAAATAAAATAATGAAGAAATATAAATGTCCCCTTTCAAAATATTTTTGCTTTTCGCACCATATTGGAACTTACAAACCGGAAGACGTTGCAATTTTTAAGTCTATGGTGGTAGTTATCAAAGTATTACTACCCTCATAACAGTTAAGTAGGGATACAAGATTATGAAAGATTACGCCTTTATATTTCGCCATTTTTTTTCTCTAATGCATACTACATAAGCGTTTTGTACTTGACTATAAGTCTCTTTAAATATGACCCAAAATCCTTTGTCTTTGCTCAAGTCGTTGGTCAACGCTAAAACGTTTATTTCATCTTTCCTGTATAGATATAATCAAATAAATTTGCCTCTTCGATCCGGGATAATTGCTTCATAGTAATGAATCCTGTCATTTGATTCCTCAGGATTCCCCAAAATCTTCATCTACATAGAATTTCATTTATTAAATATATCCCTTAGTATAACAATCATGTTACATTAGATTTAAAAATATAAGTTCTTAAATACATGTACCTAATTATAAAATAAAAAGGTACACCGAAAAAGGTACCCACATCAAAACCGTACCTGTATAAAAATATAAAAATCGTAGCTTGGGGATCCTGTCAAAGCGGCGAGTGTCCGTTGAGCCCCTATGGGATGCTGACGATCCTAAGGTCCTCCAAAATAAACTCGCTGCCTTCAACTTTTCAAATTTCCCCATAATGCGACTTAAGAGGCCTTTCAAATTTAAAAGAAAATTAATTTGACTTCAATCATTACCTTCTTCAATCACGTCTTCAACCACCACATTGAGACTTAATTTAGAGGTAAATTTATGTAATTTCATCTGTACAAGGAAGATAAAATTCGATCAGTAAGGTCCGCCACTGCTGTACCCGCGCTGACTATTTCTATTATAGCCACCGACAGCTCCCGTGTCTTCGTAAGAGATCCTTGGCTTATACCCATTTTCATCAGCTTCGTATTCTACCGTCTGAAACAGACAAAGCATTGTAAAAGTTTAAAATAGCTCAGAGGCCGGATATAATCCAAAACGAAGAGATTAGATAAAAAAAAATACTCATGTTACCAAATAGCTCACAGAATTGACAAGCTGAAATGGCAATGGTCAGGACCTATCTGCTGCAGGACTGACAAACGATGGAGTAGACGGACGGGTGCTCGAATGAAGGCCACGTACCGGGAAGCTTACTGTGTGATGTCCTCCGACCAGGTGGACTGACGACTTGAAGTAGTGACTGGATGAGAAGTGTTGATAGTATGCAGCGGCGATCCTTGGGAGAGTTCTTTATCCAGCAATGGAGAGACACGGGTATGGTATATACCTATGAAGATATATGACCTCTAACCTTGAATGTTTCTCTTGTAACAATGACCCTGTTGGACTCGCTTGGCTGGTCAATTTATGGGATCAGGCGTGATAGCCTAAGGGTATATAAATATACTGTCGATTCGTGAGGTCAGATTTCTATTAAAGTATGGGTTTTTAAATTATAATTAGCTTTTACAAGAGGGCTGTGAACAGGATTCTGAAAGGTCGACGCGCACTCGCAAGCTCCCTGGCGTTGCAGGTGTCCATGGACAGCGGTGACCACTTACCATCATGTGTCCCGCACGACTTTCGTCTGCCTAATTTTCTATAAAAATAACTCGACGGTGAAAGGAAATTTCGTGAGGAACTCATATGTGTAATAAATATCAATCAACAGAACTATTGATAGCCTAGCGGTATCTATACTCAACTCACATTTGTGTGGTCGTGAGTTCAAATCCTCGGTCCGTACCACTGAGTTTCTACCTAAGTACCGATTATTTTTTTAAAAATGTTGAAAGCTCGTCGGTGATGGAAAACATCGTGAGGAAACCAGTATGCTCAAGATATAAAAAAATCTGGAGTATGTGTATTCCATCAATCCGCACTGGACCCACGTGTTAGATTATAGTCAGAAACGTCCTTGTGTGTTGCAAGGCCTTTACAGTGCAGTGGCATTTGTAAGATGTCATCATAATATAAAACGCTAACGTATATGATCTTACTGCGCGATTTTTAGACGCGCGGTTACTTCGCACACAACGACAAAATTAAAAATTTGTACTCAATTGTGGGTACCGATTATATGGATGTCAGCAAGCGACGATAGCGATACAGTTGTAATACCCTCGCGCGTTTGTATTTATATCAATTGCAGCGTAATTGTAACATGACTTACGAGTGTCAATACAAGCTACTGATTGGCGACTTCGAGTTTGCTAATACTTGAGTCCAGAGGAAAGATGAGCATTTTGCTCGATATCGGGATCATTTTGCGAATGTATCTCTGCGAAAAGTCGCTGTATACCCAGACCCTTATGTCTCACTACTTGGTGATGTGGGTTATAAAGAAGTTACAAAAAATCAAACTATTATAGGCAATGGCGGAAGAAGAAATACTTCACCTGTTTCCTCCCATCAGGAAGCACCACATAGTACAAGCCCTCGGTCCTGTCTCCCTGTCTGGACTCTCTGTGACCAAAATCATTCCCTGATTCTTCGTCTTTCACCATATACTCGAAGTCGTAGTTTGCTGGTTCCTGAGATAAGTACATAATGAAATGAAGTGCATAATGACATTTCGGCTCATTTTATCGTTAAGCCCCGGAAAGTGCTGATACAATATCGGAGTTAAGACAAGAAATTGTAGGGAGTCAAGGTAGAGCGAGTAGGATAGAACCCTTGGAAGTACGGCGCGATCCTTCCATGAATCCGTACGAGTAACCACAGAGTTACTCTGTGGACGAGGACCAGACCAATGCTACCAAAAATAAAAATCTCCTTCAATCTCGAAATCCCTTTGTAATTACGAGGGAAAAGCCAATGTTCTATAGTGGGAGTATGTAAGCTTCGGATATTGAATTCTTCACCAAAGGTTGCATCAATGGTTAGGATCTCCATCAAACCTAGACGTAATCTTATAAAGTAAGTTACCCTATAAAAATTAAAATACTTACCCCATTTCCTCCATCTTTTCCATCGTAGCCACCACCAGGAGGTAAGTACTGTCGGCTCTGATCAGGAGGAGCGTAAGCGTTGGACTGTGCAGCACCAAAGGAACGACCTTGTTGGCTACCTATTGCAAGTATTTATCACCGGTTAGTCAATATTTTTGTCGGTTATCGCCTTATTGCCAAATACATTTTTATATAATTAATTGTAATCTGTGTATGTGCCCCATCTCTTCTCGCGGATGTCCTAAAAGGCTACTAAGGGATAACAAAGGGGCCCTACCACAAGCCCTGAGTAATTACACCATCTCTAAAAGAGTGAACTCGCTAATTTGCTTGGCCAGCATGGCGTTTTAAGGCTACACATCCCTTATGCACAAGATAATGAGCATGAGGAAGCCCGTATCCAGTAATGGATCACGAAAGGGCTGGGGTGTGCAGCAGTGGATACTATATCGTATATAGATCCAGTCCCAGAAAAACTTGTAATGTTTGATACCTCCAAGACCTGGCGCACCGTACTGATGCGAAGGCGCATCGAAGGATGGAGCACCGTATTCTTCGGCAGGACCTGTAATATGTAATAATCTAAATTGTGATAGGAAATTGTAATTTTATATTTTATTGTAAATTTTGTTTTTTTATATATATTTTTTATAATGACATCATTGTACGCCCGTAGGGGAGGGGGGGGGGTATATTACAGAGGAGCATACCATTGTACTTGTAACATCTCTTCACCTATAAATTATCACAATAAATAAATAGATAAATCAGTAACCTGACTGACTGAACCCATTCCGACGACTTGCACCATTTGACCCTGGCGATCCGTATTGAGAAGATGGTCGACTGAACTGAGAAGTGGACGGGCCAAAGCGAGAAGGTAATCCGTATTGCGATGAAGGTTGGGATCGGCTGTATTGGGCAGATGGTGGGAATTGGGAAGACTGCGGTGGGCCGTACTGAGATGAGGGACGGGTATTGGGGTTATAGGATTGTGGAGCGTCGTGGCTTGTTAGACGAGAGCTGTAACAAAAAAGTATAAAACCTTTTCTCACCACCTTCTGATATTATGCATTATGTTATGTCAGGCTTATGTTTTATATGCATTTGACAAATGTGTATGAAAAAATTAGCAAACAAACGAAATAATTGTATTTCTTTTTGAAATATAACTCGCAATTTTTTTTTGTCAATTCAAAATCATTTACGAAGTCCAATTTCGGGCTTGATCGAATGATTACACTCTGTATACGAGTATATTCAGAAGTTGGTCGATTGCACACGGTATAGGGAATAGGTAGTAATAATAAATATATGTTATCTACATCTTGACAAAAAAATACAAAAATGAAAATTAGTCTTACCCAAAAACGGCGTCCGTTTGCCTCTGTCCGAGACCTGTGCCGGCGCTAGGAGGGCCGTAACTCCGGGAGGGAGTGAACCCCCCTCCTTTACTGTAGTCTTGTTGCGGTGGGAGGTATCTGAAAACACGAATGAATGACAATTATTTATTTAATACCTGTTTCAACTTTACTACTAGTTAGGTATATTCAACATAAGAAATATAGAAACAGGACCAACGGGCAGCAGTGACGAAGAGGTAAGTTGTACAATAAAGTAATAAACACAGAATAGTAAGAAAATAGTAAGTAAGAATTCAGCAGATGAGCATATAGACCACCTGGTGGCAAATGAACGCTGCGACATGCTACATGCTGACGTCAGTTAAGAATGACAAAATTTATCTAGCCGCGTTTTGTTGGAAATTTAAGATTAGATTGAGAATTGGGAAGGATAGAGAAAAAGGGGTGTAACGGGAGGAGGAATTTTCCCCATCCCATTACATTCCTCACTCATCCTTAAAGTAATGGGATGAGGATGAATGAAATGGAACAAGGAGGTTCCTTTATCCCATTATACGCTTCACTCTAAAAGACTAGATCGGATTGATTGGAATGGAATAGAGTGTAGGACCTGTAAGAGGATGAAAGACTTATTTCAATACAAGTGTAACTCTCTCTACAAACTTTATGACGGGATGGAAATTTGCTCTCACTCACTGTCACCCACCGAGACAAGTTACTACGTTAGATATCACGTCATTACTCCGGGTTAGCCAGAGCAGTCTGTATTTTACTGACCTGCTATCTACCGGAGGTTCAGCTAAAACCGTAGCAACGGCCAGCGTACACGCTATGAGGATCTGAAAGCAAATACGTATTTAATCAGTAAATGCTACTTCTCTTAAGTCTATTTAACACTTTTTACTCAAACAGTTTGAATGACTGATATGTTTATTACTATTTTATTTATATTTTTATGTATGTATAATATGTATAAATGTAAATATGCATGTATGTGTGTGTAAATTTATATTTATGTAGGTACTTAGTGTAATAGTATCAAAACGCTATTATATTTAGCGGCACTACCCTTAGCCTGCTCTCAACCACCAAAGGTTAGCTGGAAGAAAATACTGTGTATAGCATTAAGTTCACCTTTGTACACACATTTTGGTGCAATAAAGAATTTATCTATCTATCTATTTAAGAGCTGCGTAAAACTTGATCAAATTAAATAATTGATGCTGGCAACGTCATGCTTTACTAATTAATTAATTATTTATATAAATCTACAGCGAAACCAATTAAAACACAACTTACATCTATTCATATAACAAAATCGAAACCGAGCCGTGTCTGTACAAGATATATTTTTGAAAAAAAAAATCACTGCAGTGTACTTTACGAACGATACAGAACCCAAACCAATGGTTGGTTTAAGTTTTAGAATGTTTGTCTGTTCGTCTGTCTGAACACGCGTCACGCAAAAGACACTGGACAGAATTTATTGAAGCTTGGCATAATTACAGCTTACGACTTGGGTTAACATTTATGGCACATATTATTCCGATCCGTTTGCAGAGTTCTAACGGGAATCCCTCTGAAGTTCACGCGAACGATGTCGCTGGCATCGCTAGTCGATATACAGGGTGTGTCGTAAATAGTGGTCCAACGTTAAAGGGTCGATACACCATATATTCAGCTATCACATACCAGAATTTGAAATTTTTTTTTCCACGGGTTTCTGTTTTATTCATTATTATTATTATTTTGAAAAATCGATACCTTGCGTTACTAATTTGGCTGTTATTTCAACAAATAACATTATTTTTTTATTTTGTTTCTTGTTTATTATTGATAAATACATGTGCTATCACATGCAATCATTTTTTTAATGGAAACTTAAAAGATATTAAAGAAAAAATGTGTTTATTTCAAATTTTAACTCTAATCTGTCGCAAATCATGTGAATTCGGAGGCGAATGGTGTAAAAAAAATGTACTACACTATCTGTGCCCATTATTTTAAAAACTTGTCCAATAAATGCAGATTCTAAAATGGTATTAATAATAAACTATTTCGTAATGAAAAAAAAGTTATTGCCATTTCAACGGAGAAGGAGCCGAATTCAAAAAATATACTTTTTCATTTTAATTAACTCACCGGTATTGCAAAATGTTTTGAACCCAATTAGAAGTAAATTTTAACTTAACTATTAACAGCTGAGTGTTATTTGAGTCATGCACAAACATATCACCGGTAAAGAAATGTGTCCTAGGTAATAAAAGGGTAGGTATTTGGCCAGATAACAAAAGATTCATTGAAACGTTTCGGTGTAGCGCGCTACTCTACTCATGTAGTGAAAAAAATGACTAGGTTTTTTTTTATTGCTATTCTCTTAAGTATAAATGAGACAGACTATGCCAAGTAGAAATTCGTAATAATCTTATCAGTTAAAATGCTTCAGTGTGATCCCGTATGTCGCATGCGCTTCTAGTTTCTGTGTGTATCTCCTCCGTTGAATTGCTTGTTTTATTCCAGGACTCTGATTTGCTTCTGTTTGGACTTGTAGGTTTTTGTAATCCCTACGACATCGGCTACGTTATCTGGACTTTGATTTGCTCAACGATTTCGACAAACGTGCAGTGAAGTGAAGATTAGGCGATGTCTCAGTACACACCGCGTGAATATGCTGACATGCATTTTATTTATGGCGAATGCAGAGGCATCGGTAGAAAAGCAGCCCGACTTTATCGGGAAAGATATCCAGATCGAAGACATCCAGATCATCGAGTATTTGGTAGAGTGCATACCGCATATTCCGAAGGGAGAATACTAGGCAGATGCGTAGGCGGTGCAAGTGAGGGACGATCAAGGGTCTACAATGACGACGAAGTGTTGCAATTAGTCAACGAAGATCCAACTACATCGGTTCGAATCATAGCACGCAGGACAGGCATTTCTACAAGAACTGTACAACGCATTTTAGAAAGAGACGAACGCCACCCTTATCACTTTCAACGGGTACAAACTTTACTGCCTCGAGATTATCCACTAAGAGTGAGATTTCATGTCAGCATATTCACGCGGTGTGTACTGAGACATCGCCTAATCTTCACTTCACTGCACGTTTGTCGAAATCGTTGAGCAAATCAAAGTCCAGATAACGTAGCCGATGTCGTAGGGATTACAAAAACCTACAAGTCCAAACAGAAGCAAATCAGAGTCCTGGAATAAAACAAGCAATTCAACGGAGGAGATACACACAGAAACTAGAAGCGCATGCGACATACGGGATCACACTGAAGCATTTTAACTGATAAGATTATTACGAATTTCTACTTGGCATAGTCTGTCTCATTTATACTTAAGAGAATAGCAATAAAAAAAAACCTAGTCATTTTTTTCACTACATGAGTAGAGTAGCGCGCTACACCGAAACGTTTCAATGAATCTTTTGTTATCTGGCCAAGTACCTACCCTTTTATTACCTAGGACACATTTCTTTACCGGTGATATGTTTGTGCATGACTCAAATAACACTCAGCTGTTAATAGTTAAGTTAAAATTTACTTCTAATTGGGTTCAAAACATTTTGCAATACCGGTGAGTTAATTAAAATGAAAAAGTATATTTTTTGAATTCGGCTCCTTCTCCGTTGAAATGGCAATAACTTTTTTTTCATTACGAAATCGTTTATTATTAATACCATTTTAGAATCTGCATTTATTGAACAAGTTTTTAAAATAATGGGCACAGATAGTGTAGTACATTTTTTTTACACCATTCGCCTCCGAATTCACATGATTTGCGACAGATTAGAGTTAAAATTTGAAATAAACACATTTTTTCTTTAATATCTTTTAAGTTTCCATTAAAAAAATGATTGCATGTGATAGCACATGTATTTATAAATAATAAACAAGAAACAAAATAAAAAAATAATGTTATTTGTTGAAATAACAGCCAAATTAGTAACGCAAGGTATCGATTTTTCAAAATAATAATAATAATGAATAAAACAGAAACCCGTGGAAAAAAAAATTTCAAATTCTGGTATGTGATAGCTGAATATATGGTGTATCGACCCTTTAACGTTGGACCACTATTTACGACACACCCTGTATAAACTATTCTTATCGCCCCAAGGGATTTTATTCTCTCCTCTTGTCACTAAAGTGTGATCCATCCACACATTTTAGACAAGAATCTGTTACATGCAGTGTACCTACTCCCCAAGATGATTTATACCCCGGATCTGAAGATTGGGGAATGCCATGCGAAGTTTTTCCACGATTTTTCATCTTCCGCGATAATGTAAATATCTACACCATCAACCTCTGTATCCTTCCACTGCAGCATGAGAAACAAATTCAGCTGTTATGTACATGTGATCGTCATTCATGCCAGAATTTGTGTGCTCTTTTTGCACTATATTGTACACCTAGCTGTGCCCGGCATGTGTTGCATGGCCGGCAATTTTTTTGCACATAATATATAGCCTATGTCCATCTGGAATAATGTACCTTTCAATTGGAGAAATAATTTTTCAAATAGGTACAGTGGTTCCGGAGATTACCCTCCACATACACACACTCACAAAATTCGCAATAATAATATTAGTATAGACTAGCGAACCGCCCTTGCTTCGCTTCGGTTTCGTTAAAACAATATTAAACTATACGTATAAACCTTCCTCTTGAATCACTCTATCTATTGATGAAAACCGCATTAAAATCCGTTGCGTAGTTTAAAAGATCTAAGCGTACATACAGAGGGACAGACGGCGGGAAGCGACTTTGTTTTATACTATGTAAAGATTATACTTTTATTATTATTATTGTTATTTTTTTATTATAAATATTTTATTGTCGGTAACAAAATATTGGAAAATTAGCTGAATAACTATTCATTTAGCAGTCGAAAGACACACTGAATGCGAAACACATGACATCGTGTGTGTTGCTGGGCTTTAAGAGAAGCCTATCAAATTCTAAGTTATAAATATATAAATAAACATCAATTTCATACCTTCATCTTTTGTATTTCGGGAACCGGTTTCCTGAAATAATAAAAGAAAGAATAATGTATGTAAATGTTATTGCATTTGTGATTTATTTTATCGCGATAATTTTGTAATGGATTTCGTCACAACACTTTCTTTTCGTCCACTGCTGGTCACGGGCCTCCTCATACACATTGACTTGTGTATGATGGATGTATGACCTTAAAACGGCACGCTGGTCAAGCGGGTTGGCGAGTCCACTGTTTTAGAGGTGGTGTAGTTCCTCTGGGATTGTGATAACGGCTTTGTTATCCTTTAGTCGCCTTTTACGACACCTACGGAGATGTGATGTTGGTCATGGGCGTAGCAACGGCGGGGCAGGATGGGGCGCTTGCCCCTCGCTGGCATACGGAAAAATATTACACACTCTCTGCTTAAATATCCATTTAAATTATAAGAAAATTGTTGGCTTTGCCCCACCCTGAATAATTTTATGACTACGCCCTTCGGCCTATTCTGAAGACGGTCAACACTCAACAGTATACCTACACAACTCGAAAATCCCACAACAATTACTATGAATAGTTAAGTTTTCCCTCAATTATACATACCTACATGCACTATTGATTAATTAATCGTATGCAGATTACCACATAAACAAAACAGAAGTAATTTATATAAACAAGATTGATACAAAGTTAATTTATAATTACACACGATTATTATTATTATTTATAATAGCACGAACTCGCTTCGAGAGATGGGATCCGAATGATGATATTTCCAAAAACCTTTGCCTTATATACTAATGGAAATTATTAGAAGAACATAGCTACAGCATTACAATCTTATGTGTGTAAGTTTGTGATTGTGTGAGTATGTAGGAGATTGGTGCATCTGCTTTGCTGATTGTGTTGAATGGTGCTCTACTTTGTTTTCATTTTAGAACTATGTGTGATTAGCTTGATTGAAACGCTATATATTTCGTAGATGCGTCACAAAACTGCTAGTTTTTAGTCATTAAATAAAGAAATATGAAGTAAAATTCCCAGAGACGGATTGTAGGTTTTGAATGAATACTTTACTTCATATTCAATTTATGAACCGACTAAACAAAGCCTTGGCCCAATAGTGGTACAAATACACGATATTAAAAAATAAAAGACGATAAAACACAACCTTATTTGCATACGCATAGTATAGCATACGCATGCATAGTATACTTCACACTATTGTATATTTGAATACCTCTAGTTTGAAGTATATATTAGTATATTTACTTGTTTTTCTGGAACGATTTACTTGTTATAACCTATGCTATTGACGATGGACGACATCAAACCAACATCCATTCCGAACAATCTAAGTAGTGATTAGATGGGCTGTATGTAGAGCATTTTCCATGGCGGTGCAACTGCAATCGTCTTAGTCCTTCTAACATGCCGGGGGGAGTTTGCTCCAGTTGATGTTCGTGCAGCCTCGTGGGTACACGGTGCGGGTTGTCATTGATTACGCTGGACACCTGTCTCTATGACCCAGTTAGAGATAGCTTGTAACGTGTAAGCTTGGGATACACTGCAGGCGGATGAACAATAGCTTAGGTACCGTTGCCCTATCTATAACAACGGGGATGTGATTATGATCTTTCAGAGCAGGTAATGAAAATTACGAATGCAATCAAAGATCCAACAAAATCATGAAACTTCATCTAGACTCTAAATCCGCGATTCAAAGTGGGTTCCGCCGAACCTAAGGGTTCCGTGGAAAGGTCACCAGGGTTCCGCGAATCAGTTACATTTGTCATTGAATCGTTGGATTATTTTGGTTGTTAAATAATTCCACAGTTACAAATATTATTTTGGTAGTGCAAAAAAATGTAAAAACATAACGGTAAAACAGTTTCATTCTTCACATTAATTTTGTTTAAAATATTTCTAAATAAATATTTTTTACTCTTATTTTAAATTGCTGTATCTTTCATTTGTTATCATTTGATGAGGGGTTCCATAAATTTATTTTCCATAAGATTTGTTGTGTTCCGTGGCCTTAAAACTTTAGGAACCGCTGCTCTAGACTATTCTAGAAGCCCACCGGGTGGATTCCGCTTGTGCAAAGCCCAGTGAGCGACCCGCGGCGACTTATGTGTCCGTCCGTGTCCGTGTACTCGTATGTTGGAAGTCCCATGTGTGATACTCCAGGTATCCCAGGTGTCCGAAGGCAATCCAGGTCGCGCGGATGTATTTTCTTCACAAATTTCGTTAGGTACAACATTCGTTGGCGACATTTTATATTTCGGTTTCAACATTATCTTGTTTTTCTTCTATTTTTTATAGAAAGAACACATGCTTATATCAGCCCAGAATAACCTTGCCTACATATAGCATTGCCTATATTTCGATATTTAAGAACGGATTTGGACGATGGTTTGGGAAATGGGGAGGAATGGGATAAGATGAGAATGGGCTCTGGAATATCTCACTCACTACGAAAATACAATGGAGGAATAGGATAAAGGGGGAAATTAAGTACATTTTGCAGTATTGTTCTATGAGAGAAGCCTTCGACTCGGCTCGACCGGCCTCATTACCCTTCTCTGAGAAGGGTAATGTGGCCGGTCGAGTACGCCCAGCGTTATTGACACAAAGATTATATAATTATGACGTAAGATATGATATGATATCAAATCATAATAAATATACTCTGTGACCTAACAACCTAGCAACCTAAACAATTGCTAAGAACGGGACGAAGTTCAAAATCAGCAATGCGAGATAACAAAATAAGTACTAGATTACTGTTATGATGTCAATCTCGTAGGTACTTTCCAAATAAATATTACAGAAGCATCTGTTATTGACAGAAGTCAAAAATCATGTATGGTCACTAAACTAGCAGACTATACCTACATGTTTTTATAGAAGAGATAAAGGGCAGGCGTTATAATGGTAAGTGGTCACCGCCGTCCATGGACATCTACAAAACCAGGCTAAATACGGATGCACTGCCGATGTTGCAGAATTCTATTTACAACTGTCTTGAAGGGGGCTCTTCTCTTGTTATAGCTTAATGGATAAACCTCAATTTGCGCCAATTTTCGGATTCGGAGTATAAAGTAAGGAACAGCAAGCTGAAGTGGCAGTGGCCAGGCCATATTATTAACTGTCGCAGGACTGATGAGGTAACGAGTCTTCGAATGGAGACCACGGACCGGGAAACGTTGCGCGGGACGCCTTCCGGCCAGGTGGACTGACGACTTGAAGAAAGTCGCCGGTAGTGGCTGGATGAGAAGAGCTGAAACCTGTGTGGTGGCAGTCCTTGAAAGAGACCTATATCCAGCAGTGAAGAGATTATCTTGGAATTCACAAGTGCGCGTCTGCTTTCTTGGTAGTGGTGAGTATCAGTACACGTAAAAAGAGATCTTTTATTTTTCACAATATACCTTTAAATACATTGATGCAAGGTTGACAGGTTCTGTAAATTGAAAGAACCGTAGATACTTAAACCTACCCTAAACCGTAACCTGTCCTTTTATCACGGGTCTTCTCATGCACATTGTCTAGAGCAGGAGTGTCCAACTTACAAAGCCCCGAGGGCCAAAATTAAAACCTTGAATGTAGTTGCGGGCCATATAATAATACTTTAAATTATTATTATATACTTTTAATTTTAAAGTATCAATAAGAACCCATGTAAGGTAAAGTTATTAATAAAACCAAAAGTAATAATATTTCTTTATATTGCTCAAGTATTTGTTTTACATAAATAAGGAAAATATGATAGATTAAGTAACAGATTCTGACCGTCTATTATTCCTCAAAATAAGAGTAAATATTTTATTTTAATTAAATTATAAACTAGCATATTTGGTAAAAGTTTGATTATATTAAATTATAAAATCTTTTCCTAAAGGAAGGCATTTCAAAATAATTTTCTGATTTTTTTCTCTCTTTCGGGGGCCGCACAAAACGGCATCGGGGGCCGCATGCGGCCCGCGGGCCGCCAGTTGGACAACCCTGGTCTAAAGCATGGGGGATGCATGGCCTAGCAACGGCACGCTGACCAAAAAGATTCCACGAGTCCACTCTTTTAGAGATGATGTAGTTCCTCAAACCTCAATGCTTGTGGTAACCCCTACGACACCCACGGAGAGAGATGGGTTGGTGGTATCCTGAAGCCAGCTGACAGACTACTACACGGCCGACTCTAAATTCTGTACATAGTCCACGCAAGCGAAGGCTATTAAACAATTTGTAAAACCATAATTATTTGTACACTATCGTAAATTATGGCGAGATAGATCCGCGCTTGCGATAATTATTAACAGTTTAGAGAATCCTTGATCCCGTTTTTAAGATGCGTCTATCTGCCCATCACTCTATCTGTGTGAACGAGTCATAGATATTTTATGCGTTTAAATTGCTTTAAAATTCTAGTTTTTAACATTATTTACTCGCTAAGACATCAGAGAGCGGTGATACCTTTGTGCGACTTAGGTATCACTGCTCTCTGGCACTTCTAACTTAGTTGTACTGACTTTTTTTTATTGAAAGTAGGCGGCAGACGAGCATACAGACCACCTGATGGTAAGTGGATACTGTCGAGATTTAGGAATGATTTCTAGAATGGGAATGGCTCTATCTCAGGGCTGGCATATGTCACTCACTACCGAAACACGTATACAATACATTGAGGAAATAGGATATAGTGGCAAATGCAGCACATTTCCAGGTCGTGTACTGTGATAGAGGGGTAATGTGGCTAGTCGAGTGCACCGAGAGCGGGTGTTAGATTGCAGCAAGCACCCTCCCCCTCAAGTAAAAAGTAGTTGATTACAAACTAGCTCGGCTATCAAAGAAAATATCGCAAGGAAATCCGTATGAAAAAGACCAAATGCAGTCTCATTATTAAAATATTATTATTATTTTAAGTCTTATTACATTATATATATTACTGTCAAATAAGTATCGGTAATTTTGAAAAAAGAATGCCCGCATAAAATACTATTGCTGTTAGGTTGGCACTATTGTAGCTAATTTTCATGTAGTTTTGGCGCGATCTGTCAAATAGTTGTTTGAAAATTTTCATATTTGCTAGACGACCTCGAATGTACTTTGCGAATTTTACAATGAATAACAATCTCGAACAAAGAATTTGCCTCAAATTTTGTGTTGCCAACAATATTTCTTGTGCGGAATCATTGAAAATGTTAGAGAAAGCCTACGGTGAGTCGACTTTATCAAAAACAAGAGCATATGAGTGGTACAAAGTGTTTAAAGAAGGCCGAGAAGTGGTTGAAGACTTGCCTCGTTCTGATCGACCTTCAACTTCTTCGACTGAAAAAAATATCAACAGGCTGAAGCCCAAAATGGCCAACTTTTTCTTATTCCCCAGACTTACTATTTACTACTTCGTGGCAGACGTTTTGAGTCCGTTGACGTAATAAAACAAAATTCGCTAAAAGAGCTAAAGGCCATACCCGAAAGTGCCTATAAGAAGTGTTTTGACGAATGACTTATTCGCTGGCCAAAGTATGTTGCGTCAAATGGAGCCTATTTCGAGGGCGACAAAATAAATTTAGACGACTGAAGCAATATTTTTTATTTCATTAAAAAAAAATCCCGTAACTTATTTAATAGAGTAGTATGTACATACACTAAAACGCTTGAAATTAAAATTTAATATAATCTTTAAAGAATGTATTTTCTATACACCTTGTAGGTACCTACACAGCGAGTGTAGTGTAACCGAACCTTTGAGACAAATTATGGCATATTTTTTGTTAAAATAAGTATCAATTTTTTGTATTTAACACAACACAAAACATTGATTTTTTAGTAAAAAAGATTTATATAAGTAATTTTCAGATTCGTAAATATTCGTATATATTCGTAAAATTTTCACGCCAATTATCTCAGAATCGTGAACGAAATCCATGGTTCAGAGGCTTTCGGAAATAATCGGTTACACCTGTATATTGGGCCGTAACCGTACTGCATCGTTCACTGTTATCATCATGCATATTTTCTCCTGCATGAGGAGTGTATGGTCCTAAAAAGACACGCTGGCCAAGCGGTTTTTTAGAGACCAGTCTTTTAAAAGTTGTGGTAGCCGCTTTGTTATTCCATAGTCATCTTTTAAGACACCTACGCAGGGGATGTTAGGGCAGTGCTACTCTTAAGCTGGCCGTACACTACACGTCACTATATTGAGCATGTATAAATATTACCTACTTTGTCTAGATACCAAGAATGCAGAATGAGTCAATTAGGATAACATAATTTTTACTAATTCACAAATTGCATTCACCCGTCGAATCGAATTCTTGAATCGAGACCTTGCTCTGAATCGAGATGTGCTGGATACTCATCGATCACCATGATACGAGTACACGTCGATGCTCATTATGAATTATATCGATGTCATAATAACGCGTGCGGGCGATTGTACAACACGTAAATTAGTGATGGGACGTGTTAGTTGTCGAATGTCGATACACTTTGGGCTGCAGATGCACTGTCGTTCTGTTTGTTATAAAACTATTGGTGTATTCAGAGCCGGCTCTAGCCCATGTAGCGCCCGGGGGCAATCAATACCCTGGCGCCCTCTAGTAGGCTCTTTGGGGGCGTCGCGAGCGGCGCTCGGCGGTTCTTAACACCCTGCGCCCGTGTGCGCCGCACTCCCTGCACCATAGGTAAAGCCGGCACTGGGTGCATTTTCGGAACCTAAAGTTGTGTTTGTTCAGTTATCCTCTTGCATAGGTTAGTGGAGATTTTAGGACTAAATTTGTTTTTAGTCCAGTTGTCTCTGCAGTTGTCTCGAAGGGAATCTGCAGATGGAATAAACCATGCAGATGACTTTAATAAGAAAAAATCATAGAGTTAGATGATTTTATTGTAATTCAAATATTGATAAAAAGGGAATGTTGACTTGATAGAAGACACAGGAACTGCGTAGATGACTTAGATAATTAAGTAGGATCCTTCTTACCGACTTTGAATCAGCATGCCGTATTTTGAAATGGAAGCAAAACGATCAATTTCGTAGTTTTCTGGATGGTTTTCATTTTTTCAATTAAAATTAAACTCAAAAACTCTTAATAAATCATTTTTCGATTTTCTACTTGATCTATTTAGCAGATTATTTTATCGATACCAATAACCATACTTAGGTAGGTACTTGGTTTTCCCAAAATTTCTTGTTTATCAATCATTTCTTTCTACAATTGTAGGCATAATATTAAACAGAAATTAATCGAAATACAGTCACAGAAATTATATTCTATTGGATAATTTATTGAACGAGTCGAAATGTATCTTTGAATCGGAATACGAAGATTCTAAAAAAGGCCGACAAGACTTTTTGTACTTTTTAAGCCTCAGGAACAGATTCTAATCCCCTTTAGACTTTTCCTCTTTTCCTATAAGCCGAAGTTATCTAAAAACACAATTTCATTTACTAAAAGTTTCATCAAAACCTGTACAGCGATATTTAAAGGAAATCTAATTTTAAACACGACAGGTAAAATAGCTTCAGTACTCGTACATCACTATGCCATACTTATTTATGATTTTAATCATCCATTGTTGACCTTGCGCCTAATAAAGGATCATTGTTGTATATTTGAATGCTCTCTTTTAGGCTAGGGATACGCTGAAAAACTATTTCTGTGGTTCTCCTCTAATTAAACAATGTTGTATAATATTTATGTAAAGCTAGTTTATCCTAAGCTAGACTCGTTGATCATAACACGTAAGATGTGGTAGGTAATCAATTAAAGTATACATCATCCGTAATTTCGTCATATCCCTGGGGATTTTGTGAAATCCCTGATTTCGTCATTTCCCTGCGACATATTCAAGAATTTGCACCGGGTCCACGTGTTTAAGTGTGGTAAATAGCTTATAAATCCTGTTCTCTTGTTATGAAATCTGTAACTAATATCCTGGAGCTACCCATCTTCATTTCTCCGTTAGTTTGCGTGTGACGCAACCGCGGAACGTGAGCGGACGTCGCGTCGTTAAAATAGGCGAACATATCGATTAGTTATCTTTGTGTGTGGTACAAGTGTAGTGTTCTTTCTTTGACGAATCCATTTGTATTTTCCTTTGTCCATAAATTCATTTATTTATTTATTGACATAAACTTACAAACAACAATAATTATAATTACCTGGAGATTCAAAAGCAAGGGCTGCTTTGTGTGTATGTTGTAAGTACATTCCTTTATTATGATTACAAACTGCAGATTACAGTACTGACTTAGATAAAGCAAACAGTAGGCACTCAAATAAATATGCAATGCAATGCAACCAGCCCTTTCAGTATCCACTGCTGGACATGAGCGTCCTCGTGCAGAATGCATGAGCATCCTTGCAGAATTGAAGGATGCCAAACGCCACGCTGGCCAAGCGAGTTGGCTAGTTCACTCTTTTAGCGGTGGTGTTGTCCCTCAGGGCTTATAGTAGCCGTTTTGTTATCCCTTAGTCGTCTTCTACGACATTCACGGGAGGAGATGGAGTGGTGCTATTCTATAGAAGGCCGACACCAAACAGCCAAGGTTACCATGGTTAGTACAGCAAATTAAACAGTCCTAAAAATATACAAGTAACGATTTATTATAGCTCAAAACCGGTACCAAAGGTGATTTGAGATTATTACTACTGCACTCCGTAAAATTAATATATAGTTTAATCGTTAATGGTACCTATCTTATCAATTTTACTAAGTAAAACACCGTTACAGGTGTTTTAAATTTAGTTGGTTAATAATGTTTGGCCTATGGGATCTTATAGGCTGATTCTCTACTTATTCGAATAATAATGTTAATAATTATTGAGTAATAAAAATGTTAATAAATTTATAATTGTTAACTGGAATCCTTAGGCGCCAACTACATGATCGAATCTCTCGCGGCGGCGATATCCGACGTGTGTAGATATTGTACGGCGATACTATTGAAATTAGTGGAACGGGAGTGTATATCGCCGCGAGAGACTTGCTCGTGTAGTTGGCGCATTAACTACGAACAGCTACCTACCGAGTTACCGTTGCAGTTTTCCCTAAAAATCCGCGGTAATTTAGTTTATGACTTGGACCATCCCAAAACGCTGAACGCAGGCAATTTCCCGTTGCACGAATTCGCTATCAGCTTGTCATATGCATCCTACTTGTAATGATAGCAGCCTAATCAAATGGAGCGGTTTCAACATTACATTTTTGCAATATTAATTTGATGCTTCGTAAAAGGGGATTGTTGTGTATCTAGAAAATTAGGTGCCTGTGTGATGAGAAGGTGTGGCCTTGCCTCAGCTTCAGTAGATTATTATCTAATTTCAAAATAATTATAATTATTTGAAATTTATCTCACTGAAATAATACAAAACCTGAATCATGTCGAATACTTTATTTTTAATTTAAAATACAGGTAGGATATAAGTAAAACTATTCTAGTGAAAAACAAAATTGTTAATGAATTAAAAGTTACAAACCAATAAAGTATTGTCCCTCTATCTAAAACATTCGTAGCTTTATTTATTACTCAGTACAGGGTGGCGGCCGGGCGCGATGCGGGCGACGTGCACAGAGTAAAAAATATACTAGAAATGGACAGACAATAAGTTATGAAAAAATCTATTGTAAAAATTAGTAGTCGATTCGAAACCGAACAACCTATTTTCAGCTTTTGGCGTTATGTCCAATAACACGCTGTATTAGTTGTATAATTATTTATTTTACGTAGGTACTAAACTAATTAAATAATGCCGGTCGTCGATCTTCGTTCTTCCGACCGTGCCCGAACGCTTAGAGACTGTATATAACATAGAGTGGTTACAACGCAACGTAATGAATTCTGACAGTGTATTTGGTGTTCGTTTCTTTCTTTACTCAATCATGCTGAAATGATGAAAGAATACGAAGATGGCAGACCGGTATTATTTAATTAGTAGATAGTACTGTATATTTAGCTGCTACCACAAGCCCTGACCACCCAACCACCAGCCAACCCCCTTGGCCAGCGTGACGTTTTAAGGCCATTCATTTACTCTATATTTTTATAGAGTAGGTGACAGACGGGCGGCCCACCAAATAAAAGTCAATCAAGGACCCCTTCAGTCCGTGCAGAATCCCGGTTCACAGCTCTCTAAAGAGTGCCATGTCGTAAGTAGAAATATGTCTGTTGCTGGTTCGTTCCACACCTTACCGGTTCGCGGCATAAATTGTCTTGAAGACCACACTGTACGCAGTACACTCCCTGTCAAGGAGGTGCGAATGAACCGTCGTTGACGAGAGGTGCCATGATACACCTCTCGTTGGCATCAGATTGAAGAGCTCAAAATCTTTATAAATTTATATGAAAAAACATGGTAACACAGCCGTGTTCTAAGATGATTTTTTTTAAAGTCGTTGCATTTTATAGTAACGTGAAAGATACTATAAAATGACGACGATAAAATATATGTATGACGTAAAAACCGCTGGATGGATTTTAATTAAACTGCATAGTTATTATAACTTATGTATCGAGTTCATATTAATGTAAAGCGATGCAACACGACCAGCCCTTCCAGTATCCACTGCTGGACGTGGACTTTCTCATGCACATTGTCTCGTGCGTGAGGAATGGTAAGGCTTTAGAACCCCACACTGGCCAGGCGGCTTGGCGAGTCCACTCTTTTAGAGGTGGTGTAAACCCTCGGCGCTTGTGGTAGCCCCTTAGTCGCCTTTTACCCACGGGAAGAGATGGGGTGGTGCTATATTCTATAGCCGGTTGACACAACACCACCAGTTAATATATAAGATATTTTTTTCGTTACAGAGATCCCACGGGAACGTCGATGTCGTGGGCACTGCTAGTCATTTTTTATGTCATTAAACTCTAAAGTAGAAGTACTCGTAAATAGATACTATGGTAGTAAATTTCGCAAGCCCTAACGTTAAATTGTGTGCAAAATCGCGATGCGCACGCGCCTCGAGAGCGCATCTCGCGTAAATCTATACCACCGATCCGTCGTGACGTATATTTAGTAATAGCCTATGATAACTTAGTACTTGACATAATAATGCCATACAACGCGGCAACGGTTTGAAATCACCTAAAGTAAATCCATTGAATAGAGAGAGTGAAGTTGGTATGAGAATGACGTATGGATGTTTAAAGGAAATAGATACACAGATAGGAAACATACGAAACTTTTATTTCAGATTCGGTTTCGAATATTTTTTTATTTCGGATATCCGATAGTTTCGGTTACGGATCTCCATAACATCTCTAGTAGATTTATTGACGGGAACTCAAGAAGTGAAGTTGAGTTCACAAGTAATTATTGTGAAAATTGCGTATTAAGCGTTTTGTAGTTTAATAGTGATAGTCAATTAAACTTCAGTGTTTTTCGTGCGTGGTGTTTGTGATAATCAAATAAAAGCATAGGACTGCGTTTTTCGTGTGCTTCCAAGGAGTCCTCTTCTATCCTCAGTAAATCTACTATCGCTTTACTGACTTACTTCGATGGAACTGGACATTGACAGGCTACGTTTTAAACTTTGAAATTATCTATTACGAAGAAAACTGGCAGAATTGTTCTTGCAGAATGTGCTAATTGCACCATTGCCGTAATGTACAAATCATATTCGATGCGCGGCAGGAATAAGGTAATAATTCGAGATATTAGGTATAGAACATTTTAAATAGGTTCTAGTACGTTTAATCAATCTGGATTTTCAGTAAAAAAATTATTGCGTAGGTAGAAGTACTAGATTTAAAAAATGTAAGTAAAATCTCGATATTAAAAGCGAAAACAGAAACATTAAACTTTGCCCTTGAATAACAGTTGATTTTGACTAACAACTTGTTCCCTGCACGAATTTATTGTTTTAAGTACTTTCAAATCAAGAACATCAATCGTGGTATAACCAGTACCTATCAATTTATCATTACCTACGGTCATTCGTGACGGCTATGGGCAGCGATATAAATTATATCTATAAGGTCGAAAGGTTAGCAAAACGTATTACACAAGCAATCTCTCTCAGATTTGCACGAAAAATGTTCTTTTAAAGTCTGGGATTTAATTCGCTTTACATTTTGAGGAAATGAAACACCGGTTAGACTTCGTCCAACAGCGCGTTATCCGAATTGTCGACGATCCCACTTTTAAAAGGGTTTTATAAACGCTCAACATACGAAGGGATAGTCTCTCTGCGATATCTACCGTCAGTATAATAGGGAATGTTTAGAAGAGCTGTTGAATTTGATGCCATCGTCGTGTTTAATAGGCACTTCCTTGACAAAGGCTGCGTACAGTGCAGTCATTCAACCGCTCAAATGACATGGTCCTTCAAGGCGGATTTCGTATAAAAGCTATGAGGATAGAAATAAAACTAATCGCTATACTTATGTACATTAATTTATATATCATATATTTAATAATAAAATCTATTTTCCTTATAGTTAATCTAAGCTAAATTGTCTTATCTATATAAATATAGTAAAATTTTATATCTCACGGTTGACTTGCGAGCTAAAGTCAATAAAGCAGAGCCATTCCCACGTATGCGGCCGTTCAAGTATGGAGGGGGGGAGGGTAAAGATGACTAAAATTCTGCTTACGTAAAGCAGAATTTTTGTCATTTTACCCCCCCCCCCCCTTTTGTCAGCGAAAGTAAGCAAAACTCTTTACCCCCCCCCCCCCATGCTTACGTAAGCATTGGTATAATTTTTACAAAATCTGTTAGTTTCTTATTTAATCGGAATCTACTAAATTTTGCCAAAAAAATACGAAAGTAAATAAATAAATATTGCTGACGTAATCGCCATTCAGACCCCCCCCGGCCCCCATGTCATCAAAAATGAGCAAAGCAAAGACCCACCCCCCTTTGGTGCTTACGTAATACTTGAACGGGCCCTATGTAAATTAAAGTATAATTATTGTGGACAGCCTAATGTGTTGCCACATATCATAAATAAAATCATGTATTGAACAGAAATAAATAATTCACTGTACTTCGGGTAAAATCCCATTTACGGACCGACGATTCGTTAAAAATTCTGTATAAACTGCACTTAATATAGTACCATTAATATAGGATTGCAAATGGCATATGGATAGATTACACGAAGCAACTCGGTATAAAGTTGAATTTCAGAAAGCCTAAAATCAAACATTTCTTCCCCGAGAACATTTTTATTAGTACAAATTTGGTTTATATCATTTTTACCTCTAAATTACTAGAATATAGGCAGGAAAATGAACCATTTTGCTTTTGAGAGACCCTAAAATTTTGTTATATTCTTTACACAAATTATATAATTTCTTTTGTTCAACAAACTTTGCCATGGGTGAATATTATAAGAATGGCATATTGTGCGAAGTTCACATTCAGCGCCTAACCCATAAAGAACGCGAGTCACCAATTCGTAGGCTTTCCGCCTACAAATTGGTTCACTTGACGGATTAATAATAATAATACATTTCTTTTAGTGATAGGTAATCCATAGAAGACTTAAATCTATGTTAGTAAAATATATAGTCAATGAAATAGGTACGAGGACCACACTGAAAATTACCGGAATGAATAAGAAAAAATTACAATGAGTGGCCAAAAATCAAATTATTGTTTCCCAAAATATTCTCCGTGAGCGTCAATACACTTTTTCATACGAATAAACCAATTTTCATAACATTTATTCCACTCCTCCGCGGTGACCTCGGAAACATATTTTACATACTCTTCGACAGCTTCTTCTGGCGAGGAAAATCGTTGACCGAGGAATTACTTCTTAATTTTTGGAATCAAAAAGAAGTCATAATGTGTCAAGTCGGGACTGTATGGGGTATGGCTCATGAGTTCTAAGTTGTTCGCCTGCAAAGTAGTTTGTTTGTTTGGCCGTGTGAGAGCTGGTATTGTCATGGTGGAAGATTATGCGGCGTTTACAGTTGTTTTTACGGAGTTTGTCAATAACTTCCGGCAAGCAAATGGTCGTGTACCAAACAGCATTCACGGTACGACAATTCTCCAAAGCACCAGTAACCACGTGTCCAGTTTTCTACAAAACCGGAAGTTCCGGAAATTTTCAGTGTGACCTATGTATAACAATATTGTACTATAATACTATTAGAGCTTATATGAATATCTATTACAATCAAATTGTCAATTTGCAAGAAAATGATAAATTATACCTGATGTAAATAAATTTTATTAATAAAACTGACATGGAAACTGATTGTAAAAAGGTTGCAGATTTACTTAGACCATAGACATTTCTAAATATGTGGGTTAATTTTTTTTTTCTTTTTATATATGTTAATGATGCAATTAGCACATTCTGCCAGTGTTAAGTTTCCTTCGCAATAAACATTTTTATAGTCCAAAACGTATTTTGTAAACAACACTTTGGAGTTTAATAAACTATCTATCACTATTAAATCACAAAATGCATAATACACGATTTTTATACATTTTTTTTTTATACTCAACGTCACTTCTCGAGTTCCCGCCAAACAGTACTAATGTAAAGTTATTAGTTTTTGTATGAAAGGAGAAATATAGAATTAATAACATTTGGTAATAAAGATGTAAGACTTGTTAACTAACGCAGCGTGGGAGGGAAAAATTGAAATCATAGAAATTCACGGACAGCATAAACGAGTGTCAATAAGAGTCGTTTGAATTTTTCGGCATAGGTATAAATTGGTAACAGAAACGCGACTACGAATTATTCAGAATGCTTCACATGGCAACATTATTTAATTTGTAGTGTAGCATCTGGATAATTTCACTTTTCCTGGTGTTTTTTGTATCTAATCATTATGTGGGTTTATAAACGTACGGATCACATAATAAATATTGAAATGATTACGGAATAATACAAGAGAAACCGGAGGCACGATGTAGTATGGCTATATAATAGCACCATCTCATCTATTCCCGTGACTGGCCAACTAAGAGTGGACTCGCCAACCCGCTTGGGCAGTGTGGCATTTTAAAGCCATATATTTCTAGTGCACGAGGAGGTCCAGCAGGTGACGATAAAAGGGCTGGTTACGGTTTCTTGTACAATGACATCAAAGTGGGTTGTACTGTTTCAGTAGGGACTGTTATGCACAAACTACAGATATTTTTTGTGCATATTTCGCCTATAGGGTGAAACAAATGTTCATTATTTTGACTTCAGGAACTCAATGTCGAGAGAGTGGCGGTATTTTTCTGTATAATTCAAAAGCTTAAAACTATAGTTCAATTTATGTAACAAATATTTAGAAAAAACACTAAGAGTCAATGAACTCCGAATCATGAATGTGATCCAAGATTGACGCCTCGGGAAAGGTTGGATACAACTTATTAAAATTTTGTATGCCAGTTTAGTTAAATTTTATTAATGAAAAATACAAATGGACTGGTAGGTCGACCTTTTAGATGTGTCTACTAGTCTTTAAAATCATTCCCATTTAACCAGTCAAACAATGACCTATGGCCTTTTATTGTTTGCCTATTGTTTGTGGTATACATGAATCCCAACCCTGCTGTACGGGTTAAAATTATATTTTTATAAATGTTTATTTTAGAATCATCTATCGGTGAATATATTAACTTTTTCTTAAAACATCTAGCGGCGCCGTCTATTAACGTTTTCTACAACTGCGTATGAACAATTAGTATCGACATCTAGTGTGAAGTAGCGAATGTTGGAATCTAACACTCGTTCACACACACCACACGAATGCACGAACTTCTTGCACTTGATAGATTTTTTCTATAGTTAAAAGCACTCATTTCTATAAAATAACTTAATATTTTATCTTATATGCCTCCAATAGGCCAAAGTAAATGCTAGAAAGCGCTATGAACCATATCACTATGACATTTAAGTTCACTTCTTGTTCCAAACGCAACCCGGCACAGTTTACAATAAAATCTACCACCGTGATACTGTCTCATGTGATTTCTCAAATTTATTTCAGAATAGAATGATTGTGAGCAAAGCTGGCAAACATTGGGTTTTATGCCTATGTGTTTTCTTATGTGAACCACCAAATCTTTTCGACATTTTAATTTTTTATCACAAAACATGCACTTTTCCTTCGAATACAAGCGGTGTATTGCTTTATGGTTACTCAAATTATATTGTGTATAGAATTGTTTCTCACACATGTCACAAGTATAAGGCTTTATCTGTAAATGCAATTTATTAACATGCAAAGAGAGTTGGTTATCGTCTAAACAGTCTTTTTCGCAAAAACTGCAGCTGTGAATGATTCTTCGTTTATGAACATTGAATTTCATTGCATGTCTTTGCAAATGACTATTAAAATATTTTTGGGAAATAAAGCTTTTATCACACAAGTGACATTCCTTGTTCAAATGGCACTTTTCGTGCAATTTCATTCTGTATTCATCTGTAAATGCTCTATAACATATCTTACAGGAAGGATAATCTGTTTTGTTGAAGTGATGAACCATTTTCACATGTTCATTTAAAAGGAATTTTGATTGGAATTGATCGCCACATAGTGTACATACGACTTTCATATGAGCATGTTTCAAAATATGTTTTTTGAGGTAGTATTCGGATATAAAGTATTTATTGCATAATGGGCATGTGTATTTGGACTTATAAAATGGTCTTTTTTTCTTTTTAAAAGTCAAGAATTCACTACAAATATCATGTATCGGCTCATATCTAATGTCACTATCAGTAGAATACTTTCTCTGGTATCCGTTAAATATCTTTCTGTTAACATATGTCTTTGTAACTCTTTTCGCTGGATTCTCTAGTTCATAGCTATCTTCCTTATCTGAGAGTTTGTCTATAGGTGTTTTCAAATTGATATTGTTATTGATATTGTCATTTGTTTCAGATTCATGATCACTTTCTCTAAATTCGTCCTCAAGCACTTCCACTTTGAGTTTGGAATCATCAAAATCATCATTCACATCGAATACCGAATCTTCCTCTTCTACATCAACATCAACATCTTTAACATCTAATATAATATTTTTAGATATTTCTACAGTTAAATTGCCTTGTGGCTCATCTACTGTTTTCAAACTTTCCAGCATATGACTGACACAATTGTTTAACCTGTTCTTAGTGCAGCGGGTTTGATTTATAAAAATATAAGCAGCTATTGCGTGATCAAGACACTTATTGCATATTTTTGTCCCGGACTGATTATGAAGGGAATGCATCTGCAACAAAAAACAAAATAGGTTAAAAATAAAGATAAAAAGCGAAGGAATGTGTTGGGAAGTAATTTGACTAGGAACACAAAGGTGAAGTAGACGATGAATGGGAATATGAGAACACTGAAATTCTTAAAATTATATATTTTTATCTTTCAAGCTATTTCTATAACATAGTGAATGTTACCATTTTCTAAAAAGATAGATATATAAGCATTCATATCATTATAATCTATGACATCTTTTGACAGTACAATAGGATATGTCAAAGATAAAATTAATTTAAAAAAGATTTTAAGCGGGTTTACTACAATTCTAAAGATTAATTTATTTTGCTTCTCCAAAATATTCCAGTTTCTTTTCACGAGCTTTTTTTCAGTTGTTAAAAGTGATTCTTTATATTGTATCATGATGTGCTAGAAAGAGAATGAACATTGTACAGCTATGCAAATCTATAATGAAACACAATTAAACATGACTGAAACTGCTTACAACATATATAGGGATATACAGGGTATGTACAAAAGTATCCTGAAGCTTAAAATCATGAATTGATTCCGCAACACTTGAATTGAACATATTGAACTCCGCATTGAATTGATACATATTTCTTTGTAGAGATATAATTTTTATATGGTAAAGATATGTAAAATTTTCATGTCAATGAACTCGGAATGTAAACGGAATCCATAATTTAAGGCTTAAGTAAAGGTTTGGACACATCCTGTAGTAGACAATAAAGAATAAACTCTAAAACTACAAAATGGATTTTGACTGTTATTTTAAGTATGTACTCTGGCAAAGACAAGAATAGTTTTTTATACCTAAATTGGTAGTTTTTAAACAATAACAGGATTTTTTTTTAATTTAACATTTGAAAAGTATTTAAATGTCTTCCAGTAGACTCTTTGTCTTATCAGGTAACATCAAAATTATGTAAAGGGGGCTTTTCTCGTTTAATGTAGTAACATATTTTGGTAGTATATACCAGAGTCCATTCCCACTGTATCCTATCGCTCTTCATGCTCCCAACCCTTTGTCCAAATTCATCCCTAAATCTCCAACAAGGGTAGACAGTGCATTCCGGGGTTTGTATGGAGGGGTGCATTTAGACTGATATGGACAGTAACCATTTACCACGTGGTTTGCAAATAAATGGTCAAAGTGACTTACCTCTGGCAAAGTAGCAACAAGGATATTGTAGAGAATTCTATCTCCTGTCAACTCTGGATAACCTCCGTGGAGGTATATTGAAGACTTCAACTCCACCATCCCATCGCCTTTGTCCAAACAAACTGCACACAAATAATCCAATTTCTTTTCAACCAAATGTTTAAGCACCATTTTGAATTTGTGCTTCTCTATATGTTGTAAATGTCGACTGTAACTTTCACTGACATTGTCACAAGTTTTACACTGAAAATCAGTGAGTTTCGGCAGTTCTAATCCATTATTACTTTTTCCATGTACATGAACATGTTTTATATGTCTTTTAAAGAGGGTTTGTTTAAGAAAAGATTGTCCGCATAAACGACAACTGAACCACATAGTTTTTGGATGGATATTCTGGTGATTCAATAAAGATTCTAAGTTTGGAAACAACTGCCAACACTTAGGACATTCTAAATCACTTATTGGTTGTTTATCTTCAATAATCATCACTGATGCTGTATTATTTAACTTAATTATTGGCTCTGCATAATCCAAAACTTTCTCATGTTCAGCATGAATAATGTTATAATTTGGATTTATCTTCTGTCTACCTCGTTTCTTGGGCCCATCCAAAACATCTAGCTTATCTAATTTTGTATTAACATCATCTAAACAGTTTTGTAAAGCTCTTTCCGCTTGTTCACACTGTTGGGTGAATAAATAAGAACTGATGGTACGGTCTAAGCATTTATTGCATATTTTATTTGGTAAATTTCGATCATCCGCCACCTGGAAATCAGAAAAAAGAAAATTAGAACAGGTACACTCTGCTATGTACTGTACAGTGAGGTAGTGCAACATGACAGATGGAGGTAGAATATGAAGATCCTGTCAAGTGAATGTTAAACATTAATCAAAACTAATGTGCAACAGCATATAATAAATTCTATATAGAATGATGATTCTATGATCATTTGAGTAGTCCATTTACAGAAGTCACTAGTTTATCAAAACCAAACTTTATGTAAAATGGAAAGGACTGTAAGTATTGAATTATCTATGAGTGCTAAAAAAATAAAATATCAGAAGTCTGTGGTTAAAGTTTGGGAATTAATTGCTATGTTTACAAGTGAACTAATTAAATAGATCTTTTTTTTCAGGATGGTGTACAGTCTAAAGAGCTACTAAATATTATGCCAATTTTGAATCTTTATCATCCCACCTCTCATCGCCAATGAGCAGTTCATCCAGATTTGTCTGAAAGTTACGGTATAACTGTATGATCATCAAGGTACCACAAGGCAAAAATAAGTGCCTCTAAGCTCACAGAGTTATGTTCACAGCCTTTTTATTCTTGCTTGGTTTAATTTCCCTAAAGCATCAGAACACTGCTCCTTCTGAACAAAAGTTAGGACTGAGCAACAGCTTCTGATGAACTATATAAATATGTGATAAAATCTTAAAAGGTAAACCATAATCAGGCTTTTTTTCATGGGCCTCCTAATGCACATGGTCTGGTGCATGAGGGTGCATGGTACATAGCTATGTGGGTTGAAAAGTCCACTCATACTTTTTATTACTTTATTATTTATTTATTTACTTTTACAACATTTTTTTATTGGACTTTTAGAGGTGGTGTAATTTAGAATTTAGGTGAGTTTTAGAGTGGTCTTAAGGACTTTTGGTAGTGGCTTTATTATTCTTTAGTCACCTTTTACGATACCTACAGGAAGAGATGGGTGGTGCTATTCTGAAGGCGACACCATGCCGCAAAATAAATATATTGATATTGGTCAATTAAAAATAAAAAAGTTTACCTTGAAAGGATGAAAACTAGCAATCATATCCCTTATCATCACTTTGTAAAGCGCCCCCTCGATGGCTACCTGAAGAACTTGGTCCAATTCAGACAGCGGTGAAGTTGAAGTTAAACAGTACCGACATACTTTTTGTTTTAGCGTTCCCGCTAAGAGTAATTCGACCGCCTTTTTTGTGGTCAATATTTCATCAATTTTCACTTGATTCTTATAAGAATCCATATTATTGGCATGTATGGAAGCTTTTGGGACTTTATTGTGCACATTAGAATATGTTTTCAAGTGTTTATTTGTAAATAATTCCCTATCCATTTGGTTATAGGTTAAGTGCAACGAGAAGCGTACGAAATTTAAACACTTCTTGAGAACGAATACAACATTTATCTATGTAATATATAATATTAAATACTATGGTCTTTAATTTACGTTCTACAAATTGTAAAATAAATATTGAAATTCAGAAAGGTGAAAGGTTTTATAGATAGATATTGAATTTAAAAATTTGATGACACTGTTTCTAAAGTTGCCAAACGTCAGTGTTAAATCAACGTCATTTATCGTTTTTTTTTATTTTATTCATGATTTGTAGGTCTGGAAATTGGTCTTCGAACAATAACTATGTGGATGGTACTCTACTATGAGACTAGGACACGCGATTGGGAAGAATTACGCATTTACAAAAAATTATATTATCCTGAATTTTGAAATTATACCTCGCATAATGCATTGTGATATTAAACGTATTGTATTAGTGTTAGATTTGTTGGAAGTAATCGTTTTTATTCGACTACGGCCGTTATGTGAGTCTTCTGGCTATAAGTCGTTTTTATCAGTCTGTCTCGCTCGCACTTAATGGTATTATGGAACGCCATAGAGATGTGCGTAATAGTAGTGCAAGTGGATATCGATGAAATATAATGATGTGATTTTTATATTTTTTATAACTATTTTATATATCTAATGCAGATGAAAAGGTAGGTAGAAGAGCTCTACCTATGCCTATAGAAAGCCATAGATGAGAGCTCGGCTAATGTAATAAATGTGCACTTTATGACGAAGGAATGTAAAAGAAAGTCATAACAGCCATACTGCGCCATTGTAACGACCAATCAGTGATCAGCGTGCTAATTACGGTTGCTATGACTCATAGACCCCGCGTACGCAGCTAGCAAACTGTTGATAACTCGCAACGCGTCGCATATTCCTATTGTTACTGACGTTTATGGCCGGATGACTCAAATGATAACGGCCGTACTTAGGTCCGGCAGGTTGTGTTAGGCCCGAGTGGATAGTTGGCCGGGAGGGGGGACAGTCCACCAAGAAATTGTATATAGAGGAATGACTGACAAGAGAATTTTATAGGAATAAAAACTACAAAATTAAATCTGGAAAACAGTTGACCCTATGGGCCATCCCCAAAACTTCCCGCTATGTTCGAAAATGTAATTGTTCATACGTTATTCATATGTTATTGTTTGAACTCAAAAATATAAATGCCTATATTTTTCAAAAATATATGTCTATACGCTTTAGAGCCCTTCGAGCTCGAAAGCAAAGTGATCCTAATATTTTAGAGCTCGGAGAGCTCAAAAACATTTTTGTTATACTATTAGATATCTGAGCTCTTCGAGTTTACTTATTTTTTTTTTGTTATGTTTTAAAATTTTTGTATATAACAAAATAAAGATAACACATATCTTACATCTTGATTTGTTTCGACAACGGTTTTTTGCGAATAAATAAACCGATTTTAATTGAATTTGAGAAATTTGCTGCAGTTTGTCAAGATTTAAAGCTAATTTGATTTTAGTCAAATAGGATCTTGGCGAATTATGATGGCAAACAAAACCATTCGAATGATGTAAACAAAATGAAAATCGGTTGAGTCATTCTTAAAAGTTTACTTAGATATACACACGTTTTAATTCTGCACAGTTGTCCATTGGGACTCGATAGATATCCTTAACAATAGGTACCGTACATTAGCTTATATTAGACAATGCCTCTAAATAACAATGAGGCTGGCATATAATTTTAAGTAAAATTAGATACAAAGAAAGAAAATGCGTCTAGATGATTATTCGAGCGACGAGGAAATCCTCATGTCTAGTGACGTCAGTAACTTTTCGTCAACATCCGAGTGGGTACTTTATCCATTCGGAAAATTCCTAGTGGGTAGAGCTACCCACTATACCCACATTATCCGCTGGCCCTGGCCGTACTATACCTACCTGACTTGATTGATTATAATGACTTGTGTAGAAGTCATTGCATGATTATGATTAATTTCTGTCTAAGGGCCTACATTGGATTTGGTTTACCTATCGATAGTTATAGTCATTATTCATCACCTTCCAATTCCAATTTCTTAATATGGCCCCATCGAGACTTCGATGATTCTGCCAATGTCAAGGTTGAATGAAACAGTAAAAAATATTTAGCAAAAGATAAAACGCGCAGAGATTATGCTGGTTCCAGTTGAGCTCACTAAAACAAAGAATACTTAACTTTATATATAAATATATAGTATAATACATAAGAATATAAGATCAAATTAGATGTTAGTTTTATAGAAGTATGAAGACAGAGAGAAAGTATTTTTGTTTAATAACAATATACCTAACATAGAATAGTGATGATGAATATGATGTAATAGTTAAAAAATGATTAAAGAACAATGTTATTAACTCTAATGAATTTGTGAAGGATATTAATATGAGGGGAGAAGACAAGGGTTAGTATATAATTCACATTTACAGGGCGAGGAAGAGAAGGAGGAAGTATATCGTAAAGAGGTATTGCAAGGCGGGGACAATTAAAGAAAATGTGCTCCAGAGTGCCTTCTTCAAGTCCACACTCGCACAAGGAATGATCCCGAATCCTTAGCTTAGCCAGGAAGGCCGGCGAGCATACGTGTCCCAATCTTAACCGAATGATAACCGACGTATCCACTTTATTGATGTTCTGATGCTTAAAAAACCAAGGTCTTGGGGGTATAGTCGGCTGGATGGAACCATAGTGTCTAGCTTTAGTTAGTCTAGACGACTGCCACAGATCATTCCAGGATTTATTATTCATCACCTTATTAAAAAAAAACGAGAGTGAAACAGAACGTCAGTAGCGAATGTCAAAAACTTGTTTTGCCAACTGGACATGGTCTTGTCACTTGCAAAATAATGAAATATTTTTATTGTTTACATCCATTCTGTCGTTATAATTTTCTCTATTCTCTCGGTGAATGTAACGTGTGATATGTGATACTTCTATTTTGCGATCATAATGTCGTGGCTTAATCTAAACCAGAGTTTGAACAGTTTAAAAGGACAAATTACTAATTTCGCTTCTGAGGTATTGTCAGAGGGTATTGTTGAGGGTTCTGATGGAGGCTCTTGTGTAGTTGACACTTCTGTGAAAAACCTTGAGGAGAGATGCCATGAACAGGAGCTTGAAGTGAGTACACAATATGTATAAATACTACTCCGTACTTTTGACAGTTGATTTGAAGGTTATGTTTTCATCATTATTCTCGAAATAAGCGGAAATAAAATTAGTTTAACTCTGATAATTGCGAAAGGAATGGTAGATCTGTCTAATGTTGTTCTAGTTTTCCGTAAATTTTTTTTTTTTTTTCGTATTTCGTAATTTTGTACATCTGTGCACTTACCCTATTAGGTGTTACATTACATTCTTTATGTCATCAATCATCATCGTTTATATTGCGACGCAAATACCATCCCACATCAATTCAACGACATAGGAACAGCAATAACATTTAGTATGTTGACAGTAAAACAAACTGTTTACAAATAAATATAGCATAATGACTTAGCTTATATCTCCTGCATATCGGCTTCTCTCATAATCCTCCACCCCCATACATTTTTATATATAATATAATTAGAATCAGAAGTGGACATTATTCCCATGAAGGTGGTACATCTATAATAAATAATACATAAATAATGTTCTAATAAGATTTTTGTCGTCACCATCACACAACACACCACACTATCTTGTATACATGTTCTATGTAAAATTTTCTGTATTACAATGTTTTATGTGTTCATATATATTGGGATACCCCACATCTTGAATTATCCATTGTCACTGAATGAATAGGCCTGTATCCTGCACTAGAATGCTATTTATTATTATACCTTTTCTTGGTTGATGTCATGGTTGTTGGAAATCTTTGTTATTATGATTATTCTGTACCTGAGAGGCATAAGACTTGCGTCTGACAAATTGTTATCAATGATTTTTGAGTTATTAATGTCATTTTATAGTATCAGACATGCTCTATTGATCCATATAACTAAAATTATTAATTTATTTATGAATACAAAAATTATAATAATTTAATATTATACTATTATAACTCTCAATGTAATATTACACTCTATTTCTATAGTATAATAGGGGACAAACTTCGACTGATAATATTACTGCATTTTATTGTAATTGAGCAGTTACAGTTAGCATGGGTTACTCCGGATTCAATGAATCAAAAGATCTGAAACTGCGAGCGGAGCCGAAACTCATAATGATTATTGAGTTATTCATTCCTTTCATTTTTGGATTGCTGAGTTACATGAATGAATATGATGCAAAGCAAATGAGTCGCTCTCAGGCTTTTATAAAATATAATCGCTTTTATAAATAAAATAAAATATATTTTATAAAATAAAATATAGTGAGCCGAAACACTGAGGAGTCCTGAATACTGATTTTTGACACCCCTGCACAAATAAATAAAATAAGTAATCTGGAAAGCCATTAATAGGTCAGCAGTTACTATATCCATATCAACTTTAACTTGACAACAACCTACACTGGCTGGAGGTTGTATCACACTGTTCTTACCAGTAAGTGGCCTCCATTCGAGGACTTGTCTACTCCAGTGGTCATTGGTCCTGCGTCAAATACAACCTGATTCTATGAGTTATGCCTGTGACTTTAGTTCTTTGGTAAATCTCTTTGTTTCGGCGTTTATCCTGCAAAGAAGTTCTGAATAGCTCTCTCTATATTTCATTAACCAGCTTTGAACTTGATCAGGCGCACTGTTAGAGGCATATACACTGTTAGTGCATTTTAGCACTATACATCTGTCATATATGGTATTGTGGGTAGTTTAGTACACTTTTCTGCTTTGTTAATAAACAATGTGGATTAAGGGGTAGATTCATAAAACGATGACAGGTGTGTCAGTTTGCAATGGCTACCGAGCTGAATACAAGATATCGACTTACAATGTGTTTTAATTAACTACTGGACATAATAACGTCATAACTGGCAGAACTCTGATTGAAGACTCATATTGAAGTATTGTGATATAGGCAAGGAGAAGTTGTCCTGCACACTGCCTGTGCTCCACCTCACAGATGTTTAGCATCTAGTCATTATTAAAGGAGCGTATGCATCTGCCAGCAAACACAGTTTAACGGAAGAGTATAATAATATCCATATTATATTAAGTAGATACAAATGCAGCTGAGCCAAACTGTATGCATCTGCCTGCTTCCTTGCTGAAGTTGGACATGCCTAGTTGGATTATTTGCCTTACCTAGATGGTTTTGGGACTCTTGACGTCGATATTTCGCTCAAAGTCTAGTTTTGAAGTCATCTGGAGAACAAGACAAAACTTGTTAGTAAAAAGTTCTGTGTACTGAATAGGGCAAAGCAGTCTTCTCTTTGGGGCAATGCTTGTCACTTTATGAAGCTTGAGTTAGACCAAAGTACTAGCTGGACCCTCTTAACTCCGTCCCACGTCGCGCTATTCGAATTGTCTATGATCCCACTCTCACAGGTGATTTAGAATCGCTCAGCATTCGTAGAGATGTTACGTCTCACTGCGCTTTCTACTGCCTGTATAATGGGGAATTTTCTGAAGAGAATTTGATTTAGAATTTGATGTCAACTTCGGGTTTTTACCATCGCACTGCTACTCATCATGGTGTGGTTCATCCACACTTCCTTGACAGTACGGTATGCGTACAGTACGGTCAAAAAGACACTTTATACCGCGAAGCCTAAAGGTGAGGAATGAACTGCCAACTGATGTATTTCCGTTACGTTATGGGGCTTTTCAAGAGAGCTGTGAACAGGATTCTGTAAGGTCGGCAGCGCACCCGCAAGCTCCCTGGTTTTGTAGGCAACCATGGGCGGCGGTGACCACTTACCATCATATGACCCGCCCGCTCGTATGCCATCAATTCTATATAAAAAGAAGACTAACCAAATATGTCCCACGTGTATTAGGCAATGCCAGCATGACGTCAGAAAGTTTAGAAATACCCGTGAAATATTACATGTGTGCTGGGTGGAGTTAATATGAGGGATGGGCCACGAAAAACGAGATTAACTTTTTCAGCAAGTTTGATTCACCTTTGAAAACTTAAATAAAAGAGCACAATAATAAGTTAAAGGTCATTTCTGCCCTCCTAAGAAGAAAGGGTATATAGTAACATTTATAATGAAAGCATAAGTAACATTATAATCGGAAAACAAAAACAAACAAAGAACAAAGGTTATTGTTTTTATTTTCTCCAAACTTTAAGTTTCTAAAATAGCTTGATTTTAAATTAATGAGAATTTTAACAACATTTTTTTGCATTTTCTCGAATGTATTTGTGTAATTTGTCTAAAGAGGGCAGAATCGCTTGAGTGGTTAAGATGGCGGCGGGTCACAGTGTCACCTTGTGCGAACAAGTCATCAAATCCACTTGGGATTTGGACTGGTGAAGCCCATTTCACCAGCTATCCAGCTGATAATGCGACTATGCGACGCTTTGTGAATACTCTCAAACGGCGCCATATAACTGACCCCTTTTGAGTCATTGATCGCCTGGTCGTAATTCGCCGCGACGCCGATTACCTTTCTTACACAGCGCGCTACTCAAAACAAACCAATCACTTGGATTAAAAAACACTTGACTGAATTAAAAAATCTTTTGACTTTTGTTATAGACATAATTTAGTTTCATTCATTTTAATATCATCACTAATTCAGATTATGAATCAGTTACTTTTTAGTCACAGCACATGTATAAATATGGGCCCGCAAACTGTGCTATCAGTACTAACCGATAGCAACCTTTACCAACTACTCGTTAGTAACGTATCTCATGCGGCGCGGCGCCTGGGCACTCATTGTTGTCCAGCCATCCTGACGTTCGGCTTATTTATGACTAGCGGTGCCTGCGACTGCGTTCACGTTAACTTATGATTCCCGTGGGAACTATAATGGATCTGGATAAAAAATATCCCAAATGTTAACTCGGCACATAAGCTATAACTATGTCTAGTTTCATTCAAATCCGTCCAGTATTTTTCGCGTGATGCGCGCTCAGACAGACATACATACATTCTAAAAAATGTTATTTTGGGCTCTCTATCGTTCGTACTTACAATTACAATCACATTTTTTTTTACGATTTTATTATAGGTACATATGTAGATATAGATGTCTCGATTATTATATGTATAACTAGCCAACCGCCCTCACTTCGCTTCGGTTTCGTTAAAACAATATTAAACTATACGTATAAACCTTCTTCTTGAATCACTCTATCTATTGATGAAAACCGCATTAAAATCCGTTGCGTAGTTTAAAAGATGTAAGCGTACATACAGAGGGACAGACGGCGGGAAGCGACTTTGTTTTATACTATATAAAGACAGCGACCCGCCGTCTCTTCGCTTCGGTTTATAAGTTTCTTTTTACAATTTTTTTTTCAAAATTTCAAAATAAAATGCAGCTTATATTAGACACGGATAATGTAGCTTCCTATCTGTGAAAGTATTTTTGAAATCCGTTCATTAATTCCAGAGATTACCCCCAACATACCTACAAACACACAATTTTACCTCCTTATTATATTAGTATACATTATATTAGTATAGATATATTAATATAGTATTAGATTACGGCTTTAGTGTCATTAGTTTTATGACTATGTGCGTTCAACCATTCGCGTTTCTCGTGGCCCTACAATACTGAACGGTTTAAAATATTCGTCAGTGGCGCACGTAGGGTAGATATGGTATCGTGTTTGAACACCGATATCTGCTGATAGCGCATTAGCTTTCGGTTCGGACTTTATGCTGGTTAAATCGATGGATGGTAACCAAATTGTTCCCTTTTATAACATTCCTTTTATACATGCCCTCAATTGTGTTCGATAGTAGGTATGTAATGAATATTCGCTTTCGCAATAATCTATTACATACTCAAGTATACTGTAATGAAGTACAAATGAAACTGATCTTAGTGCTACCGTAGAATTTACAGTTTACCCTCATCGGGTATACGATGTTTAAATCTTATAGTTTACTAGCTGCAGACTTTGTCCTGCCTCTGTATATAAAATCACAAATTATTCTGTTTTGCCGTCGATATGATTTTTGCGATCGATTCAACGGTATAGAAGTTGATGTGCTGCAGCGCCATCTAGTGGCGAGTTACAACAAAGTGGATAGCATAAAAACCTTCTCCATGAAAAAATACATATATGTGCTAACTTTCATGGTGATCGATCAAACGGTGTCGAAGTTTATTAATCTCATCTGAGATTAATAGACTACCATATATCTGATAGACTTAATCTGTATATCTATACCAACATCCATTTTTATATATATTAACTAATAACAAATTGTGGTAGCTTTCGAATAGCTTTTAAGTATTTATTTTAAATATGTTATATTTTAAATATGATGTACCATAGCCATAAGCTCCTCAAATAAATAAATAAATGATACACCTACAATTTAAGCATATCAAGTTATCAAATCTATACATATAATAAAACTGTAGAACCAGCGTGTCTGTTACATTGACTATATTTTCCAAAAACCGATTGGGGGCGATGAAGGACTCTTCCTTCATCGCCGTCAGAATACAAAAAGACGATTTTGAAAAATTTTGTCTGTCTGTCTCTCTGTTCGAACACGTTAATCTCCAAAACTACGGAACGGATTTTCATGGGGTTTCCACATGTTAATTAAGCTTAGCCTGGCGCTTCGAATAGGCGTTGTTTCATCGAAATCAGCTGGGATAAAAAAATACATATCTGGAGTTTAAAAACTAAAATTCCACCCGTACGAAGTCGCGGGTACAGCACATAATTAATAATGAAGTAGTCAATTATAATCTATTATGTGTCAATTGCAGAGTAGTCATGAGCTGTTAGTTTTAAAGCTAATTTTATTAAATCACTAGTGACCCGCCCTCACTTCGCTTCGATTTATTAAATTTAAAACAATCTGAATAAGATATTTTCCTGCGGTAAAATGGAGCCTATATTTTAAGTTAGACCTCTAGCAATACATCGGTGAAAACTGTATTCAATTCCATGCAGTAGTTTTTGCGTGATGCGTGTACAAACATACAGACAGACAGACAAAATTTTTAAAAACTGTTGTTTTGGCTTCTGTTGCTCTAATAAAGACCCCCCACATTATTTTTTTTTCAATATCTATAATGTACAGACATCGGCCTGTTACAATTTTATTAGATGTATAGATGCAAAACAATCGACAGATATTATTAAACTTTTGCATGTGGCTGCGTTTTATGGCGAAATTTTTAGGATTTTTTTTTATGATAGACATTACAAGTCTACACAGAATGGTGCCCGCCCATTGACTGGTATCGTGGAATGTCGTACTTGTCTAAGTAAATAAATATATCTTTGTCTGTTAATGAATATTAAAATGAAGATTTCGACAGACCACCTTGAAATGTACTCCGTTTACCACTTTACCCCACATCCCATAGGAAGCGAAGTTTGCGCAGAGGGTAGAGGGGTTCTTGAGAAATAAGTAGTCCAGTCCCCACTTCAGCAATTTATTTTGTTAATAATTCTGTTACTAATAAAAAGACACCGTAACAAACAAGTATTATACCTTAAGAAATCAATTTTTTATCCTAAACTCTGTGTATATAAAATCGGACTAATAAAGACTACTTACCCTAATAAAGTGTTTTTTATAATTGATAAAAAAAATGGTGTAGTTTTTATCAATGAATTTATCAGTGATAAAAACTATAAACTATAAAATAAAGCTTTACCTATGGTGTAGGGTGTGCGGCGCACACGGGCGCAAGGTCTTAGGGAGCGCCGAGCGCCGCTCGCGACGCCTCCAAAGAGTCCAAAGCGCCTACTAGAGGGCGCCAGGGTATTGATTGCACCCGTGCGCTACATGGGCTAGAGCCGGCGCTGATTTTGTTATGTATACATCAGAACATTAGTGACATATGGAACCAAGCGTTTCATAAGATATTCATTGATATAAGCGGTATTGCACTGAAGGCTTTTCCGAAGTGTAATATGCATGTCTTTATATATTGAAAATTAGACAGCAGAATGAATCAAAAATCAATGGAATCAAAGTTTGGAGCAAATTTGAAATTAGGTGTTTCATTTGCGGCTAGTTGTTATAATTTAGTAGCAAGAAGTTCTGAAAAGTACAATACACGAAAGAGTATTGTTGCAGTGGGATTAGAGCGGTGATAGCCTAGGGTGATACTTGTCTCGCATTTGCGTGATCGTGAGTTCAAATCCTCGGCCCGTACCACTGAGTTTCTACTTAAGTACCTAAGGGTTTTTAAAAAGTCACTATCTCGGCGGTGAGGGAATACATCGTGAGGAAACCTGCATGCTCCAGAAATCTGAAGTATGTGAGCCACCAATCCGCGCTGGGCCCGCGTGGTGGATTACGGTCCGAAACCACGGCCTAATAATCACGCCTCAAGTGATTTATTGGGCCCCGCAGTGGTATTGATATAGATTCACCACACGGTGTTTCCAGCCTTTGTGAAAAAAGCTACACCATCACGACTTCTGGAAATAGAGGTAAGTATTCTCCTAATTATGATGGGCAAGATTGCCGGAAAGAGGCGTTATGGTCGCAGGAACATGTCATGGCTGCGTAACTTATGGGAGAGGACTGGCATCCGAGTGCCGCCGAACTGTTTCGCCTCGCGAGAGACGTCAAAATATTCGGAGCTTGCCAACCTCCACTAGTTGGAGAGGCACCACAAGAAGAAGAATTCTGCAGCTGTACAGCTGTACAGCCGATGCCGCTAGGGTGACCTGCTATTACATAATACTGAATAATTCTTACATGAAAAATATACTTGTCATCGCTCGACTGTATGAAAAAAAAAAGTCTCGGGCGGACCAATCGCGCGCGAGCGTTTTAAAATTCAAATTTGGTATTTAAATGCGTGCTGCCAATAGGTCAAAGCGGAACGTATTCGCATTGTAAGTGGTTGTTTGTTGTTTTTTGTATTTATTTGTGTGAGTTTTATGACGCTTTTCCTGTTATGTGAAAATAGAAACGTTATTTTTTGAAATCTAGGTACTGTAACCTGCCCTTGTATCGTCCACTGCTGGACTGGGACCTTCTCATACACATTATCTTGTGGATGTAATGGCCTTAAAACGGCACGCGGGGCACAACTTACTAGAGAGTAGATTCTAGAGAAGAGTCGCAGGGACTCTTCATCATCTTCTTATTGGTACCTGGTACTTGGTGCAGCAAGATTATAGATTATTTATTTACAAATAATTCACAGCTTAGAATATAAATTAATGACAACTAATAAGCCAATTACGAACTACTACCATATCATCCAGTAATATGTGTAGTGCTAAGTTTAAATGAATACTTTAAGTATATAATACATTTCTAATACTTTGTTACGAGTAAGTGTTAAGTTATATTTGTTATATTTCTTTCAGATAGCAGCTTTGAAGAAGCTAAACGAGGAGCTTCAAGCTTCCCTGCAAGCCGAGGTGAGTGTTTTAATAATATTTTCAAAAAATGTCTTTTTATCTTTTCGTAATAATTTGTGACAAAATCGGACAAACGCGATTCTTCAATTCCAGCCCCTTTAGCGTTTTTACGGCTTCAGTTTTTATTTACCGAAAAACAATTTTAAGTTTTTTGCTATATATATACAGTTAGTTATATTGTTATATAAAGTTTTGTTTTGTCTGGCAAATTAAAAAAAAAAATAGGCTATCACTAAATATATGTAGTTGGAAAAATAATGTTAATACTTAATTCAATTTAATCCTGAGCTAATTTTATTATTGAATTGAAGTATCAAAATTATTTTTCAAACTGTTTTTAGTAATAACTTAATAAATTTGCCGCACTTATCATTAACTCGTTTAACTCGATTATCTCGTTTAACTCGATTATCTCGATTAACTCGTTTAACTCGACAATCTCGATTAACTCGATTAACTCGTTTAACTCGATTAACTCGATTATCTCGTTTAACTCGATTAACTCGATTATCTAGTTTAACTCGTATAACTCGATTAACTCGATTAACTCGATTAACTCGATTAACTCGATTAACGCGATTAACTCGATTAACTCGATTAACTCGATTAACTCGATCAACTGGTTTAACTCGTTTAACTCGATTAACTCGATTAACTCGTTTAACTCGTTTAACACGTTAACTCGTTTAACTTATTTAATTTATTATCCCGTCTGTACTTTCATTTGTCGCACTCTATATTTCATATTTCTAACGGATTGCGGTTTAACTGAACCTTAAACAGTCTTTATGTTATTTCCTCTTCAAAATTGAAGTCTGTGACAGACGTTAAAATTGTTGAACCTGTTGAAAAGACTTTTACGGGGTCCCAGCGCTACCCCCTGGACTTTTTTCTTTTGAAACGTATCATCCTAGCCCCTTTTCCAAACCCTGACTTATAAATGCTCCAAATGTAGATAGCACAATTGCGGGCGTGCCATCATTTGTTGACGGATGTCCACGAGCGACAGTAACCACTTGCCACCAGGCGAGGACTGTTTGCTCGTCTGTCACTCTCTGTCTATAAAAAGTCATGTATGTTTCATTTAATTTCTTTATTATAATATAGGTGCCCGAAAGTGAAGTTCCATCAGCTATCAACTGTCCATGTTTTCCATATTTGGTAAATACCTTCATAATGTTAAGTTTGCATACCCCATTTTGGACCCTAATAACATTGTCCACTTACCACCAAACAGTTGTTATACCTAATAAAAGTTGTTATTTGCCTTGCTTCTATTGCTTAATGCTGGCCAGCAATAATTAATACTTTTCCACATATCCTGACTACGTTGAAATACTATCAAAGTTAGTCGTACCACGGAATATACAGACTACAGACGGAATATACGGAATATATAAACATCAAAGAATATTGTTATTTTTTTATACAAAAAGGCGGCAATCGAGCATACAGTCCGCCTGATGGTAAGTAGATACTGTCGTCTATAGACATCCGTGATACATGTCAACATTAGTCCAAAATGACAAATGTTGGCACGCTCCCGGATGCGCTGCCTACCTTTGGAGACGTAGGCATGGATTTGGAGAAAGGATTGGGAAAATGGGGAGGGATAGGATGGGAATGGGCTCTGGCACATCTCACTCACTACCGAAACACGCACGTACATTGGGGAAATAAGATAAAGTGGGAAATACAGTACATTTCAAGGTAGTCTTTTGTGAGAGAGGGGTAACGTGGCCAGTCGAGTGCGCCCAGCGGCTGTTGGCTGGCGGCTCTCCCCATCAGAAGCTCTACTATCATCAGAACAATTTTACTAATTGTTCACAGTGGTAGAGGTATGTCAGTTTTAAAGTTAATACATAAATAATATGCATACACTAATTATGTATTATTACAACAAAACGATTTTTATTTTCTTCAATGTGTTCTTTAATTTAGGGAGATACCATACGGGAGAATTAGAGCCAAGCAAAGTTCTTCGCAGACGCGACGAGAACAGTTTTAAAGTGCTGTGGGTTGCTTGTATGTGAACACTCGGTCCTCTTCTCAATAAAAGTCCACACTCAGGAACAACACTTTATATTTAATACGAAAGCAAAATTTACATAAATAGATAAAGAGCATGAAAAATTAAACCTTCAAATAAATGGATTGTAAAAGCAAAAGAAGAATAAAAAACAAAAGACAACAAAAATGGCAGACGTCATGACCAACTAGATGTCGATCTAGTTGGCTGGCAATCTAGTTGGCTTCGGCCGGCGGGTTCCTACAGTTTCACTCGTAAACCACCAAGAAGGTCAATTCCATTTTTCCTAATAAACCATTCCAAAAAGTTGGAACTGAAATGATTTCCTTTCCGATAATTATTAACATATTTAGAGAGCATTAATATTTAATACTTCCTGTCGACCAGACGTGATTAAAAATAACGTTTTAAATGTTTCCAAATGCCTTTTGTTTTTCAAATGTCCCTTGTAACTTTTATCCACTTTGCATATCTGTAAAAATGTACATTGGATATCAATTAAAAAAAAAAACAATTTGTATTCCTCTATCTGGTATAAAGTCAACCTAAATCAGCCTATTTGTCGTTCACTACTGGACATGAGCTTCTTCGTGTACATTGTCTTGTGTATAAGGAATGTATGGCCTTAAAACGGCACGCTGTCCAAACGGGTTGGCGAGTCCACTCTTATAGAGATATTGTAGTTACACAGCGCTTGTAGTACCGGCTTTATCCCTTAGTTCCCCGTTTACGACACCCACAGGAAGAGTGAATTCCTGACCTCCGCGACTAGTTCAAATCGTGCTCCACTTCCAGTTGGTTCTGACATTTTCTGGCTTGTGGTGAATATAAAATCTCGCTAATGACATAAATGGCGGTTAGCGTACACGAAACTCCGTTCACATCGGGTGTATTGTATAAAACAAACAAACGTACAGATAAAAGTATTGATCGATCTCCAGAAGAGGGTGTCGATAAGGCCGCTATAAAAGCAATTGATAAAGATATAAGGGCTTTGTTTCGTGGTGTGAGTGAACAGCGACGAGTGCTTGGGGTATGTATAGGTTTTTATTTATAAAGAAAAATGACTTTTATTTAAACGCTGATCAACAAAAGAATCAATTTTTGTGTAACTGAAATAAACAATTTTCTAATTATTAAGTATGTAAACTCAAAGTCGACATAACCGCACTACGCGGGACTCCTATTGTCATCAGAGAACTGAAACCGAACCCACCATTAAATTTGCTGCCACATTCAATATATCTTATTTCTTTAATTATTATTTCGCACAAAATGTTACAATATACATCTACAATCTCAATACGCTATGTCCGGGAACCAGACATTTTATCACCCACTGCTGAATATGGGCTTTAAACGCCACGCTGGTCAAGCGGCTGGCAACTTTTAAAGATGCTGTTCCTCAGGGCTCCTGGTACCAGCTTTGTTATCCTTTAGTCGCCTTTTACGACAACTCACGACACCACATGTCTCGACTAAGTACTTCCAGAATTATAACACTTGTATTTTGTCATTTTTTTTTGTTTCCCTTGACAAAATGCTACTCTGGAATATCTTTTCAATAAGGAAATACATACATACTTTGGGGGAATAGGATAAGATGCGAAATGTAGTACTTTTGCGGTAGTTTTCTTTGTGAGTTAGATGGGGTTCTGTGTACAATTAGGGCGAGTGTCTGCGATGTGCCAACTGTCATATTTGTTGACTTATGTTGGCATGTATCGCGGATAGCCACTTCATGGGCGTAGCCACGGTGGGGCAGATTGGGACGCTTGCGCCCCCCCCCCCCCGACATACGGAAGAATTTGTAACGGACGGACCACGGGCCCCCGGCCAGAGGGGGCCCCGACCCGAGAGGGCCGCGAGCACGGGAGGATCCTGACATTTATTTTTATAAAATTTTATATAGTTTTGTTTTCAATTAATTTAAGTTACCTACTAAAGTACATACACATGTATCAAGGTTTGAATTACATCTTTACTTTAATTTCAATCTTTACATTCTAACCCATTCTATGAATTTGCCACGGGCCTCAGCGGTATAGTTACGCCACTGAATGAAACTTACTATTAATCAATCAGTTTTCTTAATTAAACAAATACAGAGATGGCATACACACTCTCAAAAATATCCTTCGCAAAAATGACATTACCAAATGAGATTTTTGAGCTTGCATTTGTCTTACTAATAGCTAGATTCTTGATTCGGCATAGAATTTCAAAAACACCATTTATCAAGTAATTTTCCAGATATATTTTTCGTTTAGTGACTCAATAACTTCGCGGACCACTCAGTCCTGACCAGCCACCAGTGGACCGCGGACTACCGGTTAAGAATCACTGATGTAAGAGTATACCCGGTGCTAGTGAGTGAATGGTTTGTGTGAAAAAAGAACTGAAATATAAAACGTAAAACTAAAGTAAAACCATGGAAAGACGGTATATTTAATATTTATTATTTTATATTTAATTGTGTTTGAAAAAACTAATCTGAATTTTATTCTGAATTTATCTCTATCGTTTATTTTAACTAGTTTAAGTTCTCACAAATTCCACCCAAATTTTTTATAACGTTCCTATTTCAAATTTAAATTGCAGGCCATGGAGTTCGATTGTTTCCGTTTTTTTTTTAATTTATTAAAACAAGAATGCACCGGCAAAGGTCTCGTTCGGTCGTATACAATTATTTAGCTATGTTAATATAATGTGCCGCGTAACTATCGCATATCCTGTGTTTTTATCAATCGCCATTTTGTATTTGCATAAATTATTAGACTGTCAAATGCTATAGGATATTGACATTTTTAGAAATTGATTATAACAAATGTTTAATGAAATCAGTTTTTATATTTACAATTAATTCTTGCACGCCCGTTAGGGCAGCGCATATTGGCTCATGTTTGTAATTAATACTACATTTGTTAGCTGTTTTTGCAAAAAAATGATTTGATTTGGTTTCATATGCTGAGTTCCAAAATTTGCTGTATGTTTTAAGTAGTAGATAACAGTACTCAGTCCTTTTATATTATCGCCCACTGCTTGACACGTGACTCGACTTTTCATGCACATTGTTCTCATACATGAGGGATGTATGGGCTTAAAACGTCACGCTGGCCAAGCGGGTTAGTGAATCCACATTTTTTTAGAGGTGGTGAAATTCATCAGAGCTTGTGGTATGCGGCTTTGTTATCACTTGTTTCTTCACTTGTCACATGTTTTGGAACTCAATTGTTTCATTTAAATCAACAATTAGTGGTAATGCCCGTTCACTATAATATACATGTTATGAAAAAAATATAAATGGCTCAAAATCACGAAGGTGGAAAATTTACTTCGCCATAAAATAATTTACTAAAATCATAACATTACTAAACAAATGATCATTAGTAAATATTTAATAAAAACAATTTTAACTGTACATCGTACAATATAATATAATTTTTTTTTTTAAATCAATTATATTTCAAAATTTAAGCACGAAAAGTCATTTCGAGAACGCGTCCTTAAGTAAGAATCCGTAAGAGAAAACGCCGTAAATCCATTTATACAAATAATATTTAACAGCTATTAGGGGTGAATTTTATCTAATATCTAAATTTCGTAGTTATTTCTCTAAAAAGAAAAAATATTTTAATAGAATATACCAAAATATTTTGTCCGAGAATAAGTGCGTCATTTTAGTGAACGCAGCTGTAACTAGTCGAAAATCGTTTTTTAGTTAACGCTACCTTTCGGCGCTAGTGCACAGTTGTAGTGGGAGGTGTTATTCTAGCCGGCTGTCATTCGTGTTTTCCACAGTATTTATTATAATTAAGTGGTATCATTCAATTTACTATCTACAGAGCGTACATAAATAGGTCATCATTCCGGGAATGCGTTTATTAGTCTGGAATATATGTAACAAGTCCTATTTAGAATACAAATTACAAATATAATCTTAAATATTTTACATGGACTATGCCAGACTGTGTCAAAGATGGCTGTCATTAAAATCAAGCGCGCGTTTATTTGAAAACGTCATTTCGTGAACGGTCATTTTGGGAACGTTCCCAAAGATGACGACTTCTTCCCGAAATGATGAAGACGTTCCCAAGAGATGTTTTGTTCACTACGTGATATCTGCTATTGATATTTATCAATGTATTAACTGATTTTTTTTTTACATAATTAGCTATTGATTGATCTATGAATTTACTGAATGTTTCTTTTTTACATAATTTGCTATTGACATTTATCAATGAATTTACTGAATATTTTTTTACATAATTTGCAATAAGATTTTCAATTTTCAATTTTGCAATAAGTTGTTGATTTTCAACAGCAATATGGAGTCTAATGAGGCTGAAAATAAGACCAAAAAAGCAACTGAAAAAAGATAGTGTGGCTTATTTGCGCCAAAGAGAAAAAGCAAATGCCAGGAAAAGAAAGTTTTTAGGTAAAATGACTGATGAACAAAGAGAGATTAAAAAAGCTAAAGACAGAGCATACTATCAGAGAAAAAAGCAGAAAAGAAAGTAAAGAACATTACCGAGATGACAGAGCGGGAGAAGCGTAAGCAAAGAAAAAAATGGAAAAAAGCATCAAAAAAGTATAGGGAGAAGAAAAAAGCATTATCAAATATTATAAGCAATACGCCGCCAGGTTCAGATGAGGAACCAGCCGCTATACCTTCAGCGAGAAGACAAGTAAGTAGGAAAATAGTACGGAAAGACAGGACCAGGGCATATCGTAAATTAAAAAAACAATATGAAACTATAATTCAAATGAAGTGAAAAATAGAGTCTTTAAAGAAAAAAACTGAAAAGAAGAGACGAAAAAAAAAGAAAATGTACCTACAACGGTGACGCTTTATTAAAGAATACTGACGTACCACTTGATGTACGCAAATTTTGTTTAGCGAAGTATTGACGACCCAATTACAAGAAAAGGCTTTAAAAAAGAATTCCAAAGAAAGAGAAGTCTTTCAAAAATGTATTAGTGGAAGTACTTTGAGGAAATACAGATTACTTCACATGTCTAAGAAGTTTTTATCAAAGGAGAGAAATGACAACTCTATTCTGACGTCCAATGCGAATCTTCGCGAGGTTGTTTTGAATCCAGATGTTCGTCAAAAAGTCATAGATTTCTTTGAAAGAGATGACGTGAGTAGAATGTGTCCAAGTAAGAGATATTTTGTAAAAAAAATGGTATGAAGAAGCAAAAGCGCGTACTTTTATTTACAGTCGAAGCACTAGTACCAAAATTCGTAAAAGAAACTGGGATTAATTTATCTTATACAACATTACTCAGATCAAAGCCATTTTGGGTGGTAGCTTCAAAACCAAGAGACCGACAAACGTGTTTGTGTGTTAAACGTGAAAATTTTGAATTAAAATTCAATAAACTGAAACGTTTGCAACAGCTTATTTACGAGAGCACAGAAAAATTGATTGAGAAATATAGTTGCGACGTTACTTCTTTTGATTACACGAATGGCTTGTGGGAAAAATGTAAAAATTTGACGTTAGATCCAGGTTATAATACAGATACTTTAACATAACCCGTTACTGAAGAAAAAATTGTAAAAGGTGATACTAAGACATTTAAGATCACTAAGAAAGTTGCCAGTTCTAGTACAGTAAAATAACTAAAAATTGCTCTTGCTGAAAATTATTAAGGTCTGTAATTGGTTGTGTACTTCAGTGCTTTAGAAGACTGTTGCTTAAGAACTGACTAAAACTAAGTAAAGTTAATTATATGTTACGTTGAAACCAGATAATGACTATTTATTTGTGATTTACATATACCCAACATCCATAATGAACCCATATCGTCATTCGGGGCACACACTCATCATTTCGTGAACGCCTGATCATTTCCGGGAACGTCACTTGAATTGGGGAAAAACACATAAAATTATAAATATTTTTATCAACAAAATGCTTAGTTATATAACAAAAGTTTAGTTGTGTGTATGTATAGCTAATTTAATTACGAACTTGTGATTTTTTCATATTTGAAAAACTTTGTTCTCTAAATTAGTCGTCTTTATTCATTTGAGGGGTATTTTTATGCAAAAAAAATTATCTGTAATATTTTTCAATTTTTTTTATTATTAAATACTATCTATTATATCCCCGCGCTATCGTTTAAAGTAAAAAAGTTTAATGTTTATGTGTTTTCAGATATTTTATTGGATTTATAAAATTGTTCCCGAAATGACTATTTTTAGCGTCAAGATTTCTTCAAAGCAATATAACAAATTAAAAAAATGATTCTGTGCTTGCGCCTTTTAAATACAGATCATACAGATCTTAAGCAACAGTTTAAGCTAATTTTCATAATCAATACTCAAAATTTTATTTCCAAAAACCAAAGTTGAATTTGCCACCTTGGTGATTTTGAGCCAAATAAATATTGAATTTACGACCTCAGAAATGGGAGTGGCCAATAAATAGACTAGAGACTAGAATACCGCTGCTAACTACTTTTAATATTAAACTGTGTTACTTATATCTAATTAGGCAACATAACGTTAATGAATAACTCTATACTAATATATTATACTTACGTATACTAATTTATTAAAGAGGTAAAATTGTGTGTTTGTAGATATGTTGGGGGTAATCTCTGGAACTACTCAACCGATTTCAAAAATTCTTTCACAAATAGGAAGCTACATTATCCGTGTCTAGGCTATATTTTATATTGGTATTTTTAAAAATAAAAATTAAAAAAGCTTAAAAACCGAAGCGAAGCGAGGGTGGGTCGCTAGTAGTATATAGTTTAATAGTTACTTTTGTTTCAATGTATTTATGTTGACTGTTCTACACAATAAATAAAACTTTATAATTCAAATAATTTTACAACGTCCATTTCAAATTATACTTGGTCTTTTTATACAAACGTATGTCTACGTTACGTCACAATGCTTATGTGTGCGTTTCCTCTGTGCGTGCCTTAACACAATGCACTTGTGCAAATAGGTTTATATTTGAAAGGTGTGTAATATGTACGTTTCAAATCACATTCGTATTATAATTTAATGAAATTGTACTTCTTGCATTGAAAGTTTTTTTCTAAACTGTTATCGCGGTCTAAAACTAAAAATAAATTAAATAAAATATTTAAATATATTTAGAGCTAAATAAGATTTAGATCTTTCAATCAATCCAATCCAACAGCGTGTACCCACAGCTGGATATGAGCTTCGGCACACACGTTCTGTCACTCTTCACATCCAGTCAAATGTAATGACATTAAAAAAAATCACCTGACAAGGTGATTTATTTTTGTATACATATTTATAATTATACAGTAGAAGCTGAGTAACATGCTCAAACAAGCGTTCTATGAGATACATAAACAGTAGGTACTGTACTAATGCAGAAGACCAAATAGTAGACAGCAGAACCTATCAATCAAAGGATTTAGTAGCATGAAGTTCGCTAAAGGAATTTTCTTTACATTGTCGGTAAAGCACATACTTCACTTGTTGTGCCCACAATAATATTCTAGTTCTGTTCGTTATTTAATTATTCTTAGTGTGCTTATCAAATATATTATTGTTTTTTATTTGTAATCTATACATATAATAAAATTGTAACAGGCCGATGTCTGTACATTATAGATATTGAAAAAAAACTAATATGGGTGGTCTTTATTAGAGCAACAGAAGCCAAAACAACAGTTTTTAGAATTTTTTTCTGGCTGTCTGTCTGTATGTTTGTACACGCATCACGCAACAACCACGGCATGGAATTGAATGCAGTTTTCACCGACGTATTGCTAGAGGTCTAACTTAAAATATAGGCTCCATTTTACCGCAGGAAAATATCTTATTCCGATTGTTTTAAATTTAATAAACCGAAGCGAAGTGAGGGCGGGTCGCTAGTTAATTATAAATATCTATTTTTCTTACTTTTAGCGTGTGTAAGGGGAGGCACTGGCTTTTAAGATACAGATTTTTAACCCAGTTTGAGAGTCGGGGAGTGAGAGTGAAAATCTGGTACTTATGTAAAAATTGAGAGAAATAAAGACAATTCCAATTTCAAAGTTCAATATACTACGTCAAAAATAATTCCTAAAGACCGACCCCTTTTATAAGGCATAGTCACGATACGTTTACGTTGTTGGATACGGGTTGCAGCACGCGAAAATTTTGAAAAGGATTGGATACCAATTATTTCGTATATTATTGAGTACAGGTTTAACATTATAAATATTAAAAAAAAAACTTACAAGCTACAGTTACAGACAGCGTAATATTTGTTAAAGAATATATAAAATGTTTTAATGGGTTCTCTTTGTATTTTTATCGGAGCTGTACTTAAAAATTGTCATATTTTTTTTTTATAGACTAGTCGGCGGACGAGCAAGCGGTCCCACGTGATGGTAAGTGTTACCGCCGCCCATGGACACCTGCAACACCAGGGGGCATGCGGGCGCGCCGCCGACCTTGCAAAATCCTATTCACAGCTCTCTTGAGGCAGTTCCACAGCCTACGGATTACTGTGAATAGAGGCCGACTGCGTCTGGGCGACCTGCGATTTGGACCAAACGCTAAATGGACCTAAAGCTAATAAATCAATTTTTAGGTCTTTTCTTGTCTTTTTGTCTTGTTGTAGACATTTTTGTAGATATTTTCTCGCCGAAAGTATATACTAAACAGGTTTAGTCTGCTTGTATACTCATATGTATTTATATATTACGGCGTTTAACTTTGTTTACATATTACAAAAGTCGTAGACAAAAAATAAATCGATTTGCATGTGGCTCGTCGCACCACACCTCATATTTTATCGAAATACACTGCATTTTCATGCATGAAGGTTCACACACGCTCAAATAGGTTACGCCCCCTATGTGTGAGTAAGGCGGCACAGTGCGCAAGCGCCGCCTAAAGCCTTACTACCTCAGTCGCACCTCGTACGCCACGCAACGCCGACGTCTGTCCAAGACGCGATATTAATTTTATTTTCAGTCAGTGACGCGACGCGACACGGTTATCGGTTTGTTCTCCGTAGGATATCCGTAGCCTCAGGTGAGTGTCGCAATATTTATTTTGTACAGCTTACCTTTTTATGCTGTTTATCTTTGATTAGCACTGGTGTATTCTTGAAAATTTTGAATCACTGTGTTGGGATTTGTGACGTCATTTAGGTTAAAATGTATCCACAGAAAGATTGTGTGTTATTCAGCGGATAACAATTCTCACAATTTATGTGTGTACATAAATACATACATACATGTACGTGCATAGTTGAAATTTATAATTAATTTTTATTATGTATGATTCAGTGAATTATTTACACATGTGTCACTATTGTAATGTCTAGATAAGAAAGTGTTGTAAATGATTACTTATAGTATTTCGTCGTTCTTTCTAACTATCCTCTGTTGACTAAAGTTGGAGTCTTATCATGTATGTATATATTAACATTAGATAGTTATAATGTTAATATAACACTATAACACTAGTGTTAACTCTATAACACTAGTGTTAACACTATAAAGATAAACTGATTTTTTTATTTGTTGTTTATACAAGAGGTAAATTCAGAACATATTGGACCGATTTTCCAAATTTTTAGAAAGATCAATTAATGTCATTTGCTGCCTATGTCCATGGAAACAGACTGTGTTTGCGTTTCCCGGGGAAACGTTAATGCCATCTGAGCGGAATCCCAGTGGATCGCTAGTTCCCCGCTAGAAAGGAAGATGTTTCCACTCTCCCTACTAGTGGGGATGTCCTCAATAAATTCGTTATTGTGTCTTAGTCACCTGTAAAACAATGTTGAAATCTTCAAGAGAGTAAAAGCAACCCGCTAAAAGAAACTTCTTTAATTTTATGATCGTCAAAGACAAACTAATAAGTATGTCTATGATCAAAAATCGATCCCATGATTTGGAACTCGACTAAGGGGTCAAATTTGAAATTTGACAAGACCAACTCTTGTAGTATCTGTGTCGTCAGAAGTGTTGACCCTTCAACAGGACCCCACAGCCCTAAACAGCGAGCCCCTAAACAAATATTAGGGACGAAGTACAAACATGTCTCGAGGCAAGAACCGAAATGGATGCTTCTCTCAAATTCGTGTTCCAAAATGAAAGATAAAATTATATTATCTGAGAAAATATACATTATTCTCGGCTCTAAATTGAGCATGTTTCTATTTAAAAATAATCTTTAAATAAATATTTTTTTAGTTTGAAGAAATTTTTAAACAAGCCGACAATAAGGTTCCTTTGCTCGGATAACGTTACATATATTTACATACAGACGAATAATTTGCAATTTAATAAATGTAAGTCCGATTTCTGAAAACACTAGAATTTTATGTAAAATTGCTAGTGTTTCATTTCACCAATATTCATTTAACAACATAATATATGTATAGTTAACAACACCACGTGATTTAGTGTGGATTTTTTCTAGACTTTTTGAATTCAATTTTATTGAATGTATGGGACATTCGTACAGTGGACCAAATTTGAATTCAAAGCGCCAAGCGGATTGACGTGTCCACTCTTTTAGAATTGGTGTATTTCCTCGGGGCTTGTGGTAGCGGTTTTGTCGCCTTAGTCGCCTTTCACGACACCCTTGGGAAGAGATGGAATGGTGCTACTTTAAAGCCGGCGCCACACGGCCCTAATCTTTACTACTTGTAGAAATCAATCACGTAATATCTGTCGAACCTTCAGTCGTCATGATATCCGTCAAAGATTATGCGCAAAGACAATTAAAAATGTCCTCATTTTAAACCGCCATGTTATCTAGACAATGGCATGGGTCGCGTGCAGGAGCCTGCACCTTGTAATTTTCAAGTACAGTGAGACGCATGTCAAACTATCAATGAGGGCACTTGAAGCACTTGTTTTACTGTCGACGAATTGAGTGAACGATTAACTAATATACAAATCGTCGGAAATCTGTGATTCCGAGGGCAAATTATGTACTTTTGAAAATATATCCAATTTTCAAGCAAGTAAACTAAGACAGTTACTGCAAAAACTATAATCTGTACAAAATATAAACCTATGATAAAATTGGTTTTTCTGTGTTTTTTTTTTTATAGAATAAGGCGGCAGACGAGCATACAGTCCACCTGATGGTGAGTGGATACTGTCGTCCATAGACATCCGCGATACGCGCCAACATCAGTCCAGAATGACAAACGTTGGCACGCCCTCGGATGCGCTGCCCACCTTTGCAGATTAAGGAATGGATTGGGAGTAAGGGTTGAGAAAATGGGGAGAGATAGGATGCGATGGGAATAGGCTCTGGCATATCTCACTCACTACCGAAACACGCACGTAAATTGGGGAAATACGATAGAGTAGGAAATACAGTACATTTCATGTAGCAATTGTAACAAAGCAGCGTTTGTACATGGAATATTTTTTTGAAAATAGTCGTTGCAGTATAAAGCAGCAGGGTATCTGTACTCTACTCACATTCGTGGGGTCGTGAATTCAAATTCACGGCCCGTATCAGAGTTTCTTATGTACGGATTTATTACTAGTTCGACTGTAATCGAGAGGAAACCCGCATGCTCCAGAAATTAAAAAATCTGGAGCATATGATCCACCAATCCACATTGGACCCGCTTGGTGGATTACTTTAACGTTTACACGCCCGAATTCGCAAGCACTGCTAATTATACATTAGTTTTGCATCGCTTGATATGTCGCAGACTGTACTTGAAACGCTGTAGATTGCACAAGTTGTACCTTATTCAATGTCATCTACACACATACCCGTGTATTGTTATAAGTATGTAGATTTGTATAGGTAGTTGGTTGTCTGTCACGCCATGTTTTAGTGCATTTAATTTAACATTATCAATGCGAGTTTTATATAATGAAGGCCTGATGGTAAGTGGATACTGTCGCCCGTGGACATCTGCGATATACGCCAACATTAGTCGAAAATAACAAACGTAAACCCGTTAACAGTTTTTTTATATTCAATTCAATTATTTCCAAAAATATAGTGGATATAAAGACTTACACGTTGTCACACATTGTGCCATTGTTGGCGTAGAAATATTAAAATAAAATTTAAATAAACATAATTAGATAATATTAGTGAAAAATGACAATTAACAATACTAAAATGTCTATAACTAATAAAATAAAAGTATGTCAATTGACAAGATTATGATCAAATTCACGTTAATGTCATACTATATTGTGTACATTATTAGGCCTAAGTTCTAAATATTCTTTCATGGAATAAAAACACCTTTCCTACAACCAACCAAACATTTCATATCTAAATTTGTTAAGTGGCAGTTTTCTTATGTGTTTTGGGCACTTTATTATATACTTTTATCTCCATACAATACACATTATTGCTGTACATTGTGAAAAACATAAAATATTTAGTTATATTTTTGTGACTTCATACCATCACATATCCCATTAATATTATAAACGCGAAAGTTTGTGAGGATGTATGTATGTGTGTGTGTTACTCTTTCACGCAAAAACTACTCAATGGATTTTATTGAAACTTTACAATAATATAGCTCATACATCAGAATAACACATAGGCTATAGTTTATAAAGATATTGTGTAAATTGGTCAAAATATAACGATAAGTGTCAAGTATAATAAGTCGGAAAAAACTCTGCCATCTGCGAGCTATTTTGGCGTGCGCTGCAAGAACCGTAAGAGTTACACTAATATAATGTATGGTGGAAATGTTTCTGAAATTTTGAAAAAGAAATTGTAAGAAAAAAACTTATAAACCGAAGCGAAGCGAGGGCGGGTCGCTATTATTTTATATATACAGAAAAAGACATGGAGTAGACTTTCGACAAATCAATCGACAATGAAGATAATGCTTTAACACGAAAACATCCGCCGCTCATACATATTCAGCGTTTAAAATAATTACCAATTCACAATTGGCTTATCGTTAGAGACATTGCTTCGACCTCGGTTTTATTTGAAAATTTTTATATCGTGCTGTTAACTCATTGTATAGCCACAGCAGTAAAGAGGAACAGTAGATGAACTTCGTATAAAAGTTAAAATACGCTCTGTCTTGAGATAGAAATCCGTTAGGATTACGCACATGGTTACCAACTTTGAGGCACCGATTTACGGAAAATCAAATGCAGGATAGTTTAAAAAGCAGGACCCGAAGAACTTTTGCCTTCCCAGATAGATATCCATGTAGCTTGTAGAAGCAGCAATAGTGGATAGGTAATGGGTTTCTTCGAGTAGATAAATATCAAACTGCCACAAGTCCAGTGATATCGGACAATTTTTAATTCGGTCCGTTATAGTGGATGCGCTTCCCAATACCTGCAATCGAGGACTCGTCTATTCTATCAGTTATCGCTCCTGCGGCAAATATCCAATGTATAAGGTTATAATCCAGTGTTTTAGTAGGATAGCGCTGTACAGAGAGCGTTTATAATGCATTCTACTAAATTGCAAGCCAATTAATTCCAGTTCGTAAAGTGACTCGCACAAAAAGCTTATAATAAATAGGCCCTGTGTTTTCCCATCTGCTAACCAAACTATTTTAATCAAAAATGTTTCACAGTTTTTAAATGTTAATATTCCAAGAGGTGATGGATGCTCATCCTTAAAGTGAAATAATCAAAAGTAAAGCATTGACCAAACCAAGCATTCGCACGACTACAAAACTAACTTTGCGTTAGTAAAAGCCTACTTTGACGTTCATATTCATTGCTCTATCTGAAAATACACGTTTGTACTACAAAGTTTTATTTCCGGTAGGCGCCACCTAGTCGCATACTGTATAATTCAAATTCTTTGTTTGCACATTGTGAGCACAAGCACAAGCACATTGTGAGCACTTAATAATGGGCGACAAAAGAGTTTGCATTTCTTCGAATGTTTGATCGGCTAATATACACTCGTAGTGATGTAGAAAATCATGAAATGGACTCATAACTCTTGTCACGCTGTACTCACGATTTAGGAATAACCAGTGCAATTAGACAAAGCAAATAGGCTAACACCTCGCAAGCATAGATAAGGTGTTAGTCGTGACAGTAAAAACGGCGGGAAAACACGTTGACCGTTATGTACCTTCTTATCGGGCGTTTTTTATCTGTAGACACCACTAGGGCACAACGTTCATGATAATTTCTGATAATTGTTGAGTACGCGAAGTACACATAGGTTTAATGCATAGTAAAGGTGTGCGCAGTAGGGGAAGTTACGTACAATAGATCAAATCCTCTCACGCATACAGCCACGCTTATGTTTAGCAACAGCCAAAGACAATAATCTATTTAATTCTGGACAAGTATTCACTGTTTTATTACATTTAATCAGTATATTTTTATTATTTCGTATGTAAACACACGTGAGCCTGCTGTTTCATTTATATTAACGTAAGACCGTAATCAGATTTTGTGGTCCACTGCTGGACATGGGCCTCCTCATTGGAATTGTACCACAAGTACATGAGGGATGTATGGCCTTAAAACGTCACACTGGCCAAGCGCGTTGCCGAATCCACTCTTTTAGAGGTGGTGTATTTCCTTCTTATGGGTTCTTATGGTGCTTTGTTATCCAATAGTCGCCCTTTACGACCACTCACTGAAAGAGATGACATTTTATATAAAGTTTTACGGAATATTTATTCCTTCATAAAACTGATCCCTTTTTATACAAAAAATGTGGCAGACGAACAGATTTCCTGGTATGTGGATTCTATGGTGTAAGAATATCCGCGTATGAACATTGGTCAAGAATAATAAGCGTTGGCACACCTCCGGATTGCGCTCTTTACATTTGGAGACTTAAAGAGTGATTTGGAAAATTAATTGTTATAATTGTTTTATAAGATTTATCAACAACTAAAGTCATTAAAATTGACAATATGCACTACTTTATAGCTATACTGAACTATGTTACAAATAGCATAGCATTCGTGTGTGTGGATTTTAGATATTTGTATGATCCCATACTGTTCCTTAACGTTACTGTGACCATAGGTTTTTATATGACCAAAAATATTATCGCAGTTTACTATACGATCTCCAGTTAAGCACGTTATCTAGCATTACTTGTTACCCGCGATTTTGTTTAGGCCCTTTATGATACTTTGTAATCATATATGTACCTACGTGAACTTTCGTTACGAAACTACATTCTTAATAAAATTGTTTTATTTGTCAATCTATTTTTCTCCTTCGTGTATCAATTGTCGACTCGAACGCCACCACTGTTTCTGCCAATGTTGAGTGAAAATTAATTTCTATCGAGCGTTTTCTCCCTCGAAGTAAATTAGGAGTCGCTCAGTAAAATGATAGTAGGTTTACCGAAGACAAAAGATTGAACTCCTTGCGAGAACAAGAAAAACGCAGTCTTAATCTTTTATTTGATTATCACAAACATTACGCACGAATATGGCGTACTTGAAGTTTTATAAACTATCACTATTAAACCCACAAAACCCACAAAACACATTTTTTATTATAATCAAACGAAAATTAGACCTTCACTTCTTGAGTTCACACCAAAAAGCCCGAATATATCTACTTAAAAATGCTTGATTTTACGAACTGTTATTGATAGCGCCTACTGGAACATCACAATTCACTTGAAAATACAGAATGTTTTAAAGACCTAGTCGGTTCTAGAATATTGTTGGGTCTGACTTTGTCTCGCTCAACGTACATGTATTAATTGATCTTTGATGTTAACAAAAAATTCTACATGTATATTTTTAAATTAAATTTCTCGTTTATTTGTTTTTAAGATAATGCACTACTCTGGGTACAAGTCCTTTTAAGCCAGTCTTCAATAAAAATGGCTTGCATGAAAATGAACAGCAAACAAGTACTTAATATGAGCAGTAAATCGTGTACAACTAAACAAACTATATTTAAATAACTGAAGTAATTAATTATTAAGAATGTCATCACCAATTCGAACTCCTGTCTTTCACCAGAGAATGTCACCAGACAACCTAAACCTACCTACACCTTTAGTATTTTATTGCTCTCAATTTTAATTATTTCATTGCTCACCTATGGCATAAGCACGCCGTTTGTTTGTATTTCTTTTGTAATCATTTTTATCATTTGTGTATGCAATAACGTATAATAATAAATAAAAATTGGATCTTTTTAGGTTCACTAATTCACATTGTAACTTTAAATACCTGCTTCATGCAGTATTTTTGCTGTATAATAAATGACACTTTATCTTTGCATATACATGTTACATATCCGGCATTATCTACCCTCCAAATGGCAGTTCGTTTTACTGTAGTTGCTATAGGAAAAAAAAGTCATGAATTGGCGAATAGTGTCATTTTATTCTTGTATCAACAAGGCGATAGACAAGCAGACAGTCCACCTGGTGGATACTGTCGTCCGTGGACATTCGCGATACATGCCAATATGAGGCCAGAGTGACGAACGTTGACACACCTCTGGATGTGCTGCCTACCTTTGAAGATTTGGGAACGGATTTGGACAAAGGGTTTGGAAAATAAGGATGGGGATGAGATCTAGCATATCTCACCCACAATAAGCTCTCGCGTATTTTACGATAGTGTTCTCTGAGTGCAGAGTAACGTGGCCAGTTGAGAACGCCCAGCGGCTGTGGGATTGCAGCGTTCACCCCCGCTCTTCCTCCTTTTTTGGAAATATTGCAAGCATTTTGAATCATAACTTAAGTTTTCTCACTTAATAACCCATATAGATAAGAAAGTTTAAAATATACTGCAATTCCACACTTATTCAGATAAGTAATCTTAGAAATAGTTGGAAATCGATAAATCAGTAATCGATTAATGATTCATGATTTTTGTGAATTGAAATACATAGAATCGATAATAGCATTGTGGAGACAGGAAAGTCATTTTACTTGGTTTCGACTTGAACATGGTTTTATACAAACAGGAATTTTGAAATTTTATATATGGATAATGACAAATTACGGCTAAAGATATTGTCTATACTATCTATACTTCTATAGTATACTAATATAATAAAGAGGTAAAATTGTGTGTCTGTGGGTATGTTGGGGGTAATCTCTGGAACTACTGAACCGATTTCAAAAATTCTTTCACAAATAGGAAGTTACATTATCCGTGTCTAATATAGGCTACATTTTCATTTGAAATATTTAAACAAAAAAAAAATTAGATAAAAAGAAATAACTTATAAACCGAAGCGAAGCGAGGCTAGTATTTAATAATCAAGTAGTATTAGTATTTAATATCGCTAGTATTAATATCTTAGTAGTTATTATATTTATCAAAATACACAATACAATAGTAGGCATTCAAAAAACCACGGAGGTTTGTGACTGTGAAGGACTATATTCACGGAGTGAATATATTTCTGTACAAACAAATGTACAGATTTCGTACGTTACGCGATATACTGCGCCGCCAAGAAGAAACTGCACAAGTGACATTTTTAACGATAGCGTAAGCAACATTAATTTCGGAAATTAGAAATCAACAAACTAATTACTATTTCTCTTTGTCCCGTCGCAAACTCCATGTTTCTAGTTTGATTTTAAATCAATGAATATTTAACTAAAAGTTGAATACCAAAGGTACAATAAAGAGTAAATAAATGTAACTCATAGCAGTCCTGATACATTTCTCCCAAAACAGCCATGGGTTTTCTGATTGTAGGTGGATGTATGACCTCAAAATGCCACTCTGGCCAAGTGGGTTGGCGAGAGGTGGCGTGGCTTGCGGTAGCGGTTTTGTTATCCCTTAGTCGACAACGTCCACGGGAAGAGGTGGGTTTGTGCTATCCAAGTTATCCCACACCACACGGCACATATAGAGATGCTTATTAAAACAATGGAAATTGCCAAGATGCGTCAGCAAAATACAAAAGTTACTTCCGTTAATTCCGCTAATAAATGAATTTAACCGGGTCTTCTTTCACAGCGGACTGTGTGAGAACCATCCGCGATACTCTACACTGGGCCGTCAGCAATACAAATACAAAGCAACCGCCGGTTCCGAGAATACGAGTAATACATCGACATACTTTGATTTACACTACGATATATTTGCAATCAGTAACGACACTTCATTATAAACACCGTATAAACGGCTTAGACACCGCCCCGTCTCTTTCCGTGGGTGTCGTAAAAGGCGACTAAGGGGTAACAAAGCCGCTATCACAAGTCCTCAGGAATTATACCACCTTTAAAGGAGTGGACTCGCGAACCCCCTTGGCTAGCGTGGCGTTTTAAGGCCATACTTCCCTCGAGCACAACTCAATGTGCATGTAGAGGCCCGTGTCTAGCAATAGATGATGAAAGGGCTAGTTAAGGGTTGGAAAATGGTAAAATCTCCCTTCTGACTTGCGCCGGCCAGCAGGATTTTAACTGCTACATGTTAATTATATCTCACAGTCCAAAACAATATTTTTTGTCGTCTTTCTGAACGCGCGTCACACAAAAACATCTGGATCGATTTTAATGATACTTGGTACGGTTGTAACTCATGTGCCCGACTTTTTGGCGGGAACTTCAGAATTGAAGTTAAGTTTCATACTCAAATAACAGCCGCAGGAGTGCGTTTTTCGTGTACTTCCAAGGAGTCCCCTTCTGTCCTCAGTATACCTACTATCACTTTACTGAGCGACTCCGGATTTACTTCGACGGGACCTGGATATTGACAGGATACGTTTTGGACTTCAAAATTGTTTATAGGAAATCTTGACACTGGCAGAATATGCTAATTGCACCATTGCCACATATAACAAGAAAAAAACGAAACCTTTGTGCCGGGTCAACGTTTAAGATACTTTTTGTCCAGATCAATTATAATGTCTCCGTGGGAATCAAGCTAACCAGCCAATATGTCCAGACAGTTTAACTTCTTATTTTGTGTAACTGTAGTGTCCTGTAACTGTACCTTGAAAGTCTTATCCATTTATATCTTCTTTTGTGGAAAAAAAAAAACAGTTTAACGAACTCCGTTCACGAGGTTAAAAACCGGGTCGTCCTGACCTGTATTATATGTTAATAACGATACTTAAAGCGAAATCGATTATAATTTCAAAAGAGACTAACCATTACAAATTTAAAAATATACCCCTGCTTGTCGAAACGTTGACCAAGATCTTATGAATTTATGGTTTTTTTTGGATATTTTTGATTTCATATTATAATTTTTTGGTGCGTTGACTTTTGTAACGTGTTGGGAAATGTCGTTTGCCCCTTAGACTATTTTTAATAGTAAACATTGATGAAGACGATATTCAGTGAACACGCTAGTTTTATTAGGGAAATTTTGAAGAATCTACCTATTAAATATATGTAAATGGTCATTCACCGAATTCACCATAGTGGTGGCTATAAGGACTTTGTGCCAGTCTGTGGTGACTCGATGGTGGTGGCTATATGGACGTTTGACAGTTCAATCTAGTGACTGAATACAACAAAGGTTACTTGTGTCTCAATAATCTACCTGAAGATAATTAAATAGGAAATCAATGGCTTTAATGTTGTTTCTCTTTCCAGGTAAGATTTTTATTGTAAGAGTGTTAAATTGATGCCGAATGTATTGTATCCACATTGGATTTAATTAAAATAACCTCTTTTCCAGAGCAACGCAATTTGGTTTTGATTTCGTGATTCCTAAACATTATCTCTGGTGTTTGTTAGAGCACATTATATATATATATATATATAACTAGCGATCCGCCCTAACTTACTTCGGGTAGTACGATTTCCCGGGGAACCCAAACAGCCCGTGTCTATCTGCATTGGCTAGGTTACTGAAATAATTTGAAATATCAGTCCAGTACTTTTGAATTTAGTTATGAAATAACAAATTCGCAGTTTTCTTTATAAATATTAGTCTAAAAATAGTTTTGTGGAGAAACTGCAGGGCGTTTTTCTTAAAGTATTGGAGGGGCGGGAACCCGAGAAGTAAAGTTGAGTTTTCGTTTGATTATTTATTATAAAAATTATGTAATTGTAAGTTTTGTGGTTTAATAATGATAGTTTAAGAAACTTCAAAGTGTTTTCGTGCGTGATGTTTGTGATAATCAAATAAAAGCGTGCGACTGCATTTTTCCTGAACTTCCATGGAGTTCTCTTCTGTCCTCAATAAACCTACTATCGATTTACTGAGTGACTCCTGGCTTACTTCGACGGGACTGGACATTGACAGGATACGTTTTAGACATTGAAATTGTTTATTACGAAGAAAACGTGACACTGGCAGAATGTGCTAATTGCCGTATACGAAGAAAAAAAATCCGATAAAGGTAAATCAGTAGGGACAACGTATGAAAAGAAAAAAAAGAACGGATTGAAATGAAATTTAACAGAAACATAGATTGGGTCTATATCTCGGTTAAGTACAAAGATAAACCAAATCGTTGCAGTAGTTAAAAAATTATGACGGTGTAAACTTTAAAAATCCCAAAAACTTCCCAAAGAAAATCAACGTCTAATACATACCAAGTATATACGTATGTCGTTGGATACGTCTCGCAAAGCACTACAAATTTTGTATAAACACTTGTTTTCTAAAACGTATGGAAAATATTTACCTTTGCTACAGGCGAACGTTTTTTTAATTTGTAATTGAATCCATTATTAAAATAATTATAGTAACTAATAACAGTGCCGGCTTTACCTATGGTGCAGGGTGTGTGGCGCACACGGGCGCAGAGTGTTAGGGGGCGCCGAGCGCCGCTCGCGACGCCTCCAATGAGCCTACTAGGGGGCGCCAGGGTATTGATTGCACCCGGGCGCTACATGGGCTAGAGCCGGCGCTGATCCTATACGTGCAATAAAATTGTAACAGAGCCGTGTGTACACATGAAATATTTAAAAAAAAGTCATTTCATCTTAAAGTACATGGATACAGATCCCAAAACATTATTTTTTAATTCTTGTCTGTCTGTTTGCCCGTCTGTCTCTCTGTCCGTTTGACTGAACGCGCATCACGCAAAAAATACTGGACGGATTTTAATGAAACTTGGCATGATTATAACTCATATGGCGGGTTAACATTTAGGGTATTCATCCAGGTCCATCATATAGTTTCCAGGGGAATCACTTCTAAAGTTGATGCGAACGAAGTCGCGCACATCAGTTAGTAATGTAATAAATGAAAGTGTACACGTGATTACGGGTGACTTGTTCGAAGCGTTCAGGATAGACACGGTGATGTATGTATGATGTATGTTGACACAGTTGTGTACTATTGCCACACCGCCACAGCGGATGTTGGTACGACGCGCCAACCTCCACACACCTTCACGTTACGATTTGTGACTATATGTGACAATATCTGAGGAAATGGACTTCACCGATTCTTGTTCTTAGTGATATCTTAAAAATATATTTTACTTGCTTTATATTTTATCTCGTTTGAGTCACCTCCGAATTAGACCTCACAGTTGGCTGATGGAGAATGCCCTAATTAAGGCATTCAGCTTGCCTTTGTAGTGGGAGAGTACACGCTGCATTCCCACAGCCGCTAGGCGCACTCGACTGGCCAAGTTACCCCTCTCTCACAGAAGACTACCTTGAAATGCACTTACTGCATTTCCTACTTTATCGTATTTCTCCAATGTACTTATGTGTTCCGGTAGTGAGTGAGAGGTGCCAGAGCCCATTCCCATCCTATCCCTCCCCATTTTCCCAACCTTTTTTCCAAATCCATTCCCATATCTCCTAAGGTAGGCAGCGCATCCCGGGGGCGTGCCAACGTTTGTCATTTTGGACTAATGTTGGCATAGGTGGACTGTATGCTCGTCTGCCGCCTTCGTCCATAAAATATAAAGAAGAGGAATATATATGTAACATAACCTAATGTAGTTTTATGGAATAACGAAACGAAGATTGCGTCACCTTATACAGCGATTTGTATCTAATCTGCGATCTAAATTGTACAACAAGCCTTGCTAGCTCAACAAGTACTGTCACTGCCTCATTACACGAGGTGAGAGAGCCTCAGTGACTCGATTAAAAAAAAATGAACAAAAAAAGCAGTTTATAATGTCCAACTGGGAGACCTCTGAAAAGGTTAAAATAAAAACGTAAATTATCTTAGAAATTGACAGAACTCGAATCCTTTTGTATAAGAGCCAGCCTTTGAAATAGACACAAATTAATAGACACAAATTAATGGACAAATTAATAGACACAAATTAATAGACACAAATTAATAGACACATATTAATAGACACAAATTAATAGACACATATTAACAGACACAAATTAATAAACACATATTAATAGACACAAATTAATAGACAAATTAATAGACACAAATTAATAGACAAATTAATAGACACAAATTAATGGACAAATTAATAGACACAAATTAATAGACACATATTAATAGACACAAATTAATAGACACATATTAATAGACACAAATTAATAAACACATATTAATAGACACAAATTAATAGACAAATTAATAGACACAAATTAATAGACAAATTAATAGACACAAATTAATAGACACATATTAATAGACACAAATTAATAAACACAAATAAATAGACACAAATTAATAAACACATATCAATAGACACAAATTAATAGACACAAATTAATAGACAAATTAATAGACACAAATTAATTAGAATTGATTTGGAGAAGGGGTTGGGGACGTGGGAAGTGATAGGATGGGAATGGGCTTTGGCATATCTCACTCACTATCGAAATACGTACCTACATACATTGGGGAGTATGATAAAGTGGGAAATGCAGTACATTTCAAGGTAGTATTCTGTGAGAGAGGGGTAACGAGGCCAGTCGAGTCCGCCCAGCGGCTGTTGGATTGCACCGTGCACTCTCCCCCTCCTAAAGTTAATAATTCCATGCCAACAACGAGGTACCTTTGCTCAAATAACGTCACATTTACATTAATTGTTAAAAATAACAGCGTTTTAGTCTTGTTTACAATTTTCAATAGTTGAATGGAGCTTGCAACCTTCGTCGTGCGTAACGAATGATCAGGCATCCTGTTACTTTTACATCAGAACTTGTCTCATCTCTATACAGGGTGGAAAATACGAACGAGACACGGAGGAAAAGTACATTAAATATTGAAGATATCAAATTTCACTCAAAGCATAACATTCTTTTGTTTTCTAAAATAAGAATAACCGCATTCAAACATTTTTTAAAAGGCTTACCTGAACCGGGAATCGAACCAATTAAAAATGCAAAAAATAGACAGTCACTATTTTATTGAACCAATCGATAGGGTGGGTCTATGTATGATAAGGATAAAATCTCTCGAACAAATATTGTATCTTACAATTAAAGAAGACCATGAAATTTAACAATTCGTGCATATCGAATTGACTTGAAGGAATGTATATAACGGCATGCAAACTCTCTCTATATTGTCTCTATATAAACGAGCAACAAAATAATACTAAGTGAGTAACAAATCATAATCAACAGAACAACCTATTTTTTGATTGTCACCAGAGAACCTGCCATCGATTTGTTACTCATTATTTTTTTTTTGTCGTTTTTGTAATTATTTCGCTTAAATAACAAGGATGAGAACCTCCCACATTTTAAACAAGATTTTATTTTATTCTTGTAGTTGTATATTACATCTATGTGTGTATTATTTTTACATAGTGTGCATGCACTGCGAATGCCTGTTCTGTTCCACCCAACGTCTCTATTTCACGGGTCTGCTGGTGGAGATATCCACAGGATTACAAGCTTACCTTTTGTACATCTCTCATATATGAATAAATAAGATCACAACCCTAAAGTCGTACACTTTTACCTTGTCCCGCATCTCTGTCAACAACCAGTCAATTTGTTTTTCGAAAAAAGCATCTGCCGCCATTCCACTCGCGTTCGTGTAATTTAAACTCGTGCCACGGTGAGACCAGTATAAAATGAGCCATGGTACACTGCTGATAGTAAGTACATACTGCTGCTGCTGTAACATATATATAGGTACGTATAATAAAATTATAGAGACCTGTACCAGAAACGTGCATCTCAAATAAGCAGAGCTTAACTAATACTTATTTACGCTAAGTTTTGAGTCGTGTGGTGTCGTAAAAAGCGACTAAGGTATAACAAAGACGCTACCACAAGTCCTGAGGAACTATACCGCCTCCCTCCAAAGGAGTTGTCCCGTCAACCCGCTGTTAGTATCCACTGTTGGACATGGGCTTCCTCATGCACGTTTGAATGGCCGTAAAACACCACGCTGGACAACAGGCTTGCCGAGTACACTTTTTTTTAGAAGTGGTGTAGTTACACAGGGCTTGTGGTAGCCGCTTTATTATCCCTTAGTCGCCTTTTACGACACCCACGGGAAGAAATGGGGTGATATGCTATTCTAAACCCGGCCGACGGCACTAAATATAATGCCGTATATTAATATAAGTAGATATTAATTATATATATACTATATACTAATAGACCATGAAATAAATTCCAAATAATAATAATAATACATGTTAAATATTAATATCTACTGTTACACTAGGTAAATCAAGAAGATACCTACTTGTACAATAATTCATTTCGCTCTGTTAACAGGGCGTTAACCTGTTGGTTAACGTGGTCATTTGAAAATTGTACTGAAAATCGAAGTCCATAAAAACTAGACGACTATTCATTTGAACTTTGTACAGTTGCGTTCGTTTCAGAGACCATGTTAAATTGGACACGTGCTGCTGACTGAACGTGACTAGAATGCGACGCCATTGACGATAATTTTTTAAAAGGGAATGCGGGCATCGCGCTTGAACACATGTCAGGTGTTAGCTTTTTTTTTTTATAAACGGCTAGTAATTAGTTGCTAGGTTATTATTGTGACGTTATCTGAGCAAAGGGACCGTATTCTCAGTATCGAATTATTGACTTTGGTTAAGATTTTCTACCTTAAATTGTCGTTGTTTCTAGATTCTGTTGAAATACAAACCCCTATAGCATGATATAAGATTAAGCAAGATTTTTTTTAAAGACAAGTTATGTATACCATTCATACACATATTTCTTGTGTTGTAATTGAATAAACATTCCATTTTAGGCTGTTCCATATTTAAAATTAAAAAATCTACCGATAATACATCGGTTCATCAATCATACTTCCAAACACTTCGACCTTTTTGAATTTCGAACGCACAAATCTCGCCATATTTGACGTGCGTTTAGAAACTGAAATAGGTTCGCTTTCGCTTAGATAACAGATCTCGAAACGAAGCTACTGTAGCCGTGTCGTAACGTAACCCCAGTTAACCTCAAAGCGACAAAAAGACGCATTACCAAGTAAATACGTACGGAGTCATTGTAATTCAAATAAATTTAAATTATTGTTGAAAGTCGTCGCCGCCGTTGTCGCAATGGTGGACCGAATATTCTATAGTCTGTGATGTAATCTTGCAGTTAACAGACGTTAAAATATATTCTACATAAGAATAATGTAAAAAAAATATATTTTCTAGGCTATATTAACATGTTGCAGTATATTAGTACTCTGTTAAGGTTTAAGTATAATTATTAAAATAAATAGAATCTCATACTCTCCTTAAAAGATCGCTCGTGAGCAACTCCCGAACTCCAAATATAATATCAAACGACGTATAAGCGATTTATGAGATATAAGCGAATACTATCTATATATCCGTAATTAGACTTTTATCGTTCACTACTCGTACACATTGGCTTATACAGGAGGGATGCACGAGTATATTCTTAAAATGACACGCTGGCTAAGCGGTTTGGCGAGTCCATTCCTCTATAGGTGGTGGAGTTCCTCGGGTTCCTCAGTAGTAGTGGCTTTGTTATCCCTTAGTCGTCTTTTACGAGATTCACGGGAAGAGATGGGTTGGTGCTATTTTAAAGGCCGGGCCATAGTGATAGATAATCGATATATATATATATATATAGTAATATGTACGTATATACGATAATTAGATTTATAATTTATCATATTATATATATATGCTAACATTATAACTACAATAAACTTTGAAAATGCTTATGAAGACAGTCTCGTAACGTATCACTGACCACAATACAGTCTTTGGAGGTTAAACTAACCTTGTAAACCATATGCCACTTGCCATGCCTTATTATATACAATTGAATGGTGATTACAACTGTCCTTACACACGTCATCGATTGCAAAAACATTGCTGAAACTGTATTTGTTATTTTTTTAAAATAATAATATACGTCCGCGGATCTCGCTCCTGTCCATATGTTCTAAGAAAAAAAGTATTTATATTATCGATGAAATATTTGAGATTTAACTTTAAATCGTAAGGCAAACTTGCACTTTCGATCCATCAAATTATGTATACGTAAACAATCATCACTTCACTATTTCATTCAAGGCCGTGTCAGTTACTTTAGGCCGCCATGTTTGTTTACATTTTGAACAAATTAGATTAGAATGAACTATAGAGGAAACTATATCCAACAACATATAGTTTATATGTATAGACGTCGATATACATATAGTGTTAAATAAAAAAAAAAGCGGCACAATGGACTGACTTTAGTTGCACTCAATGTTACTATAATAGTGTCGTGTGTTTCTCTACCCATGGGTCTCGTTATAGGCGACGTAAGGATAAAGCGGCTACCACAGGTGCGGAGGAACTAAAGCGCCCGCCACGAGCAGTTCAATTCACGAGGGTTCTAGTAAAGTGGTCCGTGTGCGACAATCTCATACAAATCTTTTTGCGTTCAATCTTGGCTGACCTTATGTCAATGACCGAAATTCTGCCTACTCGTGGCGTGGCGCACACCACCTCTAAAAGAGTGGATTCGCCAACCCACTTGGCTAGTGTGGCGTTGTAAGGTCCTTCATCCCTCACGCATAAGACCTTTCATGAGCAGGCTCCAGTAGTGGAGATACGGGGCTGGTTGTAATTTGTAATTGCATTATAGTTCCGTGTAATTCCTAGGAAATGCGACTTTACTACTTAGTACTAATCTACAGAAATGGCGTAGCTTTTTGAGTCCACACTCATATTTATTAGGGTTACATCATAATATGTAAAGTTTAATACAAAAAATCTAAGTTTGCGGTGGGTCGGACGTGCAGAGCATTTCGCACACTACTGTCAATCGCTCATGTCACTTTTGCCTCTAATTCTAACATAGGTATGACAAAATTGCGATCTTTCTCTATGTGTATAAAACATATCGACTCGCTCTGACTTTGTTCGGGTGGTATAACAATTCCCTAGGACACCCAAATGTAGCCTATGACCATGTGGGTTAGTTAACTTCAGAAAAGTAATTTTTAAAGTTTTTTTTTAAGAGGAGAGTGCGGCCGACGATCAGACAGTTCGCCTAGTGGTAACTGGATACCGTCGCTCTGCAAAATCAGCGTTACATGTCGTGATACGTTAAAAAGATGATGTATTTTGTTAAAAATAAACATACTATACCAGACTGTTTCTACACTGCTGGATACAGCAGCCATCACTAGAGCTTCGGCTCTTCTTATCTACTCACCCCCAGCGAGAGCAAAATCAAGTCATTGGTCCATCTGCCATTACTTAATTAAATTTCGAAGATTCCATTTTTAAATTTCGTTTTTTTTGAACGCAAGCATTTCGCGAGTCCGAGTTTGTTTTTCGAATAACTTAGCGCGGCACGTTCAAAAGTGAGAATGGATTGTGGGTGGTCGTATTGTTGTTTTTGCTTTTTTCTTACGGTTTCTTTGGTTTTCGAACGCGTGTTTGTGCCTTGGTCATTGACTGACAGGAAAATGCAGACTGTCAAATAATATTCATTGATGATGTATGATGATATTCAGTACCTTATTATTAGTGTGTAACATGAAAGTTACTATAAAAAACGCAGGCGTCAGTTTGATGGAAATTTTTACAATTTCCGTACGTACGTTTTCCGTACGTTTTTGAAGAAAGTGTTTAGACATAAATTGTTGAGCTTTGCGAGCCCTATCCAACGACATATAGTTTGTATGTATAGACGTCGTCATTTTTTGAGATATTTTTTTAAAAGTTTACGCCGTCTTATTTTTGGAAGTACTAAACCAATGTGGCTTATTTTGGACTTAACCGAAATATGTTTATATTTACTCTTCCCAAATTTAATTTCAATCCGAAGAAATGCGCCCTGTTCATAAAACTTTTTATATATCTACTAATTATTTACAGTTTTTTGTTTTTATTTTCTGTAAACGTAAAAACTAAGCCCAGTTGGTAGTGAGCCTGCGTGCTGTGCAATGGGTCCCGGGTTCGATTCCTTGTTGGACAAACATTTGTTTAAAGTCGGGTGTTTGTTCGGGTCTGGGTGTTGCTTGTGTTTTGTTCGTCTTTGTATGTTTTTTTTTTATAGAAAATGGAAGGCAGACGAGCATACAGTCCATCCGATGGTGAGTGCATATTGTCATCCATAGACATCCGCGATACATACCAATATCAGTCCAGAATGACAAACGTTGGCACGCCCCCGTATGCGCTGCCTATCTTTGCAGATTTAGGAATGGATTGGGATAATGGGGAGGGAGAGAATGGGATGGGAATGGGCTCTGGCATATCACACTCACTACCGAAATTTGGGGAAATACGATAAAGTAGGAAATGCAGTACATTTCAAGGTAGTCTTCTGTGTGAGGCGGGGTAACGTGGCCAGTCGAGTGCGCCGAACGGCTGTGGGAATGCAGCATGCACTCTCCCCCTGCCTCTTTGTACTCACGACACAGGGAATCCTAGTGAGGCCATTGAGTGTAATTTATTTATTTTTCAACTAAACATCATTTCCATTTATTAAGAAATGTAATCTCGAAACTGATTGGTGTTCTGGATTCAGCTCGTGACTTTTAGTCGATATGTAATAAATCATCACTGTCATTAGTCCTTTTATCGTCCACTGCTGAACACATGCCGGTGTGGCCTTAAAACGGCACGCTGGCCAAGCGGGTTGGTGAGTCCACTCTCTTAGAGGTGGTGTAGTTCCTCAGCGCTTGTGGGAGCGGCTTGATATCCCAAACTAAATTGATCAAGTTCGTATAAATTGATTTCTACCTAGGAAGTGCAACTTTATTATACTACCAATCGTAACTAGCTCATGTATGGGGAAGTAATAAGTTCCATAATAAAACCATGGTACTGTGAACTTTATCGTTCAACAAACCCCATATCCGTCCTTCTCGCACTCACATCTCGAGTGTATTTCTATCTCGCACCACACGCTGGTTCGTTAGCCATTGTGCTTCTGTTGCTAAGCAACCGGGTTGTTTACATAGTCAGAGGTTAAAGGAAGGAGCGAATTGAAATGTGATTTTATATTCAAGTTTATTGTGTAGATTTAAATGGCTTTCCAAGACGTCCATAACGACGGCAGAAAACGCACACGTGCAAATAAAGATAATTGCACTGAATACTCGAGTGCACTAATAATTGTATGTTATAATAAATACAATCTATAGAGGCCAGTTAGACCCGGCAAATGAAAAGTGTTACAAGAAAAATGATTGAAACGGTATGAACTTGTATCCCTTAATGTTATCTAGTAATTATAATGGTTCTTCGAATTGTTTTCCTATTTTCCACTGAATTTAGTAATAATTTGTTGCTTATTACTAAATTCAGTGGAAAATAGGAAAACAGTTCGAAGAAGATATATATATACATATATATATATATATATATATATATATATATATATATATATATATATATATATATATCAATTATCTTATAAAACATAACATTTCAGATGCTCTGATAATAAATTTTAGTCTGATTCAGTGGTAAATAAATTGTAGTCTGATTCAGTGGTAAATAAATTTTAGTCTGATTCAGTGGTAAATAAAAAAATTACAAGGTGTTCGTTGAAATTTCTCTTTTACCTACCTTATTTTTACAGTCCACATTCTGGTGTGTTCAAATCACATAAGCTTTTTCACAATAATTTTCTATCTAAAATATGTGAGTTAAAAACGTCATATAAACACGTTTGTGGCGTGAAATAGTAGGTACGTGACTGAAGAATAATATACAATTGAAATCAAGAAATGTCATTTTTTCACCCAACTTCAGAAAAATGTAAGTCTCGGAAACAAGAAGCCGATTTCTGGACCTTTTTGCCTTTTTTATATTTAAGAAGGCAGACGACCAAGCGGCCAAGTGATGGTAAGTGGCTACCGCCGCCCGTGGACACCTGCTCGTACAACACCGGGGGGTATGGGGGTACGCCTACCGACCTTGCAGAATCCTATTCACAGCTTTCTTGAAGAAGCCCATGTCATTGCTCAGCACTAGGGAATTACCCCCCGAGACAGTTGTTTGGACGCTCACATATTTTTATTTAATGCTAATAACACGCTTATCGGATCGCTTATCGCGGTTCAAATTGTGCGTTATGCGTGACTTACGATACCAAGTATTAGTCGAGTAAGGTCGTTGTGTTTTTGAGATATCGTCTTTGCTATTTGCTGTAATACTTACTTTATACCGTGTGGTGTCGGCTTTAGAATAGCACTACCCCATCTCTTCCTATGGGTGTCAAGGGCGACTAAAGGATAAGAAAGCCGCTACCACAAGTCCTGTGGAACTACACCACCTCTAAAACTGTGGACTCGCTTGACCAGCATGGCATTTCAAGGCCATACATCCCTCATGCATAAGGAGACAAGCAGTAAACGAAAAGAATGGCAGGTTACGATTCCTTATTTTAAAACTGTGTACTTAATTGTTTATGCTGTCCTTTAGAGGAATTAAAAACATTTAAAAGGGAATGCGTTAGTTTGAAATTATTTAAATTTAGAATGGAACGCCAGTTTTCCTGTGGGCGGACAATGGTTAGGGCCGCGACCTCTCCGCTTCGTCAGCTAACAGTGTCGCACAGTGCTGTGACTGGCTGGTCGATAAGTACATACATCATATTTTATCGTAGACTTATACGGAGTGTTCGGTGTTTTGTAATAAGACACTAAAATATGCACATTTTTTTCTATAACATATCCGATTTATGAGCCTGCTCACGTGTTATTTGTACATTTTGACAATAAAACAATCACTGTTTAGTGTTTAGCATCTATTATGTAGCAACACCATAAAATAATTGCTATTTAGCGACAGTTATCATGAAATAACTGTTATTTAGCAGCAATTATCGTGAAACAACTGTTATTTAGCAGCAATTATCATGAAACAACTGTTATTTAGCAGCAATTATCATGGCGAAACTTCTTTCGTGCATGAAGTAACTATTCCTAACTGAACTTTTCATTTCGACGGAATTGCTAAAAGCCCCTTGCTTGCGTAGAAGAATTGTCAAAGAATGAAAAGAAGATTAAGCATAAATATACCCCCAAAATGTTTAATTATCTACCTGTTATGTATTTTTTTTTAAGTTCAAAGTTACTGGGCTACCTATGGTGAGAGCTATTGTCGGAGTTTGTTTGCAGCATAGGATCCGAAACGAAGACATTCGCCAAAGAACTATTGTCACCGACACAGCTCGTGGAATCGGCATGTTGAAGTGGCAATGAGTAGGTCATATTTGCCGCGGGACCGATAACCGGTGGGGTAGACGAGTCCTCGAGTGTAGGCCACGGGAAAACAGCGTGGGACGCCCTCTGGCCAGGTGGACCGACGACTTAATGAGCCAGTGGTGGTTGGATGAGAAGAGCCGAGGATCGTGTGTGGGTGGCAAGCCTTGAGAGAGGCCTATATCCAGCAATGGATTGGCATAGGCTCGTGGTATATTAAATAACATTTTTATCCAACACGTGTGTCCATAAGTCTTGTTACGATTAAACGAGACAGTTTCGACCTCAAGTTCTAACGTTACGCGTCAGTGATACAAGCTCCAGTAAACAGATAGCGAAACCGCATGCCTCACAAAATCGATTGTCTTGTAACTCATTAAAATCGATAAATTTCCCTCATTAATCCTTAGCCGATATCAGTCTGGTCTGCGCACTCGTAGATCACAATCGATTAATTAGCTTTATTTATTTACATATTTGCATATGTACATACATATACATTGTCTAATAAAGTAAATTTGCTACTCCCTGATCAATATCAACCTGATCTCTGTAGTTATTGATGTAGTCATAATCCTTGTCTACTTAAGTAATTCTTTTTCTCGGGTAAAATGTGTTAAACTATCAGACAGTCCTGATAGATATGTCCATGACGACAGTAATCGCACTGTCACCCGTGGATATAACCATTGGTGACAGCATTCGCATTATAATCCAATTACCGATAGGAATAATGTTGGATGTACCTCGGATACAGCGTTAATGACGCTCCAATCAAGATTGTCGTAGCGCACCCTTTTACGGGCACGAAATTCCTAGAATTTTTTTTATAAAAGTTTGAGTTTTGATATTTCTAGAAACCTTTTTGACACCTTGAAACTTTCCTTTAGCCATTACCCAAAGCTAACAACGTGGAAATAGAAAATTTTAGTCGCTCCTAATTTTTTGTGTTTACGTATAGAGGCCACTCGCCTGTTTTTTACGTAAAGATGCCACTCGGCTGTTTTTTACGTAAAGAGGCCACTCGCCTGTTTTTTACGTAAAGAGGCCACTCGCCTGTTTTTTTAATTGATCGGGCCATTTATGATGTTACGGTCGACGAAACAGCGCTTCTGCAATATTGGCGGCCTGGGTGATCGCCCCACCTCGTGTTTCCCTACCGCCCGCGCCAACGCTGTTCGCATGGTCTTTCGATCCGCCACTGATGGTGTATTCGAGACCTGGTGTATGCATTGATAAGACGCAGCAGTTGTCAAACTCTAGTCTAAAGTGACATACTCATGTGTTTGTCAGCACCTTGAAGCGTAGAATAAACAATAAATAACGTACGGAACCGTGTCAAGCGTGAAACGAATGTCATTTTGTGGTTAGCTTGTGTAATTGGCTTCTTTTGTTTGCATTTTGTAAGACTAGTGTTCGTTTGCGACTTCGCGTGGAAGTAAAAAATTGACGAGTATCGTGTGTAGCCGCGTTACCATGCAGAGACCTAATGACTGGCTCACATAGTAAGACCTAGCCTGCGAATTGCACCATACCATACTACCAGCCTATTTCTCTCCATTGCTGGATATAGGTCTGTCTTATGGCTCAGCATCACACAACGATTTACCTTTCTTCTGATCCATCTACCAGCGGCGAACTTATTCAACTGCCTGTCCGGAGGGCTTACCAATGGAGGGGCGCAGTGCACACTGCATTCCCACAGCCGCTGGTCGCACTCGACTGGCCACGCTACCCCTCTCATAGAAGACTAGCTTGAAATGTACTGCATTTCCCACTTTATTCTACTTTCTCAATGTATGTCGTGTTTCGGTAGTGAGTGAGATATGATATGCTAGAGCCCATTCCCATCCTATTCCCCCCCTTTTCCCAACCTATTCCCTAAATCTTTTAAATTATTCTATATCTCCAAAGGTTGGCTGGGGCATGCCAACATTTGTCATTCTGGATTAATCCGTCCATGAACGACAATATCCACTTACCATCAGGTGGACTGTATGCTCGTCTGCCACCTTTTTTCCATAAAGAAAAGATAAAAACACCGCGCTTCCCGATACGTGACCTCACGAGGGCTTTCTACCCCAACAGTTATCGGCCTTGTGACAAATGTGACCTGCATATTGCAACTTTAGCATGCTGATTCAACCAGCTGTGTAGGTGACTTCAATCAAAGACTGATTGTAGAGATACTTATAAATTTAATTTTTTTCTCGATTTAATTAATTAATTAAATTTAATTTAGCAACCAAGCGATAGATAGATACAAACATCCTCAATGTTCCGTCGATATCGTATAATTAAATCGACTCACAAAGGGTACAAATGATGTTTCTGATTTTTAAACTAAACAGGGCAGAGTGATTGTAGCACAGAATAACTAATATTCACAGGTCGGAATTAGGTAGTGTGATTTATGTACTTGCAATGATATCATAGAGCAAAAGAATAATATGGATATTCCTAAAATCCCGGGATTTCAGTTTAAAGCGTATTAAAAATCCCATGATAGATTAGATATAATTGTGGGTTAATGTTTGTAAATATAAAAACTGCAACTGAATGTTAACGTGTGTAAATCGTTAATATATTAAGTACTATTGAATAATTTTGTTTTATTTATCTTATCTCTGAGATATCGACACAATCCTAAAAACCATCACGATACCTTGAGATAGTAAATACATATACTATTGGCAATAAATTACAGTTCCCGGGATTATTATTCAGAAAATCCGTGAAATGTCCATGTTCATATCAACATTTCGTTGCAAGTACATAAATCACACTGCCCTAATTCCAACCTTTGCATAAAGTACAAGTACAGAAGACTCACTCCCTAATAACTCTACATAAAACCTACAACAACAGCTACAAAATAAAATTTTGTTCAGCGCGAGCCAAATTGAATCCTGCGCGCATCAGAGAAAGGCGATTTTACGCTGAACCGCTGAAGGTCACGCACACAATGCCACTCCGTACGTGATTCGCAAAGGTTGTCTGTCACCCATAATTATAATATTAGGGCCTTACCTATGAAATTACCGTTTGTTAATAATGGCCGGTTTGAACTTAGTTATCAGCGCCGGCTCTAGCCCATGTAGCGCCCGGGTGCAATCAATACCCTGGCGCCCTCTAGTAGGCGTGCGATCAAAATGGAATACTTACAGTTATATTTTCACCAGTGATCGTAAATTCGGGTGCAAATGGTGCAATTATAAATGTGTAGAGCATATATGGGCAACAACCAGCCCGCGGGCCGGATCCGGCCCGCTGTAAGATATGATCCGGCCCGCGAGACATTTTGAAAAAACCCAATTAAAAAATTATTACATTAGGTACTTATACTCACGGGAGTGACAGTGAGGCGGCAAACATCAAATCCTTTGATGTTTGCCGCCTCACTCTTTGATAATCGCCGCCACTCGGCTTGCTCGATCAAATTCTTTGAGGTTTGCCGCCTCACGGGCGACACATCAAAAGATTTATTGCTTCTCAATTATTCTAAACTAGTTTATTCCAGATTATTCCTTCATTTTGCCTATATAAGCGGGTGGATGGCCCGAACGTTAGTTCAGTTCTATTTGAGCTATGTACCGAGGTGATAACTTGGACAAGCGATATCCTAGCGAACTGCTCGAGCCGTCAACTTGCTTTGTGACTTTGTGTGCATCTTGAGTGGTTACTAACTATAGTTTGTTATTAAGTTTATTGAACGAAAAGTAAACAAAAATGATGTCTGGTGGAAAGAAACGAAAAGTAGATACAGAGGGTCGCCAGTTTCAAGAAAAATGGATTGAAGAATTCTTTTTTATCTTGCACAATGGTAAGCCTATTTGTTTGCTGTGTAATGAATCCATTTCAGTAATGAAAGAATTCAATATAAAGAGGCATTACTCAACTAAGCATGCTACGCTGCACTCACTGACAGGACAATTAAGAACAGACAAAATCCAGAAGCTTACCGCAAATTTGGAAAAACAGCAACAAATGTTTCATAAACAAAGAACACAACTTGATAATGTTGTGAAAGCTAGTTTTATAGTTAGCTCAAAATTGGCAAAGGCATTAAAACCATTTGCCGAAGGAGAATTTATCAAGGAGTGTATGTTAGAAGTTTGCGGTATTTTGTGTCCTGAAAAGAAAAATGAATTTGAAAAAATTAGTTTGTCAAGACGAACTGTTGTTCGACGTATAGAAATGATGGCTAATGATATAAAAACAACATTGACTGACCGTATGGCTGGTTTTGAATCATTTTCCATAGCATTAGACGAGAGCACCGATTTGTCTGACACAGCTCAACTGGCTATATTTATTCGAGGTGTTGATAAGGAGTTCACTGTTACTGAGGAATTGCTTGCTTTACAGCCGCTAAAAGGAACCACTACAGGAGAGGATATTTTTATTGAAGTTCAAAAGGTATTCACAAGTTTTGGCTTGCCATGGTCAAAATTAATTGGAGTATGCACTGATGGTGCACCTTCTATGGTCGGCTTATGTAAAGGTTTCATCGGAATTTTGAATGAAAAAGCAACAGAATTAAATGTGCAAAAAGATGATTTGATAGTCCTTCATTGCATTATCCACCAACAGAACTTGTGTTCTGAGTCGATTCGACTCCAGAATGTTATGAATGTGGTAGTAAAAACCATCAACTTTATTCGATCCCGAGGGCTTAACCATCGTCAGTTCAAGGCGTTTTTGGATGAAATATCAGCTGAATATAACGACGTAACATATTATTGTGAAGTCAGATGGCTGAGCAAAAGAAAAATGTTGAAACGGTTTTACGAGCTTAGAAATGAGATAGCAGACTTTATGAAAATAAATAAAAGATAAACCACTATCTGAATTAAGTGACCCAGAATGGATATGTGACTTAGCATTTCTGGTCGATCTTACAGGCTATTTGAATGATTTAAATTTGAAACTTCAAAAACAAGGACAGTTAGTAAATGATTTGTACAGCCATTTGAAAGCGTTTCAGATCAAACTACGCTTGTGGGAGTCACAGATGCTGTCTGGTAACAGTTACCATTTCAACACGCTCTCTGCGTATGAAAATATTGCTTATGCTCAATATGCTGAAGAACTCAAGTTACTGTCGGAACAATTTTCGAACAGATTTAGCGACTTCAAAAACATGGAAGACTGTTTCAGTTTATTTGCTACTCCTACAAAATATAATGTACAAAATGCTCCAATACACTTACAAATAGAGTTGATCGAGATTCAAGAAAACTCACTCCTAAAATCCAAATTTGAAGACGTAGGGTTGTGCGATTTCTACAAAAAATACCTAGAAAAAGACAATTTTCCGCAGCTTAGAAAATTCGCAAGAAGATTGATTTGTGCGTTTGGCAGTACTTATAAATGCGAACAGTTCTTTTCATTGATGAAAGTTAATAAATCAACACATCGTACAAGACTGACTGACGATAATTTGGAAAATTCTTTACGTCTTTGTATCAGTGGAATTAATCCAAATATCGATGGATTAGTTTCCCAAATTCAAGCTCAAGTGTCTCATTGATTTTGGTGTATTTAACTTTCGTAGTTTATTTACAATTGCAAATTTAACGATTTAATTATAATGTACCATTTTTTTAAATTTCATTTTGTTATTTTAATAAATTGTACTATAATAACATTGTCGTATTATTTCATGTCTAATATCTATCGCAAAAAATATTATCACTACTTTAAAATGCACTAAGTACTTTTAAACGCGGCCCGCGAACGTATTTGCACGCTAAAGTGTGGCCCTCAACATGTCAAAGGTTGCCCATACCTGGTGTAGAGGGTGGAAAAATATGACTATTTTTAAAGGATCCGCTCGTGGCGTGCCTTGTTAACGCCGCCGGCGTCGGCCATAACACGGGCGCAGGGCCTTTGAGAGCGCCGCGAGCAACACAGGCTCTTTGGAGGCGTCGCGAGCGGCGCTCGGCGCCCCCTTATACCCTGCGCCCGTGTGCGCCGCACACCCTACACCACAGGTAAAGTAGGCACTGTTAGTTATCTTGCGTTTCGCTTGGAATTCCAAATTCAAACTAATTTCGATTTAAAGCTTTGACATTCTGTTCCATTATCATTCATTAGTTATTCATTTGTTTTTCCGTCAAACAACATTTATCTTATATATCATTGTGTTTGCGACCATGGAAAAGATTTTTTTTATTTTCGAATATGAGTTCCGTGGTGACGGCATCGCACCACAGACGGCACGCAATATCAACGATGTGCACGTACCAAACACCGCAAACGAACGCACAAAATTTGTTATAAAATTTCTAAACGTGGACATAGTGTGAAATGGCAATTATAAATTCTCTTACATGTAGTCTCACTTTTCTGTTTTGACTAATTAAACTGTAAGTTTCAAATACACAGTGAGTACGTGTCGTAGCGAGACTTCGGGGTACTTGTGCCAGTTGCTAGGTCGCTAGCTGGTAAAAAATATTCATAATAAATGACTGCTTATGTGTGTACTTATGGCATTGTTAATGGTTAAGGGCATGGTTATGGTAAGAAAATAAATCATTTATTTGATATTTTAACGAAATAAAAAGAAATCTTTTTTGCTTGTCACAACAACGATTAAGCACATAAAAGTATAAATGGAGATACATGCAATGAAACCAGCCCTTTCGGTATCCACTACTGCACATGAGCCTGTTCATGTGCACAAGGGATGTAGGGCCTTACAGCGCCACGCTGGCCACGCGGCTTGGCGAATCTACTTGGCGAAGTGGTATAATTCCTCAGCCCTTGTGGTAGCGGCTTTGTCGCATTTTACGACACCCACGGGAAGGTTTGGGGTGGTGCTATTCTATGGCCGGCCAACACCACAACACAATACTATACCTACTCAGATGTATCTACATCTGAGTAGGTATATTGTACCGCGACAACAAAATGGAGTTAGCAAACGCTGTAGATAATCAACAGCACTGATATTCTGCCAGCATCTATATGCTCAAGGACAGTCAGTGAAGCAGGCGAACCATACCCAAAATAAAAAGATGCAGTATTTTTAGGATAATGATATGTAAGTAATTAATCTATATATCTATATATATATAAATGGATGTTGTTATATCTGTCTGAGATTAATAGACTTCGACACTATTTGAGCGATCACCATGAAAGTTGGTACGTCTATGTACTTTTTCATGGAGAAGGTTTCTATGCTATCCACTTTGTTGTAACTCGCTACTAGATGGCGCTGCAGCACATCAACTATGGCAGGACAACGTCTGCCGGGTTTGAATGTTTGACAAACAATGTTTGAATAACTGAAGTAAATTATTTAAAATTATTGAAAATGTAGACGAAGACTCCTAACTCCTATTTGATAAAGTATATACTTATACTCCTATTTATATACTCCTATATACATGGAGTATTATATACTCCTATCTTTATTGTCACCATAGCAACTAAACCTGACGCACCTTTAAATTTACCGCCACTTTCAGCATCTCTACTGCTCGTTTGATTAACATAATTAAATAGCTATATCGATGACCCTTTCTACGGCGAATCTCTTCGCTTCGCATCTTATCCCCTAAAGAAACTACAAATATCTCTCCATGACAACTACTCCTAACCATTTCATTTGCCCTCATTATTAACACATTTGAGTACCTCTAGGTTAACTCGTCACACTTAACTTTTTTTTTCCCGATTTTATCATAAGTATTGAGCAGATCAGCCTCGGTACAAAGGTCTCGGTTCACATAATGATGGACAGATTGACTCACGAACTAGCCGTAACAGGGAGCTAATGACATAATATTGACGGTCTGATGACGATAAGGCAATAGATCGTAGTGACCATTAGTATAGTAAAACTACAGGCCATCTTTACCACACGCTAGTAACGGTTTGTTTGTGTGGCAACAGAGCAGCTTTCGCGATCATAAAATTCACGTTTAGGAGATTTCTCTAAAAAGACTCCTTAACTACCTTCAATTCCAAAGTTTGTATATCTCGTATTCAATTTCAACTTTTTTATTGTTGCCTATATTTTGTGATAGCTTGTTTGCGACTCTGTTTATGTCATTGTGTATCTATTGTAGTATACATATTTATGGGAACTACACCGCCTATAAAAAAGTGGACACGTAAATCCACTTGGCCAGCGTGGCCTTTCATCCCCCATGCAAAAGATAATGTGCATTCTCATTTTCACCAGTGGGCGATAAAGGGCTGGTTACGGTATATACTTACTGCCAAATCATTGAAAATAGACTCACCAGTCGACTTTATCAAAAACAATAGCATATGAGTGGTACAAAGCATTCAAAGTAGGCCGAGAAGTAATTGAAGTCTTGCCTCGTTCTGATAGACCTTCAACGTCTTCGACTTAAAAAAATATCAACAAGGTGAAGGACATGGTCATGGTAAATCGTCGTGCTAGCTTAAGAGAGATAGCTCAGGCAGTTGACTTGTGTCACGAATCCGTTCGCACCATTTTGGTTGATGTTTTCAAGTATGAAACGCGTCATGGCACGGCTTGTTCCGAAGGAACTAAATTTTCTTCAAAAAGATACCCGCCAACAGGTTGTTACAGACATGCTTGTACGAGGCCAATGCGAATCCCCACGTTCATGAAACGCATCATAACGGGTGACGAAACGTGGGTTTATGAGTTTGACACGCAAACCAGCCAACAAAGCTTCGGAATGGCGCTTAGACTTCGGAATGTTTCATTAAAAAAATCGCGAAACTTATTTGACAGAGTAGTATATTATGTATAATTGGGCAAACCGCACCGGGCATTTTTTAATGCGATTGATTGAACGATGAAAATTAATTGAAATGTTTTGAACACAAATTATTTGGGTCTATATCTGGGTTAAATTCGAATATGAGCTAAATCGGTGCAGTAGTTCCAATATGATGATGGTGGAAATTCAAAAAATCCCAAAAAAAAAAACCAATTGTGACGTCTATACATATAAATTATACAAATGTTGTTTAATATGGGTTCGTAAAGCTCGTAATTGACATTCACTGCTGTTGGCATGTATCGTGGAGGTCCATAGGCAACGACAGTACTTACCACCAGGTGGACTGTTTGCTCGTCTGTCACCTTCTTTCTATAAAAAAAAATACCCATTCATATCATTCGTTGTGAACATGAGACGTGTATAATAACTCGCGCCACCATGACCGAGATGCAGCTCATTCTACAATGTACTAAGTAGGTATGCGCGTAACTACTGTGGTAAAAATTACCAGCGACACAGAGTAGGTGGAGATGTAGAGGTGTACTGCCCATAAAAATTAAGAAAAAACAATTTTAATACATATGTATTTTTTTTATAAAATCAAGCTAATAAAAGAAAACTAATGGCTCCTAACGTATCGAAACCTTTGTTACGTTTAGTGTAACAAAGGTAATCTATACTATCTATACTAATATAATAAAGAGAGAGTTTGTTTGTGAGTCTCTGTGTATGTGCAGAGTATCTACGGAACCACCGCCCTATTTGAAAAATTCTTTCACCATTTGAAAGGTACACTATTCCAGATGGACATAGGCTATATATTATATATATTTATTATGTGCAGAAAAAATTGCCGGGCATGCGACGCATGCAGGGCACAGCTAGTATATTATAAGAAGAAACAAAAGATTCTTACAGAATCGATATGATTTCTGTATCTAGTCAAATATCAGATTATACACAAAATGCACGTAGTACTTCCACAAAGCATAAAACATAACACAGTTTATATATCTTGACAAAATTTATTATACTGTGGCATTATTACTACGAACTACAATACTAATTACCATAGTTCGATAGGGCGGCGAGTCTGGGCGGGGCACGGTTGTGAGCAGAATAATTAATTAATTTCTGAATTAAAATATCTTGAAAACTTTTTATATTGCATATAAAATGTTTATATAGTATAATATTCTTATTTTTTTTAATTTATATACAAATAGTTCATAGCTTATTATATATAAATTATGTATGAAAATAATATTTGACAATTAATAAGCCAATTACAAACTACTGCGGTATAATCCAATAATGTGTAAAGCTTACATAGACAATATAATAATCTATATTAATTATAATGTAAACGTTCGTTTGTTCAAAATCTCAAATCTCCGAAAGTTCTTCACCGATTGCTTTGAAATTTTGACACAACGTTGCATTCTAATACGCGCGTGTTTTTATATATCTATCGCAGGGTAAAAACATGCTTTTTACCCAAAAACTGATAAAAACAGGGTAAGCGCCATCTGTTGGACAGCCATAGCAACGCGTGGCCGGGAACATCTAGTAATATACAAACTTTTAATATAAAATGTATGAAAGTTTACTAAAAAAAGATGAAACTGACTGAGATTACGATCTCAGAGGTCACAAAACAGAAATGGAGCATTATATATATATATTGCATTCACATCCTCGCATGAGTGACTTAACTCTTTCTGTCGTCTACCACAGCGGCTACCACAAGCCCTCTAAAAGAATGGACTCGCCAACCTGCTTGGGCAGCAGCGTGGTGTTTTAAGGCCATACATCCCCCATGCACAAGACAATGTACGCGAGGAGGCCCATGTCCAGCAGTGGATACTCAAAGGGCTGGTTGCTTTGCATTGTATTGCATGAGTGAATGAAATCTCTATAGTAGGGGACATATGTTTGCATGTAAGACCATGTTTGCAACTTAAATATTTTCTAATTCATGTCTTGTTAATATTCTAATGAATCTGCAAAGATCTTTTTGATATGAATTTGTCTTTTCTAGTGTTCGAATGAATCAAACGTAATTTTCTTGAATCAAGTAGGTACCTTAATTACAAAAGAACACTATTTTTTTTAATTGTCCATTACCAAATTAATGTTTGCAATGAACGTATAAATGATCGGGGAACAAAGACTGACCAGTAAATACCTTTTTTTGTACACTTTTCATCAATTAATTTACAAGATTGGCTATTAATGAGAGTTAAATGGGAAGTTGCATGCTTAAGAGAGAGGTGAACGGATAGAAAAAATGTGTTAGGATGCTTCTATGACCTCCACGAATCGTCTGTGATTAGACCTTGAATTCACGTTTATACTACATTATTAAAAGATTTTTTTTTTTGTTTTCATTACTTATATTCGTATCATGGTTTCTTATGTCTTAAAACCGAATCTGGAATCTTTGACCTATATTTACAATTTTAATAGCTCACTTAGTTACCTCAGTCATTTACTTATTTGTTGTATTTCCTTTCCAAAGTACATTTTACATAATAGCAAAAGCTATATAATATTTGGCACCTAGTATAAATATGTATTTTCTTCTTGTAATATCTGGTGGTCCTCAAATTAGACAGGGCCTATGTTTTAGGGGCACAAGTGTAGGTGACAGAGTTCTTGCTGAGCCATACAGATACTTAATAAACCTAGTTAGTTTAAGTAATTACTACAAAACATTGAATATAAATACTATAAAAGTTGATACGTACAAGCAGAATTGTTATACAAAGCAAAATTACAAAATATATTATAATTAGGACGACAATTTCACAAATTCAAATTTACAAATCGATGTTAATTCTGAGTTATTTGAACGATTGTCTTTTCTAAATCATCATGCGAACACAATGACGACCCAACGTCGATCATACACACGGACAAGCTGACATTGGCCCGTGCACTCTGAATGGCCGGTGCGCAATCATCAATGTCAAATGACTTAACTACCCTTCCATTTACAACAAACTCCAACTTATTACCTACTTATAAAGTCTTATTTCGCGTAACAGATTTGCAAGATAAGCTGATTTGTACCTGAGAAGTCCTTCAAATATGTCATTTGACATTAAATCTACACTTCAATGTTTCTTCTGTTTCCAATGGGAAAATACTTTGTTTAACAATGACCTGTATTTATGCGTCAGAATGCTGTATATTGGATGTTTTTTGTTTGCTCGTAAAGTGAAACTTGATGTTTTGAATTTCAAATTTTTGTAATATGACTTCCGGATATCAACTATCAAGTTCAAAGACTTTCCATTTGAAAATCAAATTACAATAGCTAGCAGCACAATTAGCACAATAGCTAGTTGGTACGTTGGTACATCAGTTAGTACGTCAACATTATCGTGTCTCATTGAAGTCCGTAAAGCACATAATCCCACGAATTAAGTTAATGTTGAATCAACATTAGCTTCTATCAGTTTATTTTTGGACGTTATATGATACCTTGCAAGATATATTGTCAATTATTTTATTGCTATTAAAAAATCTCCCTTGATTCTTGCGCTTGATCTTCCTATTTCTACTTTATTAGGAATGCCATCTACAGAAGTCCTAATTAATATAGGATAATATTTTTTTTCTCTCTTGAAGGTGAACTTTTTATTGCACACCAAAGAATACAGTGAAAGTAAATTAGAAATAAATAACTACACAAACTTTAGAAGTCTACTTCTACATAAGGATATAAGAATATATTGTCTCCTTATTTCCTTTTACGATCAGGTTGCCACAATCACACATAGGGTACCTTATGGTCCCTGTGTCGTGTGATTGCGTCACCCGGCCAACACCACAACAGTTAAGTCTCTAAACTTTGATATGTTATGAAATTATGGATGTGAAACTTATATAATTTATTTATTTATAAATTTTCAATAAATTCTCTGTTTCATTGTAATTTAAGGTTTTTAACCATTTACTAACCCCATTCTTGATATTATATTTGTTTAAAAAGTATATACTCAAGTGCTTGCTTATCTGGTTATATACATGTGGACCAATAATGTGAAAGTGACGTTTGGAAAACACAGTTCGATGTTTTTCAATACTGAAGACTAAGTCTTTCCGACGCTTATTTTCAATTAAGTTCTTATCAAAAGGGATAGAATTATGTGTGCGCAATATAACATTAAGAACAAAAAGCTGTCTCACTGTGAGCACTTGACTATCAGAATAAATCTTAGAGGTTGCATATAGATTTGGTTTCTTGTAGATAACCTTTAGTACCTACTGCCCTCTGTGCCCTTTCAACTTGTAACATTGCAGTTTTATCAGCTCCACCCCAAACGGCTATACAATAAGTTAGAAGCGATTGACAGAGGGCGAGATATGTCATTTTTAGTGTACTAAGGTTTGCAACCTGTCGGAGAATTTTAAATATATTAATTAATTTTCTAACTTTAGAGGTTAAATTTTGGATATGTTTATGCCAATTTAATGTATTGTCTATAGTTACACCCAAGTATTTAATATCTGAGGTTCTACTCAAAGGCAGACAAGAGCAATCCCTAAGAGAGTCAGAACATTTATGGACTCGTATAGTAAACGTATCACAAGGTTGAGAGGATTTACGGTGAGAGAAAGTGAGGAATTTGGTCTTCGAAATGTTTAGTGTTAGCTAAATTGGTTTTAGAATCCCGAATTTTTTGATAAATAACCAAGTTTTTTTTTAAATAAACCCTGTTAAACCCAACAAGATTTTTTTTTAATAATAATTTTATCTTTATTTGTTATAAATTTGGCGAGGCCCCAGACACTTTTAAAAGTAGGATTAATCTGGAGGAACCCAAGGAATAACAGCTTTATATACAACTCTCCTGTCCAATATGACTTGATTTTGCAAGGAATTGTTCAATTCTGAAATCTAAAAAGTCACGGTACTACTCATGACGTAAGCATAATAAAACAACTGTATAAAGTAATTTCAAACTCCTTTTGTAAAGATTACCAAGATTATGTCGGCATGTTTGCGTATATGAAATTAGCCGTTATTTCCAGTGATTCAAGGTTGGTACCGGTTGAAAGGTGTCAGCACGCGACTCGTTCCGCTGGTAGCCGCTGATGAAGGACGCGCAGTCATGTTAAATTGATTCTAGTCGATTATCTGATGCATCAGTAGAGCTATTCTGAAACCAAAATTCGATGGAAAAATTATAGGGAGGTTGTATTCAATGTGTCAAATTATGATTTAATGGAGTTTAATTTGTTATTTGAGAATTCAGTGAGTTTTAATATGTAGAAAACCCCGATAAAAACTAACCCGATCTTATGCATGTATTAAAGGCACCAGAATTTTTTTCGTTTTTCTTGCTATTGGAATAAAAACAAATTAATAGAAAACTTTGTACTTTATTCAGTAATATGTAGTTTTTAACATGATCTATCAGGGCGATGAAACCTTCCCGCTTTTATGAAGTTCATATTTTTTTTTGAAGAAAAAAGTTGTTCAAAGTTCATGTCAATATGGTTCACATCGTTTTTCTTAAGAAATGTGCCAGTAACTGCAATAAATTGTAGTCTGACGGTGCAATGTCTTCTTCTTGTATATAGGTAGGATGTGGTGGAACTTCCAAAGCAAGCTGGGAAATTGAAACAACTAATTTTAAAGTTGGTAAATCTTAACCAGTCTGTAAATCCATGTCGACATGACGTCACAAATTGTCGAATGAACAGACTAAAGCATGTTGTGATTGTATCATGTGAAAGACTATGTCTAAACCCTATTGTAAAATATCTATAACAAAGTAGTTTTAAATAACAGGTCAGTTCATTGTACAGAAACCATCATCACTATTTAAACTAGATTAGATCTTACTACTTCTTCTTAGAGTTTAAAATGGCTTGGAAAAGTTTTACATAACATGGAACATGTAACAGCAGTGGTACTTGACTGTACTACAGGTGCAACATTTGTTTTGAAAACTGTTCAGTAATAGCTTGTTAGTGCATAGTACAGACGTGTCTTTGTTTGGACAATTTCTGAGAGAGTTTGAAATTGTGATTACAGTGGCATTTTTAATTTCGAAATTTGTGACTTGTGATTTAGTTCCTATTATTATAGTTCTAGAAAAATCAACACGTAGATACATAGATCATACATCATCAACACAATAGATCATAATTCATATGAAAAATACATTATTACTATATTTATTTTCGCTGCGTTTGGGTCACATCCTTACAGTTTTCTCATCCGTCCTTTGAAATACTTCCTTTTATAATCATCTCTTGTAACGTCCAGATAAAATGTGATATTATTTGAGTAAATGAACCTTATTATCTGTTTTGATTTTCTAGATCTTGAAACTGTTGCTGAATATGAAAAATAACATTTCTTTTTATACCGTAAATTAGGTCTGAACGCGTAAAATCTAAGGTTTTCGTAAAATCAACGTTCTCAACTCAAATGAACACGTTCAAGGAACACATTCTCAACGTTGGAATTAATCACTGGATAGATCTCTGCACTCCAAAAATCCTCTCTACCGAACGTCACGACTATCCCAGGATTTTGCGTGAAGCGATTGAAAATAAGAAATATAAAAATTTCAATCGGTATGTAAACTGTCAACGACGTGGAATCCAGGTATTAACAAAGCCTTGCGATTTACCGTCGTATACTGGCGCGGACATCTTTCGTATAGTATGTCGCAGCCTTTCCGAATGTGAATATGACATGTGGGTAGTTGATAAAACTGCTCGCAGCTCCCATCTTGGTCTACCCGCCTCATCAGTCAACTCGCGACCGCGGCCGGTGTAATGTTCCTTGCCGAAACGTAGAGTAGAAATGAAAGGTAAACAGAAACCTTCAATTCTACGTGTTCAGATCCGTTTTTTACAATATAAAAAGTGTACAAAACGCGAAAGTTAATTTTTTTTTGTTGATCAATCTTAAAGGACAAATAAAGCTTGTGTATATATATATAATCGTGAAACAACGAGATTTTATGTAAAATCTTAAATAACGTCACAAATATCAATAGTTTTATATTAAAAAAAAACGCGGGAATTTCAAAAGGGGAATCTGTGACTATTTATCATACAACTTATTATCACACTCTAAAAGCAACATTAATACAATGACTTTGGCATCTATCATACTCGTATTATATATCTTCATATAAATCAAGTGAATAGTAAACCCGATTGATAAATGGCGTCAGAATTATACCGTGAATGATTTACTAGTAAAATCCCAAAATTCTGATTAACCCTACACAAATGTCGTTACACCAACAATACTATCTGCACACCAGCTGACTGTACGACAACGAATGTTTCTTTTATCCAATTCTTATCGTGCTTAACAATTGCAACATTTTTTTTTTACAAATGCTTCAGTTAACGGACAAAAAAAATGTAATAGGTGTTTGTTTCTTTAATTTCTATAATCTGTACTAATGTAATAAAGAGGTAAAATTGTGTGTTTGTATATTGGGGGTAATCTCTGGAACTACTGAAGCGATTTCAAAAATTCTTTCACAGATAGGGAGCTACATTTTTTTTTTAATATAGGCTATATTTTATTTAAAAAATATTTAAAAAAAAAATAAAAAAAGACATAAACCGAAGCGAAGCGAGGGCGGGTCGCTAGTAATAATAATTTATATAAGGTTCAATCTTCGTGTAAATAAAAAAAAATTGTTGGTAATCCCGATTTCAGATATATTCTTAATTTACAGTTTTGCATATTATGACTTAAAGCAGATGATCAATTTCGTTGTTTTTGATGTGCAGTTAAGAAAGTACATTTGTTCAAATAGTGATTATTTTGTGTTAGTTTAAATACTATTCATTTTGAAATCGTTGCTTTTTCCATTTATTGTATTCAAATCGTAGTTTAATGACACAAAATATAAACTTCATTCGGAATCAAAAAGCGTACAGCCTATGATACAAATATAAATATTATGTAGAGCGTGATAATAATCAAACAGCGTGTTCAGTAGTCTGTGAGAGTTGCATTACAAGTACATCATAATCCATGCTTTTCAGACCAAACTCAATGTTCTCGTCCAATATCAAATCAAATATTTTTTCCATACAAATATTTACACCCGTTTCAACTTTAGGATTTGAATTTTGAGAAGTCCCTTTTAGTAAGTGTTTACGTCATAATAGGAAGTTACTGTCCATACATTTTTCTAGCTTCAGTGTTTCCGCTCTGCGTTGATGAGTCAGTCAGTCGGGACTCTTTATATGTATATAGGTAGATAGATTTGTTGAAACATTGACTTTGTTGTATGTTGCTTAACTTGTGCTACAATGTATAAGTCTAGCTGGATAGCTAAAATTATCGCCAATATATGGATGTTTACTGCGTTTGATTCTGACTTTGTAGATGTCTAATGTTTGCGCAGCAGTCCGTAGTTATTAATATCTCGTCACTAACTTAATATTTCTTGTAATTAACGCTTATGTTTTTATTAAAATTTATTGTTGTAATATGTACGGTATTTGTTACGCTCCGTTGCGAAATAATGTCACGGGCCGGTTCATACGATAAACATTTGTACGTATTAAACACGATTGATCGTTTCTATTACTAATCATTTATTTATATCCAAGGCTCATTGCAGCCTTTGCTTCCAGTGAAGTTTATTTATTTATTTACTATATAGTTAGATTCAATGTCAAAGTCATAATATCATTATATCCATGCAGGAACAAGTTGATAAGTCAAAATCAAAGGTTTGTTCAAGGGTACATCTAAAAGGGCTTGTATTTAAACGAGCTGCAAACCACGATCAACAAAACAACCTGTTTTTGAATAACTGAAGTAAACAATATTAAATTACTAAGAATGTCTCCACCAAGTTAACGGACTCCAATATCTTTATGGTCAACCTAAATCTAACCCACTTTTAAGTTTGCTATCGTCGATTTTTGTTTCTCATTTAAAAGCTCAATGTTTGCTCTCGCTTTGAATATCGAAATATCACTCTAATGCTGAAATAAATTTCTCTGGAGCTGTCGAGTGTTCAAAGATTTAAATGTATTATTGGAAAGTGAGAAAACGTGTCAGAACTTCTTAGAATTGTGTATATTTCAAGTTATCAACTTCCTGCCGTGGACTGAAATCGTCTTTAGATATTAATACAACTTTTTTTTTTCTCACTGACATACTACGGTCCTTTTATAACATAATTTATTACATACTTTTTATTAGATACTTTACATTAAAAACTCGGTTCGCGATAAGAATGCAATGAGTCGCCGCTTAAGACAGTAGACGTCACCTTCTTTGACCAATAGTGTAACAGACCTAAGGATTCTAAAGAACACTATTGGTCAGGAAAGGTGGCGTCTACTGTCAAGCGATATCTCAGGAATTTAGTTGAGAATTATTGTAACTCACCTCAGAAATGAACCAACACATACTAACCTTTCTACAATTGACCAACATTAAGTACGGTTGACGGGCTATAAAATTTCATGGCTTCAAGAAAATCAAGCTAAAACACTGTTTTCAACGAGAAATTGAAGATTTTTAAATGGATTCCGCACGAGAGCTGGTCGTGTTAGTGCAAATCATACAATGTTCAAGGTCGATGTTGCTCTCCGTTGATCACTCGCAGGTAATTTTCTGTCTTATAATCACGCGACTCCGCTTGTGTGAACACAATGTCTAGACAAATCCAATCTTATTTCATCAAATCTTTACATTAAAAAAATAGTATACCCTATGGTATACTATTTTTTTAATAGTGATTGATTATCCACCCTCCCTTTGATCATCCACCAGTTAAACACGAGCCTCATCATGCACATTGTTCTATGCATGAGAAGCTGGCGAGTCATATTTAGTGCTGAAGTAGTTTTACAGCGCTTGTGTTAGTCGCTATGTTACCCCGTAGTCGTCGTTTGCAACACCTCCGGTGTATGGGCCTATTCTACGACACCACGCGACCAAGGTTTCCTTACCCTAATCTTAATTACATTAAAGAACTTCCTTTGTTTAAAATCCAACATCATTTAAAACGATGACTCATTGGACAACTTCATTATTGTCTAGATTAGATGAATTTTATAGTGGTAAAATCAAAATTAGCATTTTATCACTTATTGATTTTGACCCCTTGACCTTATTGACCCTATCTCTTCCCGCGGCTGTCGTAAAAGGCTACTAAAGTATAAATAAGCCGGCTACTACAAGCGTTGAGGAACTACACCACCTCTAAAAAAGTGGACTCGCCAAACCGCTTGGCAACCGTGGTGTCTTAAGGCCATACATCCCTCATGCACAAGACAATATCCATGAGGAGGCGCATGTCCAGCAATGGATACCAAAGGGCTGGTTGAATAGAATTGATATTGATTTTATTAATTATCATAACACATGCAAGTTGACGTAAAAACGCAGATGATGTTGACATTTATTTTGTTAAATTAATATTTGTAACATTTAAAGAAACCTCTTGTTGTATAAATAATCATGCAGTCCACCCGGTGGTGTGTGGAAATTGTTGCCCGGCGATATCTACATCAGTCCAGACTCCGGAGTGACAAACATTGGTCCGTCGCCGTATGCGCTGCCTACCTTTTTAGACTCGGGAATGGATTTGGAAAAATGGAGAGGATTAGGGTGGGAACCTATATCATAAGAAATTATGAAATACATAAAACAAAAGATAAATATTAATTTCTTAGTTACCTGCCACTATTAATTTGCCTTTGCCTATCTATACATATAATAAAATTGTAACAGGCCGATGTCTGTACATTATAGATATTGAAAAAAAACTAATATTAGTCTTTATTAGAGCAACAGAAGCCAAAACAACAGTTTTGAGAAATTTTGTCTGTCTGTCTGTCTGTCTGTATGTTTGTACACGCATCACGCAAAAACTACTGCATGGAATTGAATGCAGTTTTCACCGATGTATTGCTAGAGGTCTAACTTAAAATATAGGCTCCATTTTGCCGCAAGAAAATATCTTATTCCGATTGTTTTAAATTTAATAAACCGAAGCGAAGTGAGGGCTGGTCGCTAGTAAGACTATAAAATTCTGATTCTCAGGTTGTGTTTTAAAACATGTTTGATATAGACCCTTAAAAGTTTTTATAAAATAGTTTTGCAAAATTCATAATCGATCTTGTCTTGTGTAACATCGTAGCGGCCAGTCCGTATATAAACAACCTTAAACTCAACTGTTTCACGTCATTGTCACATATTGTTTGAAAATACATTTAGCGTTTTACGTAACACGTTGACGACCGGTGACCGACAATTATGGCGTTTGAAAAGTTAATTCGCGGGAATTCGGTCAAGGTGTGACAGATGGCGCTTGTGTCCCGCGGTCTCTGTACCGGTAGTTGATCTATGCATTTTCAACCAGGTTTTTTTAATATTGTATGTAAAGGATTAGTCTTTGACTATTAATCTCTACGAGTCGTATCCCATTTACTGCACACGTGTCGGGAGTTGTTCACAATAAAGGTCTGAAATCTGTCGCATTATATGTAGTCGGAAAAGTTCGCGGCCTTTTTGTATGTATGACTTTAGCGTGCTATATTTCTGGCAACATTGATCACTGGCGGGAAGTAGTGTACCGTTTGACAGCTGACTTTTTTTGTAACGGCGGCAAATTGAAATTACAAGTTAAAAGTTTTATCTCTTTATAAAGGGTGTTTTTTTAGAGGTATAGAACTTTAAGTTGGCAACACTGTTTTAACTGGGGGCCATTTTGTCAGCTGTCAAGTGATTTGTGTTTAGTTTGGTTTGGCATTTCAACATGAATAGACTGACGCCTGAACAACGCTTCCAAATTGTGCAAATTTATTTTGAAAATAATGGTTCTGTTCGAAATACGTATCGCGCACTACGTCCATTTTACGGTCAACATAATCGTCCATCAGAGCAATTAATTCGACTAACTATGGACCGTTTTCGCACCACGATTACTCTAAATGATAATACGGATCTACAGAGACGTCGTACAGTGCGTACAGAAGAAGCCATTGCTGCTGTAGAGCGTAGCGTAGAGGAAGACCGGAATCAGTCTATCCGCCATCGTGCACAGGAATTGGATATGTGTCCATCCACTTTATGGAAGATTTTGCGGAAAGATCTTGGTTTACGTGCTTACAAAATCCAACTCGTGCAAGAATTGAAGCCACGCGATCACCTAGCAAGGCGTAGATTCGGTGAATGGGCCCAAAACAAGATTGCCGTTGATCCCGATTTTCATAAGAGAATTTTGTTTAGCGATGAAGCTCACTTTTGGTTGAATGGCTACGTCAATAAACAAAACTGCCGTATTTGGAGTGAAGATAATCCTCAAGTGTATGTTGAGACACCGTTACATCCAGAAAAACTGACTGTTTGGTGTGCTTTATGGGCTGGTGGAATCATTGGTCCGTACTTCTTTAAAAACGATGCTGGCCAGAACGTTACAGTCAATGGTGACCGCTATAGAGCCATGATTACTGACTTTTTCGTTCCTCAATTGAACAACCATGATGTGCAGGAGCTGTGGTTTCAACAAGACGGCGCAACATGTCACACAGCTCGTGCCACAATTGATTTACTGAAGGAAACGTTTGGTAACCGCATAATTTCACGTTCCGGACCCGTGAATTGGCCTCCAAGATCGTGCGATTTAACGCCGCTAGACTATTTTCTGTGGGGATATGTGAAGTCGCTAGTCTACGCCGATAAGCCCGAAACGATCGACCACTTGGAGGACAACATTTGCCGCGTTATTGCCGATATACGGCCACAAACGTTGGAAAAAGTTATTGAAAATTGGACCTCCAGATTTGGATTACGTCCGAGCCAGCCGTGGCGGTCATATGCCAGAAATCATATTTAAATTATAATGCCAAAAGATTATCTTTTGAATTTTATGTCAATTTTAAAAATTCATCCTTGTTTTATTCCATTTCAAAGTTCTATACCTCTAAAAAAACACCCTTTATTTAATTTGAATGTAAAATTACATTCAAGAGAAGTCCGTATGAAACGTTTAAATCAGTTTTTCACTCGGTAACCCCAAAATTTTTATAGCGATGGGATAAAGGCTCTACTATAAAAATGGCGAAAGATAGTCGAATTAAATGGACACTATTCCTTTCAATAAATATTTATGTAATACAAAAAAGTCTTTATTATTTTCATTATAAAAAACAGCGAACTTCTACCTATTTTCCTAACCGATAAGTGATCGGAGCTAATCTAGGCCTAGAGCTAAAGCTAATCTTCTAGAGCTAATCTTAAAATCTAGGCCACGTACACACACGCGTACGCGCGATCGCTTGTGCGTGTGTGTGTGGTCCTTGTAAATATTGTGTTCCTACGGTATTCCTAATGTATCCAAAATAATTGTCATGGCAAATTTTAAACTCATTACCCATTCTGTTTAGTTTGTTACCAAGCCAAATGGAACTCGAGACGTGAAGTTGAGTTTTGTTTGATTATTGTAAAAATTGTGTATTAGGCGTGTTTTGTTTCGTGCGTGCTGTTTGTGATAATCAAATAAATGCATGGTACTGCGTTTTTCGTGTGCTTCCAAGGAGTCCTGTTCTGTCCTCAGTAAACCTACTATCACTTTACTTAGCGACCGCTGACTTACTCCGACGCGACTGGCATTGGCAAATACGTTTTAGACTTTGAAATTACGAAGAAAACTTACACGGGCAGAATGTGTTATTTCACCCTTGCATTTCAGCGGGAAATCGAGGACTGAAGTCTTGTTTAATTATTGTTAAATATTGTATATTAGGGGGTTTTTTGGTTTAAATAATAAATTAATTTTTTGGTTTGCTCGTTTAATAAACTTCGAAGTGTTTTCTGTGCGTAATGTTTACGAAGCAGGATGTGGTGCTGGTTCCTCTTCCAATAATGACACACAATTTAAATGTGTTAGTGAACTGTATTTTTTAATTATAATTATCACAAAGGCTCATGGCTTGTCATAGACCAAAAAAAAGTCAGATTTAAATATTGGCCAGTATAAAAATAAATTGAGGACCAGACAGCGACTTTTAACTCTGTGTATAATTGAGGACCAGACAGCGACTTTTAACTCTGTGTATAATTGAGGACCAGACAGCGACTTTTAACTCTGTGTATAATTGAGGACCAGACAGCGACTTTTAACTCTGTGTATAATTGAGAACCAGACAGCGACTTTTAACTCTGTGTATAATTGAGCACCAGACAGCGACTTTTAACTCGTGTGTATAATTTAGGACCAGACAGCGACTTTTAACTCTGTGTATAATTGATGACCAGACAGTGACTTTTAACTCTGTGTATAATTGAGCACCAGACAGCGACTTTTAACTCGTGTGTATAATTTAGGACCAGACAGCGACTTTTAACTCTGTGTATAATTGATGACCAGACAGTGACTTTTAACTCTGTGTATAATTGAGAACCAGACAGCGACTTTTAACTCTGTGTATAATTGAGCACCAGACAGCGACTTTTAACTCGTGTGTATAATTTAGGACCAGACAGCGACTTTTAACTCTGTGTATAATTGATGACCAGACAGTGACTTTTAACTCTGTGTATAAGGGTGTAATCTTGTACAGTTTGTGATAGTCAAAAGCATCAGACTGCATTTTCTCCGTGCTTATAGTCGTAACTTTGGTCGGGCCCAAAACTTAAATGGTGTAAAATCCGAGGAGACCCCCTTGGTGAGGCGTTCGTTGACTGTAACAGGTCAGTATTCAGTGACGGTGACGGACCAGCTCTTATAGTTAGACCCTAAGACTAAGCAAAAATACTATTATTTTTCCAATCCCTAGTTTTTGAGTTACGTAACCGTCTCGCAGGTTACAGAAAGTCAGCTTTATGAGCGACAGTTTTACGAACTATTGTTTAGAAGTTCCAGTTGCTAGCTTTGTTTTCAATTACCTTAACGTTTATTGGACATTAAAATTGTCTGCGTCGCGGTACAAATGATTAAGGTAAAGTTTAAATCTACAGGTTGAAAACTAAATAGATACATAGATTGTTTGTTTGTTGTACATCAAAACATGTTGCAAAAAGACAATAAGTAACGCGAAAATTGTCACAGGCGACGCCTTATCGAAAAAAACAAAGGGGTTATTGTAAGTACGTAGGATCAGTTTACGCCTGGGACTGGCTCCTGAAATACAGGTTTCCCTAGTTTGGAAGTCAGAGCATTAATTTATTTATACCCTATGTAATGTCAATAAAGATTTTAGATTTTGATGTTTGATTTTGGTATTATAAGTCCATATTGCTAGTCAATTTACAACGTGGAATGAATTGCCTTGCACTTCGTATTATAAACGCGTAATACGAACGGCTGATTCATATGTTCAAAATCGCTCAGCGAGCTGATGCTCGGAGTTTCTTTACAAGTGATAACCATGTTGAAGTGGGAATGAGCTGGTCATATTTGTCACAGGGCTGATAACGGATAGTGTAGATGAGATTCAATGCTTCACTGTTAGTACGTAATTGTACGTAATGTGAGGCGACTAAGGGATAACAAAGTCACTACCTCAAACCCTAAGGAAGTACACCACCACTGAAAGAGTGAACTCGCTAACTCGATTGGCCAGCGTGGCGTCGGGCCACAGCGCGTCGCACTTCAACACACATTGATAGTGATGGGTAACTCCGGAGTTAATGAATCAAAAGAGTTGAATCCGCGGGCGGAGCAGAATCCCTTAATTGTTCCATAGAATTGTTATTCATTCCGATTCCGGCGCCGATCATAATCGTCAGTGTAATCGCGTAATATGCGCGAACTTTTAAGGCCACACAACTCTCATGCACGAGACATGTGCATGAGTGCTGGAGAGGGAGGGTGCACGCTGCAATCCAACAGCCGCTGGGCGCTCTTGACTGGCCTCGTTACCCCTCTCTCACAGAATACTACCTTGAAATGTACTGCATTTCCCACTTTATCATATTCTCCAATGTATGTACGTATTTCGGTAGTGAGTGAGAAATGCCAGAGCCCATTACCATCCTATCCCTTCCCACGTCCCCAATCCTTTCTCCAAATTCAAAGGTATTCAAATTCAAATCCTTTCTCCATCAACAAAGGTAGGCAGCGCATCCGGGGGCGTGCCAAAGTTTGTCATTTTGGACTAATGTTGACATGTATCGCGGATGTCTATGGGCGACAGTATCCACTTACCACCAGGTGGACTGTATGCTCGTTTGCCATCTTCTTTCTATAAAAAAAAAATGAAACCCGTGTTCCGTGTTACCGTACGTAATTGTGGTGTTGTAGCAATGAATACATATACATTTCCTTTCTTTTACTATTGATGTGAGTAACAAAATACGCCGTTAGTTCTTCTCTTACACCAAGTCCTAAAGCGAAGGTCCGTGCTCTGACAATAGGGCATAAACCTGTGACTTACTACGATTGCTATATTTTTGATTGCTTCACGCATTTTCTAGTTTTACCAGTTACGGTATACATACCATAATATAAATAAGGAGCCAGAAACACGTCAATTTTCGGAATTGGTTTTATTATAACGCACTTCGCGGTAGGGGACTGCCGTGAAGTGTTCTAAGATGTTTCTAATCTTGCCATCAAATTTTCCTCTCATCCCGCAATTCTCTTTATCTCCATTATTTTCAATTCTTCTCCCAAATTCTGAATTCCCAGAAGTATACAGTGTACCTAACTGTAGACGTGTCATCCCTCATCGTTGTTAACTGATTTTGTTCATGTATTACTGAAATAACGCAAAAATGCTAAAAATCGGTTGTTTGGTATCGAGAGTAAAATCGATTCTACAAATTTATACAATAAGTTATTTTTTCATAATTCGTTGTACATTTCTAGTATTTCTTTTATTCTACGCGCACTGCGCAGACGCCCTGTCTGACTAATCACCGCTACTAACGTTTAGACAGGACAACAATACCTTACGTGTTTGAGGGGGAGAGTGCACGCTGCAATCCAACAGCTGCTGGGCGCGCTCGATTGGCCACGTTACCCCTCTCTCACTGAAGATTACCTTGAAATGTACTTCATTTCCCACTTTATCCTATTTCTCTAATGTACGTACACGTGTTTCGGTAGTGAGTGAGATGTGCCAGAGCCCATTCCCATCCTATCACTCCCCATTTTCTCAACCCTTTCTCCAAATCCATTCCTATATCTCCACAGGTAGGCAGCGAATCCGGGGGCGTGCCAACGTTTCTCATTTTGGACTAATGTCGGCATGTATCGCGGATGTCTATGGACGACAGTATCCACTTACCATCAGGTGGACTGTATGCTCGTCTGCCGCCTTCGTACATATAAAAAAAAACTATTAATTTATTCCTTAGAATAGTTTTATTTTTCATTAGAACGGTTTTATATATATTAAATTAATTGACATGTTTCAGTTTTTGCGTTATCTCGATGACTCGTATACTGTAGATAACTATGGACGACAATTACCACTCACAGACGGACAGTTTCTTCCTCTGTCACCTCTCTATCTGTAAAAAAACGAATTCATACAACGTGTCACTAGGACTTTTTGACGGGAACTCGAGAAGTGAAGTTAAGTTTTTGTATGATTATTGTAAAAATTGTGTACTGGGCGTTTTGTGGTTTAATAATGATAGTTTATTAAACTTCAAAGTGTTTATTGTTTAAGGAGAGTTCTTCCAAGGAGTTCTCTTCTGTCCCCAGTAACTCTATCGCTTTATCGCTGAGCGACTCCTGATTTCCTTCGTCCATACTGGACACTGATAGAATACGTTTTAGACTTTGAAATTGTTCATTACGAGGAAAACTTGACACTGACATAATGTGCTAATTGCACCATTGCCACATACAATAATAAAAAGTGTCACTAAAATAACGCAAAAGTTAAAATCAGATTGTTGAACATTGAGGGTAGAATCTATTCTGACAGTTTTTACAATACCTACTTTTTTTTCATAACTCATTGTTTATTTCTAGTAGGTATATTTTTTATTCTACGCGTCACCCACGCCCGGTCATTACCCTGTACTCAGTACTGAGAGCTACGAACGTTTTAGATAGAACAACGAAATTACATGTTTGTAATTTTTCATTTATTTGCTAAAATAATTTCGCTGAAACTGTTTTTATATGTTTTAAATTACTTAATGTGTTTTAGATTTTTCGTTATTTGAATGATACATTTTATACTCGCTTCTATATGAAAGTATACACTTTGGTGTTTTAAAAATTGTGATAATATCTTTACCCGTCACAGAATTTTTGTCATTACCATAATTTCTATACGCGTTCACCTAAACTGTACCCTTTCGGTCACAGAGTAAATAAATAGAGCCATGATAAAGAGATAAAACGCAAGATACCCATTATCTTAATCCATGGACAGACCAAACAAGCAAACGTATGCTGTGGTCCTTTAAGTGGGACGTGTTCATTTCGTAATTAATTTTTCTGCGGCTAATGAAGACGGCGGTATTAATAAAGATGTGGGTAGTTAAGTATCACGTGGGACCGCTTGCTCGTCCGCTTACATCCCTATAAAAAAATATGTCTAGGACTGAGAATTCGAAATAGTCCAGTATTTCGAATTCTCAGTTGTATAAAGTTCATATTTATTCCATGAACAGTGATGTCACCACGCGACACAACCAAACATACATCATCGTAATCAACCTGCTTGTCCGTCACACTATAAACTTGTAACAAACAATGCTACTGCCTTCTTAGAACAATGCACTCTTAGCAGACCGCAGTCAAGTAAAAATATTTTAAGGGTAAATGCATGTACCAACTATAAGATAAACAGTACAAAAGAAAAACAGTAGTACAACTTAGCGCCATTCCTAAAATGATTAGTAACGCCAGCGCTCTCGTTTAAATTCAGTGTTGTACAAAGAAAACGTTTTACGTTTTCTTTGTCGTGTCGACGTAAACGTCAGTGTCGTTTTACAGAACGAATGTTTTATTGTAGTGGTACGAATACATCACAGGCTTTAATGAAGTTTAACCTTTTAAATTTTCACGTTTTATATTGTACCTAATTGATATTGTATTTGAATCAAAAAAATACAACAGCCTTCCTATTAGACCTATTTTACAATTAAAATCTAGTGTAGTTTTTCCTTATCTGCAAACGCTAGGCTTTGATCTGTATGAGGATTTTCTTTCTCATCACGTCCGCTGGGGGTAAAACGTTTGACGTTTGACACATGCGACAGTACCTAGCGTTTAAAATCGAAACTTATATATATATATATATATATTTATAATTTGTATGTATTCATATGTACTGTTTGTATCCAAATAAAATAAAAATGAAGGATGGTGTGAAAGGAAGGCAAGGGGGGGGGGGGGTCCGTAGGACGCCAACGTCTACTCTATTAAAGTACATAACGCTATTTTTGGTATGCTAAATTAATACCATAATCCGTTCGCATTTTTCTGCACGGTCCTGACTTTTATCTTCCTGTAATCAAATGAGAATAACGGAAAGACGACTCTTAAAAATTAAAGTAATGTAAGGATTAATTAATATCACATTGAACCTATAGTTACAGCAGTAAATTGCTACGATGTTCCTAGTTTCCTTTGTGTGAAGTTGAATTACTGTATATTTTATTATATTGTACAAGTACCTACAGTGTTACCAGATACCATGTCGCTTACCTTTCAAGCGCCATTTACAAAATGTGAAATCCATACATACTTAAAAACCAACTAAAAATAATTGCTTTTGTACTAAATTGTACTAAAAATAATAATTGTATCGAGGCAAATATACTTATACTTTATATACATCATTTATATACTTTAAAGGTTAACCCTTTAAGCAAACGTCAATATTTGTCGTATTTTCAATTAAATTTATGCAAGCCTCATTATAAGTTACATATATATGAGAAAATATGTTCCACTTGACAATTTGTTCTCATTCTCGTTTGGGTAAGCATTATGATTTGAAATCACTTACACCATCAGGGTCCACCTGTTTCTTAAAAATAAAATGCATGCCTTGACAATAGTAACTAAATACAATACATTATCCACCTAAACTGTATGTGTCTAATGACATACATGTGGTTATGTCGCATCGTGAGTCAAGCGGTGAGCCATAAAACCAGTCTGATAACGTATCGTGTGTTTAAACAGCCGCACATACCTCGTACAGGATTCCACATAAGTTACGACAAACTATTTTAACGGACTTCACTTTAGTTTGAGCCTTAGCCATTTTTTTCAATTCCTACTTTAATATTACTTAAAGAATAAGGCATGTAAGTTATGTGTGATGCATTAAATATAAGAAACTAATCTTGTTCACAGTTTTGATGCCCTTTTGTACTGAAAAATATAATCATCAATATTAATGTTAAATTCTCTTCTTTACAGAGACTCACCAAGAAGAATGGCATCAAAGAAGATGAGTCCAGTTGGTATTGGGACCCGCCGTCCCAATCATCGAACCAGCCGCAATCAGTCGAACAAGACATCGAAAACCAATACATTCAACAAATACGGACTCTCCAGGCCGAAATATCCACCTTGAGAGAACGCGACGGTGTTGAAGGCAAACAGGATTTCGAGGAAGAAATGAACAGGCTTCGAGAAGAAAATAAAAACCTCGCCACAAACTTAGAAGACCTCGACAACCAACATCAACTAGCAATGGAGCGACTACTAGCTTTAAAAAAAGATCTACAGGCGAATTTCGAAATCTTAAAACAGGAACATGACGATCTAAAGAGTGCCAATAATGAATATTCCATAAAAATCAAAACTCTAACAGCGGATATCGAAAATAAGCAAAGAGAGATTGACGGATTGATAGCTACAAAATCAGACTACGATACATTACACCATAAGTATCAAAATTTGGAAAGGATTCACAGCTTACTAAGAGAAAACGCGGAGAAGTTTCAAGAAGAAAACCAAGAATTGCATGAAGAGGTATTTAAACTACAAGAACAAGTTACAAAATCAGAGCATGATCTAGAAATTCTTACTAAACAACATGAGGTGTCCAACACTGTTCCAAAGAAAAAATATGAAGAAATACTGAAGGAAATAAACGAATTGAAAGTCAGACGTAACTCTAACGAAATTCACTTAGACGAAATTAACATTGATGATAATGCTAAAAGTGTTATAGAAAATTTAAAACGAGAATTAAATGAACTGAGGCATAAATTGTCTCAAGTAAAGTCTGAAAATCACGAATCGGATCCCAAGGTAATTAAGTCGGAAAAAATTATGCAATTATATAATAAGTACATTAGCTTTGAGTTGCCAATGGATTATGTTGGAGAAATACCTTCATCTGATGTTAACATAGTTTTATATAAATTAGAAAATGTTTTCAAAGCATTACATTCATTTAAAGAAGATATAGATATTTTGGACCATAAATTGACAGAGAGAAATCTTAATGCGAATCATTTACAAGCCCAGATCGACGATTTGACAACTGAAAACGATTTTCTCGCTACTGATATACAGCATTATGAGAGACAATTGGGTGATATGAAAAACAATAACGATTTTCTCCTAGCAGAAATAGCTGCCATGAAAAACACGTCTAAGTTACAACCAATAATAGAAACTCACGAAGACAATTTAGTAAAATTAGAAACTGAACTGGCTGATTGCAATCGAATCAACAAGACTTTCGAATCTGAATTATCAATGATAGAAAATGAGCTTGATGAAGTTAGAACTGAAAAAACAGTGCTTCAGGAAAGTTTGAAAGATTTGAAAAATAAATATTCCACATTGCTGTCAGAACTTGAAATATTTAAAACTCAAGCTCGAGCTGTAGAGGAATTAGAAAATAATGCCAGCGTAAAGCAAGCCGAGCAGCTTAGGAGGACTACAGATGAAATAGATGATTTAAGAAAACGTTTGAATAATGCTTTCGCTAAGAACGAGCAGCTGTCTATAGATATACACATTGTAGAAAACGATAAAGTTTTGCTTACAAATGAAGTCGATCAATTGAAACGAGCTCTTGAAGAAAACACTTTCGCGTGTAGGGAACTAGAGGCAGTTAATATATCCCTACAACAAAGAGTAGAAGAATTTGAACAAACGGTTGCAGATGTTAGTAAACAAAGAGATGAACTTAAAGAAAAAGTAAAACATCTTCAAGAAGACAAGGGGCATAAAAATGAGGCTTTATCACATAATAATGCAGAAGCAGGGGATAGTTTTGAAGTAGCACAACTTCTTGAAAGGGTTGACGATACTCTTAAGGAAAATATATCTTTAAAGGAGACTGTTGACAGATTAACAAAACAAGTTCTGATATTAAAAGTCCATGAGCGAGATCTCATCGCAGAAAACAGTTCTTTGAGAAACTGCAGTGCTACATACTTGCAAAATGCTTCAAAATTACAACAAACTGTTAAGTATTTAAAAGCTAAACTTACAACGATAGACACGTTAAGTAACCAAGTTAACGATTTAGAACATGAGAATAAATCATTAGTTGAAATGAAAGTGACGCTTGAAGCTGAGCTTTCTTCGTGTCATACTACAGTTGCGCGTTTAGAAGAAGAGCACGAAATATTTTTAACAAATTTCTACGAAAAGTGCAGCACTATTGATACTCTAAATTCTACTGTTGACAGTTTAAGGAAAAATATTGATGATTTGGAAAACAGTGTAAGTGCTAAAAATCAAGAAATAGAAACTTTGAAACAATCGTTAGCAGAAATTTCCAGTAATTTAGATGCTATCCAAAGGCCAAGTCATACTGATGACCAGTTTTCAAGGCTACTCCGAAAGAATGAAGAAAATACTAATGAAATTACAACATTAATTGAAGAAATAAATTCTACAGATATGTTAATAGCAACATTGAAAACAAGTTTGAAAGAGTTTCAAGAAGATCGTGATAAATATAAATCTTTAGCAGACAATAAAGAAAAGGAAATAAAAGATCTTAATCAGTCAGTGGTCGGCTTGACAGACAAAATTAAGACATTAGAGAACTGTCTTAATGAAAACGTAGGAAGAGCTCAAAAAAACGAATATGAAAATAATTTAAAAGACAATGAGTTATCTGATTTAAAAGCTAAATGTGATGAATTAGAAAAGACTTGTTTCAATAACACAGCACATTTAAAAATACAAACAAATGAACATCACGACTTGGTACAATTAGTGAATACGAAACATGATGAAAGTGTACAATATCACAATGAAACAAATAGGCTGAACCGTGTTTTAATAGAGAAAACAGAAGAATTTGAAAAAAGGGAACAGGAGTTGTTATCACAGATTAATTCCGAGAATAAATATAAATCCATAGCAGACAATAAAGAAAAGGAAATAAAAGATCTTAATCAGTCAGTCGTCGAGTTGACTGACAAAATTAAGACCTTAGAGAACTCTGTTGAAGAAAACGTAAGGAGAGCGCAAGAAAACGAACGTGCGGTTAATTTAAAAGAAAAGGAGTTGTCAGATTTAAAAGCCAAGTGTGATGAATTAGAAAAGACTTGTTTCAATAACAATGAATTATTAAAAATACGAGCAAATGAACATCACGACTTGGTACAATTAGTGAACTTGAAACACAATGAAAGTGTACAGTATCATAATGAAATAAATAGATTGAACCGTGTTTTAATAGAGAAAACAGAAGAATTTGAAAAAAGAGAACGAATGTTATTATCACAGAATAATTCTGAAACAGATTCGAAATGTGGGGGCTTATTAGCGAGTCTTAAAGAGAAAGATCAGATAATAATAGACTTAAGGGACAATGTTGCTAGTTATGAGCGAATTAAATCTGAATTGACAGGAACGATAAAGAATTTGACAGAAAAGTGTGACAACTTGGATAAGAGCCTCGCCATACAGCTGGAAACAGTAAAGAAAGTGACAGCAGAAAATATACAGGTAATATAATTGTTTATTTTTTTTTATAGATGTTAATTATAATGGTTTGTTTTTAATAATAAAATAGTTAAGTAGGGAGGTAGTGATCATAACCAAGGGGTATTCATTCTCGATTCTTATTCAAAGCCAATATACCATAGAGATTCTATTTAAAAACTAATTTTCTATTATCATTAGTTCAACGGTTTTCTCATAAAGGAAAACATCGTGAGGAAACCCGTATATATGAGAAAAACAGGCATTTCTATACAATCTGCAGTGGTCGATTATGTCTCTCCATTGCAGGATATAAGCCTCTGTTAAGGCTCGCCACCACACGATCTTTGGCTCTTCTCATCCAACCATCACCGGCGAGTCGTCGATCTACATGGACAAACGGAGACGCCCACTGCGCTCCCGGTCCGTGACCTCTGCTCGAGGTTACAGTGCCAATGATAATAGCAAATCATATGTAATTAAAATAGTAATCAAAAAATGAAGAGAAATAGGCGTCGTACATTTTGTTTGCTCGCTTAAATCAGGGACGTTTCCCGATACGCGCACTGTCTCTACCTGGTGATTAGTCGCTTACTATGCCCCTTGCAGCACTTCGACGTGAAAGAAAATTCTATTTCAAAACCATGTTTTTCTTACGAAAACCGTCTGCTGTCACGATGTTAAAAAAATTGTCTGCATAAATGATTTATTTTTCCAGTTGTCAGAGAAAAGCGAGAATCTAACACGTGAGTTGGAACGCTTACGTGAACACCTTGTGGAAACTGAGGAGAATTATACACAAGAGCTAATGGCTTCAGAACAGAAATTGTCGGAGTGCCAGACCAGGTTACACCAAGTCGAGGAGAGAGCCAAACAGAACAGCACTGTTTATACTAGCAACAGGTTAGTTTTCCAACATCATCATTCCCATCACCACCATCACCTCTTTTTTCGTCCACCCTCGTGGCCCTCTACGTGGACGTGGGAATACGGCACGCTGGTCAAGTGGGTTCGCGAGTTCATTCTTTTAGAGGTTGTGTAGTTCCTCAACGCTGGTGGAAACGGCTTTATTATCCCTTAGTCGCCTTTTACCACACTCACGGCAAGAAATATGTACACACACGCATAAGTATTATTTTTTTTTTATTATAATTATTATAAGTATTATAAATTTGATAATAAAGTCAGCGTGACCACTTTTTCTCGCGGATTCTACCAAAAGTACCAAAATCTACCAAATCTAGTTTAAAATTCTACTAAAATCCTACGATGTATTTCATTTTATCATTTATAAGTCCTTTCGGACAGGTTTTTTTAAATAAAGTAAAACTCACTATGAACAACCTTTGTTTATTAAACAATACCGAATCCAACGAACGAACGCCATGAATCAGTACATTTTCTTTGGTCTCAATACAAATGAATATGAGAACTACTGAAGCATTGGATACATTCGACATAAACGAATCTTTGAAATCTACACAAGTAAACTAATAAACGAATTTAAAAAAAAAATGGAATATATGACAAACAAGCGTGCGGCCCATATCATGGTAAGTGGTCACCGCCGCCCATGGACACCTGTAATACCAGGAGGCTGTTCACAGCTCTCTTGTAGAGCAGCGTAATGGAAAAACCTCGGCTGTGAATTCACTCATTTGGGTGAAGGAACTATAAATACACAGACATGTAAACACATTTTCCATTCCTATATATTTTCCACTTCCTAGATGTCAGTCGAATATCTGTTATTAACTTATTATCTGGCTTAAAATTACTACAAATACAAAAATACTATCTACAGCATCCGAGCGAACCAAGAAGTAGAAACGCTTCGCAACCAGATAAAATTATTGGAAAAGCAACGCGAAGACGTTCAGGCCAAGCTCAGTGATGCTGAAGACGCGAAAAGTAGGAGTGAAGCGGCCCTCATCAACCTTCAAATTGTGTTGGAGCAGTTCCAAATGGGTGAGTTTCATAATCATCATTAACATTTAAGATCGGTGACAGTTAAAGGTGTCTATTCTATATTTTGTATATGCATTGTTGCCGTTTAAATGCTTTAAGAGCATATTGTTGTTAAATAAGTTGTTAATAAGTGTATTTAAGTGACAAATTAGAAATTGAGTACATTAGTTATAAATACTGATATTATCTATATTGACATTATATTGTAAGCTATTGGGATTTTGACTATTTTATCTAAGATTTATAAATAAAGAGCAAGAGCATATTTATATTCATTCTTATACCCACTTGAGCGGTAGAATATGTGGGAATATGTTAAGTGGAATATTATGTACCATAGTCTAGCTAGACAGTCTAGAGAAATAAATGATAATTGCATTGCGCCAAATTTGAAATTATCCCTAATTCAAAGGTAAAGAAGGCATTTGCAACATAAGCCTGCAGTTAACACCACTGTTTTTTCATTATTATGGGAGAACAAGGCAATTTTTTCTCCAAAATCAATTACTAATTACGATAGAACAACAAATAAATCCATATTGTTGTATGTTTTTCAGACAAAGAGCGCGATATTGAAGATGCCACAGAGAAGTTAAGAAATAAATTAGAAGATATCAAACGTCAGAATAATGTATTACAAGAGGAAAAGTCCAAAATTACTGTCAAGTTGAATGAAGCACTAGCTGGTCTTCAAGCTGCTACTAGACTTGGAGATCAGGTTGAAAATAAAACTGCACAGATTAACGATCTCAAAGAACAAGGTAAGTTAAATTTTGATTAAAATCTTCCTATTTGAATAACATTTTTGCAATTTTGACTTATTGTAATTTTAATATATATTTTTTTTGTGTTATACTGTGTTCTGTCATTTTATGTAGATTATTCTTTTTATTATAATAGTATTCTAGCCATTTTGCCTTTTAGTGGTTTTACTTGTAGTTTTAGCATTTTCATGATTTTTTTTTTGTTATATTTTGTTCTGTCACTTTATTAGATTAGTGTTAAATGTGAATACACCAATATTTCTAACTGTTTATCAAAAGCATTGAAATAAAATATTAATTTAATATGCACAACTTATGCTAATTGTTACATATTACGTGACTATTAGTGATTTAGTAAGGGGATATCATCAGATTGAATTAGCACGTAGACAAGCGGTGAATGACCAAATATCAGCTGGAATTCTGGGGTTTTTGAACCCAGGCTACCAGTTGGTATACAGTCATACACTGTACAACTGCAAACTCGATAGCGACAAAGACACACGCAGTAAGTTGAATATTTTTTTGTGTACATGGACGAGTTCATTGTGGCGTCCCGAAATTTTTTGAGTTCGCTTTAAACGTGTGTCTTGGCTTTTTTGACAATTTGCAATGCGTGTTTACGCTGTGTGTTCATGTTTTAGGAACATTTTGATAGCTAATCCTTAATTATTGGATAATAGCTAATAATAGCTAATAATAATATTAATAATAGCTAATTATTGGACTACTTTATTTTTCAACGTAATTTAACTTTATAAATTATGGTGTCTAAAATCAACGCCGTAGATTTATTAACTTTATCTTAACAATTTATTTTTGCTAATAGTGCATAGATAGCATGACAACTCATTTGTTTACCTTATAACAATTTTATACATTTAAACATGTTTAAAACTATTTCTTTATTTTGTCTAACAAGCATTAAACTTAGACACAATTGTATGCAGAGAAATAGTTAGGCATTGAAACATAATGAAACAAATTATAATACATAAAAGATTTATTAGTTGGTCGTCAAATTCGTTACTTGTATAATTTGGGGACTCGTTTAATTCGACAGTCGACACACGTTTTTATAGAAAAAAGGCGGCAGACGAGCATACAGTCCACCTGGTGGTAACTGGGTACCATTAGCACAGTAAACAAAGTAAAATTAAACCCTTTAGGGATATATTATAACCACGTGATATTTTATAGTTATGTTACAGCGACTGCAACGAAATTGTATAATGAATTAATTAAAAACGATGACTCACGAATTAATAAGAATAATCAAGTAAAAGGGTTGTCCAAGAAATTTATACTGGGTTAATGTTTCTTGGGATTTCCAAACCTCTTTTTATTTACCCAGCACGCCATGGTTTTCTTAAAACCAATCATTATTAAGGAAAAAGGATATTGGTGACTGCACAAACTTTAGACGAGTTTAGAATTAGACGAGTAACGAATTTCACTAGTTCCGAATTTGGCGAACACCTAAATAATCTATTAAAACAAATTAATAGCTACATGATTGAAATAATAGTATTGCAGCATAGCATATGTTATGAAGAAGCGAGCTTCCGCCTACTTCGGTCTAATCTCATTTGGTAACTGTGAGGCTTAACACGTCGCGGCTGTGGGCCTGTCAACTGTCACTTTGACAGCTGTCAGATTGACAGCCCGCATGTTCGCGTTCAACTCAGATTACCATATGGGGTTTGATCGAGGAATTTGGCTTCACGTCGTGACGTCCCTGTGTATTATCACCGTCATTTTTTTTTGCTTTATTTTTCTGTTTGTCTAAATTTTCGCATACTGTTCCAATGAGAACTGTTAGGAACTTTTATCTCGCCAAAGGTCGCTGCTCGCGAGTGAGGTTGATATGTACTCAGTTTATAATGTTTTCGTTACTAAATATTTTATCAAACATCAGATCATGAACGCCAAACGCTTTATCATATAAACTAACTAAATAACTTTTCATGCGTCCTCTATTACGGCAGTAAATGCTGTTTTTGAGGGGGAGAGTGCACGCTACAATCTAACAGCCACTGGGCGCGCTCGACTGGCCACGTTACTCCTCTCTGGCAGAAGACTTCCTTGAAATGTACTGCATTTCCCACTTTATCTTATTTCCTTAATGTACGTACGTGTTTCGGTAGTAGTGAGTGAGATGTGCCAGAGCTTATTCCTATCCTATCCCTCCCTATTTCCCCAACCTTTTTTCTAAATCCATTCCTATAGCTCAAAAGGTAGGCAGTGCATCCGGGGCGTTGGCATGTACCGCAGATGTCTATGGGCGACAGTATCCACTTACCATCAAGTGGACTGTATGCTCGTCTGCCGTCTTCGTGCATATAAAAAAAATAACTGAATGAAATTTTCCATAATCAAAGCTTTAAAATCACAACTTTAAAGTAAAAAGATACATCACGTCACATTCTCGCTCTTTGGTGAGTGTTAAATGATAATCCCTCATTATTTTAACAGAATACTTAGTTTATTATCTTGCTTTGGAGACCAGAAATGCGAAAATTTAAACAATTTATATATCTTCACTTGCACATGCAGAATGCGTCTTGCTGCACCAAATTGTTGTTATAAATATTTTGTGTTGTTTTTGTTCCCTTCGATGGTAATTCTTGCACTAGAAAGAGATTTAAATTTAATCTTCTTACCAATAAAAACTGTGATCACCTTCAAATCATATTTAAAGATATCAAAATTATTATTATTAAGAAAGAATTCCAGCGCAAGAAACACTATAATAGGCCCGTCGAAATATTACCGATTTGCCATCTGTCAGATTAATGTAACTAGTGATGTGACTATAGCCAATCGTAATACTGATAATACTGTCGTTGATGTGATAGAATACGGAACTAAAAAAAATGCCATTGTGGTTAAAATATGTCTTATTGAGTATTTTACACTATTCTAAATCGGAATCACATGAACCACTGCTATCGTGGTCGCTGTCAGTTACTTGAATAATTATTTCATTGTCCAGTTATGGAATCAATTCTAATATCGCGGTCAGGGTCATCCGACATCATTTCTCTTTTTTTTTTCAACTACTTTTTCCCAGTCGTCTTTTATAACTGTCCCACAAGCTTCATTCAGCAGGTTCAACATTTTATCAGTGCTGAATGGCAGGGCCGTATTGTGGCGAGCTGCGTAACCTGTAATATATATAAAAAAATATTAATCTGGCACTTCACTTGTAGGATAAATCCGTGCTATAGCACCAAATACATATAACCGATTGTTTGGTATATTGAATAGAATAGAACATCTTTATTTGATACTAGCGACCTTCCCTCGCTTCGCTTCGGTTTATAAGGTTTTTTTCAAAATTTCAAAATAAAGTATAGCCTATATTAGACACGGATAATGTAGCTTCCTATTTGCGAAAGAATTTTTGAAATCAGTTCAGTAGTTCCAGAGTTTACCCCCAACATACCTACAAACACAAAATTTTACCTCTTTATTATATTAGTATAGATCAACATACACAAATATACCAAGATATTTATTATACAGCACTGTGTTTAACTACTTTTTACCCTACTGATTCTGTCACAGCTACATATTAGTCTTAACCAAATTACAAAAAAGTAATCGAATTGTAAATTCATACACTTCTAACATTTTACTCAGACTACGTTACAAATATCCGGTATCGGTATTCAGTATCTGGAACTACATCACAATCTTTAAAAAACAAAAACGGACACACCTCGTAACATTGTAACAGCGCGTCACGGATTAAAAAAATAATACTTTTCTTAGTTATTAAAAAATATTTAGGGCTCACAAACAATCACGTTTAGTGTAAAATTCCCTAACTCTTGTCATTTTCGCGTGAAATTTGTTTTAAGAGCGCGTATTAACGATGAAAACATTTTTGTCGTAATTTGTACGCCACTTCAAAGTTATCTCAACTGTTCATGAACTGTCAAATCGGTAATCTTTCGACGGCGTAATTATAATGTATGTTAAGCTATTTCATTTAGTAGAAGAATAGAAACGAGAAGAACTCTGTATACTGCTGCATTGTCTCTGAGTATTACTTCAGGTACTGGTGGTATAAAAAATGGGAGGCGGGATCACTTCCAACTTCCGATATGTTAGAAATACCATTTTTTTTAAGTTGGTATTGCTTTTGATTCTGTGATTAAGCTGATCATTATAACACTTTATAGTTAATCTGTTTTACTGGAACAGGAAAGACACGTTTGTGTACATGTGTTTTATAATGTCTTAGTGTGCGTTAAATGAATATCTTTGTTCTCACACACTGGCTTGTACATATATGTGAATTATATAATACTTACCAGAAGAATGGCCTCTGGTCCTAAATAAAATTATTATTATTATTAATACTCGGTGTGTTGATTTGCGTTCAATTGCAACACACACACACATAGTCACGGGAGCTTTTACGACGCGCAACAGTGTCGCTTGTGTGACGCTAGTAATTTTGTAAATTGGGTCTTATAGTAACAGAATTACTTTGAAATTTGCGCGTCACCTAAAACCATAGATCTAAAATACTCACAGAAGGGAATCAAAAGTATATATGTATGAAAGTATGTGAGTGTGTGTGAAGTAAAGGAGTGTCCCACGCCTCCCTCCCAGTGACTGAATAATACTTTGAGGTCGTGTGAGCATCGCATCGAGCTTCTAGAAGATTCCTTTACATGCATGGTAAGAATGTTGCATTTTTAAATGTTATTACGATTTTCTGATTGTCGTTCTTTTAACGATACATATATATAATCATATTTGTGACGTTATCTAAGAAAATGGACCTTCTGGTCGATTCTAGCTTTCCTAAACTTTAGTGAACAATATAGCTTTATCTCAAAAATCAGATGTTAGACCATGTTTATATTTACGCATGTTATGTTTCATTGACGCATGAAACAAAAGTTAAACAAAAATTTAATAGAAATCATTTTGTATTATTTAAATTAGAGCCTAGGGAAGAAGAGGGTGCCTCTTAATTTGAACACTGGATTCAAGTTCTGCAACCTAAACACCTACTAAAACTCGTTTTCAAATCGATTTATCGCACATAAAAAAGAGTATAAAAGTGCGTAATTCTGTGTGGGCCCATTTATCCCTTTGCCTTTCTTGAATCGAAACAACTCATATCGTTCCTTCACGTACTAAAAGCTATCATTTCCACAAAAAACAAAATAAATTACCACCTCCTCGTGGTCACCTACTCGTCTTTTGGCGCCATTAGTACTTGTTTAGGTTTTATCGTACGTTTCGACTTTAACATGCAAGCTTGACCTCGGGCGATGCTAATGTTAGGAATTAAGTTTTAAAACTACCGCCTTTTTTGTTTATCTTTTGTCTCGTGCGTGGTATTAGTGTCTTATCCAAAGTCCATACGGACAATGAGGTCCGTTAGCTGAAATAACGTCACATATAGGAAAAGTGTTAGACACATACTGTAAGCATGTAAACTAGACTGGAACCAATCAATGATGACCGCTAGGACAGTGACAGATAGTAATGTTACATAACTTGTGTCTCAAACAGTTTCCGTTTCTCTAACATGTCCAGACATGTCGACAAACAATGCTCGTCCCGAGTAAGTCGCCCTCAATCTTAAAGAACCGTATGCACTAAGAAAAATGGCGACAGCAATTACGAAACTTCATGACTCTTTAAATGTCATACGGATCGTCACTGGTTGGCCTTAGTTTAGGGCCACTGTAAGCATGCAAACTATAAGTCATTTCGCAGGCTAATTGAGTAATACGTTCTGTGAATGAGCGGCTAACTGAGCCGAGCACGTGCTCATTAGTTGAGCATGCGGCGACTAGTCAAACTGTTTGTATACTGTGTATCAAATTAACATAATATATACTCGTTTAAATAAAAAAAATATCTGTACCCCATTTAACACAGAATATCCTATCATTATTATCACTGAAACTAACAATTTTCTTTAAACTATATTTTCCCCAAAAAAAAGTTAATTTTTTACACAGTCTTTGACTTTATTACTCTGTACCATTGATTGCCAAACTTGCTGATACAAGTGCGTCATCGGCACTAGTTCAGAAATTTGTATTTTTCAGACACATAGGAATATGAAATGCTGTCGTTTCATTAGTGACGTCACGCATAGAACGTGTGAATCATTTCAAGTGCTGAACTCTTTGACCGAGGGCTAACGAAATGAGGCGAAGGAATAATATAATCTTTGAGTCACTTTACACTTCTCACTAAGTTTTCCAATGAAGGAATGAAACATACGTACCTTTTATTTCATAAGTATTTTTTTTTATTTAGCTCCGTATTGTCGTGAATCGTGAAAAATATAAATTTAAACACATGCGATTTTTACCATAAAACAATTTTAACAAGTTAACTGTCCGAAGGTGGTCCCAAGATAATTTGCAATCCCATACCGATACGTCCTAATATATTACTGGGCCTTTAAATACGTTCATTTATGAATCAAAAACTATCACTGTTCTTCATGTAATAAAATGCATTACATGTAATAAACAGACGTATTAGGTCATCAGTGCATTATATGTGGTAGCAGCTACCACAAACCCCGAGGAGTTACACCACCTCTAAATTATTGGACTCGCCAACCCGCTTGGCCAGCGTGCCGTTTTAAAGCAATACATCCCTCATCCACGAGGCGATGTGTATGAGGCGGCTCATGTCCAGTAGTGGACGATAAAAGGGCTGGTTACTGTGAGTGATGTACGGACGTTTTAATAAAATCCTTATTTACCGTTGTACAGTGCGTTTGCTTCAAACGTCAGTCGCGGCGGCAGAGGAAAGATATTACAACGCGGTGTCCAACCAGCAGGATAAAGTGGACAAGAATCTGGTTAAAAACCTGGTCATCAATTACGTGTTGACGGCGGCCAACAGTGCGCACAATAAGTAAGTATTATACAAAGTAAGTATTATGCGCAAAAGAATGGAAATCACAGCTCGAAGGATTTGCCGAAGAGGCAGTTGGCTGGCCACATTTATCGTGGGATCAGGATGGAGTCGAATCAAGTTAAGGCAATGTAGTAGTCAGGTCCATAGCGTGGGATGTACTTATTTCTCATAACGTGGGTGGTGTGTGGTGGTGAACCACAGGAAAAGTCTATATTTAGTACGTGGGTATGTATATAGTATAGTATACCTTTTCTAGTCTGCTCTACAAAAACCGGAACGAAAAAAATCGGTATCTAAGGGCATGCCATATCTCTCCGTCAGGACCGGTATACCGATGAGCGAGCCGCGGGAAAGGCTTTTGTGTTCAGCAGTGGAGAGACGTGGACCGAACAAGTAATTTCATCTTGCATATAAACCATTTTATCATGAAAATGTGGCAATGGAGCAAACATTTAATCTGATCGTGATTTCTGTTGCTCCTGTGACGGACAACTATGACGAGTTTTTACACGTGTTCAATAAACTGTAACTTAGCTTGAGGACACTAAGGGGTCGTCCATTAATCACGTGATGTTTTTTAGCAACTTTTTAACCCCCCCCCCCCCGGTGATACGTAGTGATACTGGTGATAAATACATGTGATCCTTGTGATATTTCGTGATTTTTTCCGAACCCCCCCTCCCCCGCGCTTTTGAGCCTCACGTGATTAATGGACGATCCCTAAATGAAATTCAGCAAGGTTGACAACGAATCCATCCCTCCCCCTGTTATAACAGGTCCACTTATCATTAGATTGGTCTCTCGTCTGCTATCTCTCTATTTTGTTACTGCTTCCATATGTTTATAATAAAGATATTTATACTATAATAAATGTATCACATATAAGGTCCTACAAAATAGTGTTGAAATATTGTCAAGTTTTATTGTCAATTGTTAGACTAAAACTATATATTTATTAAAAATTAACATGTATTCAATGATTTCTTTATTACATTAAAAATATATAATTGGTGATTAATTAACTCGTGCATGCATAACACGTTACGTAGTTGATACCTACTTACCATGTATTCACTAACAGAAGCGGTGCGTTCAAAGGTCAAAGACCCGAGCGAGTGTGGATAGAGTTATGCACATACGAGTAAATTCATCACCATTTTTTTTTTATTTAGTTCATCAAATACATGTTAATTTTTAGATTATTTAATAGTTTTAGTGTACTGGTGGGACGTATCATTCAAAATATATTATTATTTTTATTTGTAATCCCTTGAAGCATGACAATAGAATGGAGACTGACCGATGTTTACGTAGGTAAGTAAATTGAAAATAATTATAATAAGTAATATAACTTTTCTCCCAGGACGCAAGTATTAAGGATTCTCTCAACAGTCCTCGACTTCAACCAACAAGAGTGTGAAAAGCTTGGCTTGGTTCGCAATACAACAGCACCAGATAGCCTGGCTGCAGAATTCGTCAAGTTCCTGCAGAATGAGTCTAGGCCCAGACCAGCCCTGCCAAATATGATGGGCATAGCCCAGAATACCAGTAGGGCATCCACTCCGACGTCCAGGAAGAATTCTGCTCTTGGTACGTATAGATACCATATATGTACCTATATACAGATTATTTATATATACAATACCTAAAAAAACAGGTAATTACGAGATTACGTCCAAAATTACGTCAATTGTTTTTTGTCCAAACTGAATATTGCCCAAACTGAATACTGTTCAAACTGAATAATGTCCAAATGAATACTGTCTAAACTGAATATTGACTTTCAGAAATAAGTCGAATTGGGTCGTGGGTCAAATAAATATCAATGAGTTAACATTGTTCTTTTTTTTAATTACGCAAACAAAATGTAGTCTTGACTTCTTAAAATATACATAGAATTAAATGGAATAAGAATTAAATAATTAATTAATTATCATAACCGTATCATAATGTTTTATGATAGGATGGCAGGCAGTGTATGCAGCTGTGCCAACATTTGTCATTCCTTATATTGTAAAAATCCGGTCTAAGTGCGTATTATTATATTAAAGCCTTTTATTTACCTTTTATTTCTACTCAACGTAAATAATACCTAAAGCATACGCCTTTAGAATACATTTACAATATAAAATGTGTACAAAACGCGAACGTTTAAAAAGTTATTTGGTCATTTTTGACTGATCTTGACATGTATCACAAATGTCCATGGACGAAGTTCACTTACCATCAAGTGGATTATCTACACTTCTGCCACCTTCTTCCGATAAAAAAAAATCAAAAATATATTTTTTAGGTCCTCACCCTAATCCATACGATGTCGGTCACAAACGCAACCCGTCAACGGGCTCCAACAATCTTCTATTCCAAAACATAGATGCCGTTGAGACCGCTTCAACCATCTCAATAGAGCCCGAAGAGACGAGACCCTACCTCGACACCGGGGTCAACCAAACTAGAAACACAGAGGGCGCTATTCTAAAACACGTTTTGAAAGATATGTGAAAATGAATGTGATAGTTATATACATTTTATTCATTATAGAGAGAATAGACTTGTAATTTCAGCCCAACGTAGTGTCTCTATAAATAAAATTTTACACCAATTTGATCCTTGAAATGTGTCCTAAAATCAAAATGTTTTGTATTTTAAAAAAATAAAGATGGGAGAACGTTGCAACAAGCAAATTATTCAATTATATTTCGAGGTTATTTTCTAACGTAATCAAGTATTTAAACGTTTTAATAATCATTTTGAAATTTCTCTTTCGTCACAGTATCAATACACAACAGTTATGCCATCAAAATCTGACAATACAACGCAAACACAAGACAATACTATTGAATATTGAAAGCGAAACGAATCAAATAATTAAAATGCTTATAAAACACGTAAAATTTATTTCCCATCTTTATTTTTCATCATAAATTGCATTATGTTTCTGGAAAATTAAGTCCATTTTTTAAATGTATAAAATATTTTGGTTCCCTCACAAACAGGCCAAAAGTGGACACTCCCATTTGGTCCTACCGTCACCGAATAAAATTCCTCATCTGAGCTATCGATCCTCGTTGTTGGACTCGTGGAACAACATTTCCTAAGTTACAAATTCCATTTTTTTCAATTAAGACATCCTTTAATAATATTTTTAAATATTTCACTAAAGATGTCATTGTTTGCGGAAATAAAGTCGACAATAAGGTCTTTTATCTCGGATAATGACAAATATATATTCTCCGTTGAGTACAAGAGACACCTTTCAAAAGTGTTGACATTGAAGGTGCGCTGGTCCACGTTTATATTGACATTTAAAAATTAACCTTATTATTGTGGTGTTACGGTCTACAGTTTAATGTTATATGTTACACGAACGAATTGACAACTCTCTTTATTAAAAACTATGAATTTAATGCCAAAAGGTTTGCAAAAGTGGGGGACCGGCATTACAATAATTAAAATTCATTTTTTTAATTGTTTAGTAAAAAAAAGTCGCTGGTTGTATGTGACAAACGAAAAATAACTCTAATTACCATCTCATAGAGTTTATATTTAATTGAACCAGTGCCTGTTCCAACATTGTCAAAATTTATGAGATTTTTGATTGATACAGGATTAAATAATAATATATCTGCAGCCTCTTAATATTGAATGTCCATCATTGCGACAACTAACCATCGCTCAACCAAAATACATAGATAGATAATTCCTTCTGACAAAACTGGGTACGTGAGTGTTGCCAGCGGTATAAATATGAAATGGTACTGTCGCGATACACAAGTAGCAATGATTACTTTTTCACGAGCATTTACGCATCACGCAAACACACTACCGCGATATATTGCATCATTAATACTTCTATTTAAATCAAAATAGTTTTGTTTGACAATTATTTCTTATATTTTTTAAATTGACAACACCGTTATGTCGAAAATGTTGCAGTTGTAAAAAAAAGATGAACTGACAATAATACGTTGTCGGTAGTTTTTTTAAAATGTCGAAAATGCTACACGTGTCTGTATTTTGGTTGACCGATGCAAACCACTATTTTGTTCTACGATATTTTGTTTGAACTTGATATTTTCCTAAAGTCAATTTTTTTTATGTAGCCTGGTCGCCTATCAAATGGAAAAGCGATTACTGTATATATTTGTTCAAATTATTTGTAAGTATATCTATTTTTTTTTTTTTTTAGTTTTGTAGTTATTATAATTTTCAATTGTATGAAACGTTAATTAATTGATATATTATGCTAATTAGATTGTATCGTCCTTAACAACTCGGGCGAGTTTATTTTGATCTTTTATTGTTTTCTTTTGGTCAATTAATATGTATTCACGTTAAGAATACAGTGACTCATCGCTATTGACCAATTACCGATGAATTGTCGTTGAATTTTGTATTCTAAATTTTTCCAGAATGTTTTTTAATATTTCTGTTTTTATTTAGTATTTTATAATACGAATGTCTTAGAGACAACAACATCGTGTGGACTTTCAACATAAAATTTTGTCTTCAATCTTCACGCGGACTCCTTTATTATTGTGTTGGTCGTGACTCGTTGAGTACGAAACTCGCGAAATATCGATTTAATAATTCAACATTATTTTGCATGTTATATAGAAAATTATATTAGTTATATTAAAAATAATTATAGTTACTGTAAATTTGTTTTATAGATGTTTCTTTTTCTACTTGAGAATAGGATTAATGTGAAATATTTAATTTTAAAATTATCTGAATACTAGGTGCTTGCAGATTGCTTTTATACAGTCGCGCACACAAAATTTAGTGTCAAATGTTATAATGAAGCATTTTTTTTCCTAAGGTGTAGTATTATTATACAAATTGTATACTATCGACAGCTTTTGAGTTTAAAAACTGCGATTGTGTAATATAATTATTGCATTTTAAAAAATAAAAAAAAAATGAAACAAAAATATATCGTCGAAAATTTTAATTGTTCAAATAAGATTTTTTTCCGCTTAAACTCTTTTCCTTGTATAAAGTTCTTAATTAGTTTCATAGTGTTTTCGGAAACACTCAACACGACTGTAGTGAACTGTTATAATTATAATATCTTAATTACAATTAATTTTATTTAATTTGTATATAGTTAAAACTGTGATTAAAAATAGAGGTCTTAACTTACAATAACAATATGGCGTGCCCCCCCCCCCCCCCGTACCCTCTCCGCGACCCACAGAAAGGTTCGATTGGTATTTTGCGATGAAGCCAAAAGAAGAGAATTTGTCTATTAGTTGCAAAAATCTAGATTTTCTGACGAAAAAAATATCTAGATTTTTGAAAGTTTGGTGACTAGAAAAAGTCCTAAATTTTTTTTTTTATTTGAAATTTTACTTTGAATAGACAATTTAATGATTTTTTCTATACTTAACATACTGTGCTGATCCAAGAATAACTGGAGAAGCAAATGAAAGATGAAACATTAACATGGTAGGATTTAATCGGTTTTTTCTCTCAATATCTCCGAAACGGTACAACGTATCAGAAAACCGATTTTACCGATAGAAAGAGTTCAAAAAGCCGAATCTTCCGGTGTAACTCGTTTTTCGGGGATAATTGTGAAATTTCGATTTTACCATTAATCATATTTGGTTAATTTCTCTTCTTACGCCGTAATCAGAGTTTTTAATATATTTTTTAATTATTCTCGTTTATATATTAATGTAAATAGCTTTTTAATTGTACAAATTAATTTACAGCGCTTGAGTGGAACACATGAAAAATTCCTCGTTTTTCTTACAAACTAGCTTTTGGCTTCGACTTCGCTCACATCCCATTGCTGGTTAAGTGTTAAGTTGAAAATGGCATGCCAAGGTTCAGGTCTCTATTTACTTTTGTCATGTATGTCTTGTAATGGAAATAAAAATAAATATTTAATCAATACACGTGTTTTATTTTGTTTATAAAGTTTTTTTGTACTATACCATCAGCCTCTGTCTTTTTCTATAGAAGCACAAGTGGTATACAGTCTACCTGGTGGTAAGTGGATACTGTCGCACATAAAACAGTGGTTTTTAACCGGTGGTCCGTCAAGACTAGGAGTGGTCCGCGAAGTTTGTAGGGCGAGAATGCATTCCTACAGTCGCTGGGCGCACTCGACTGGCCACGTTACTCCTCTCACAGAAGACTACCTTTGCATTTTCTACTTTATTGTATTTCCCCAATGAACGTACGTATTTCAGTAGTGAGTGAGATATGCCAGAACCCATATTCCCATCCCTGCACATTTTCCCAATCCATTCCTTAATCTGCAAAGGTGGACAGCGCATCCGGGGGTGTGCCAACGTTTGTCATTCGGGAATGATGTTGGCATGTACCGCGGGTGTCCACGGGCGATAGTATCCACTCACCATCGGGTGGACTACCTTTGTTGATGAAAGAATGGATTTGGAGAAAAGGTTGGAGACGTGGGAAGGGATAGGATGGGAATGGGCTCTGACATATCTCACTCACTACCGAAACACGTACGTACATTGAGGAATTTGATAAAGTGGGAAATGCAGTACATTTCAAGGTAGTATTCTGTGAGAGAGGGGTAACGTGGCCAGTCCAGTGCGCCCAGCGGCTGTGGCAATGCAGCGTGCACTCTCCTACAATTATGGATTGTATTGTAGATTGTACAAATTATGAATATGTAAACAATTATCACCTCACTATTTAATTTAAGACTGTCAGCTACCTCGGGCCGGCTGTAGGATTGCAGCGTGCACTCTCCCCCTCCACCTATTTGTCCCCATCTGTACCTATTTGTGCAATTTACAACACGCTGAATTCAGCTTGTAATAATGCAATGTACCTACTTGTTAGTAAACCATACTTTTTTTATTTATTGATAGTGTTTCTTTACTTCTTTCTTACCAAAGAAATTTTCTTGCTCAGTGGTTCGTGATGAGAAAAGAAATGGTCCCTCTTCTCTAAAAGGTTAACAACCACTGGTCTAGATTGACAAACGATGACACAGCCCTGTATGTGCTCTGCCTACCTGTTGACATTACGAGGGGACTTGGAGAAAGGGTTGGGAAGATGAGGAATACAAAGGATAATGTTACGAAGGGCTTTCCTCATCCGATTACATTTCCCATTCCTCCTTGGAGAGGATGGGAAATCATAAAAACAAATTAACCATTTGATGTTTTGATCAAGAGAATAAATAAGTATTGAGTTTCTTTTATTCCATTATGCTCTCCAGCATAATGGAATGAGAAGAGTTAGTACAGTTCAAAAACTGTTTGGCTTTTGTACCAGTGCACTGCAGTGTCGTATTTGCAGTTGCATGATAATTCATAGAATTCGTTATTCACGGATTGGGAGTGGTTATCATGTAATGCTCTATTCAATTACACTAATGTTCCAGCTACATAAAGAAAACCTTTTATATGTAACGATACGATACCCGCTGAAGATTAATTAACATCTCAAACGAATAATGTAAGTACCTGCTACTAAAATAATAAATGTCACTACAAAAACAATACTGTATTGTGTGGAGGTAGAAAAATTAAAAAAAAAGTGGCAATAGTCATCTATACATCAAACTGTGCACCGGTAGAGATTGGGAGCTTTTTAAAAACTAAAAATAATTACAAAATAAAGTGGAATTTGCAAATTTATTGGCCATGATCATTCAATTACAATAGAACTGACTATATTTTAATGCCGTATATGCCGTTCACTCTTCGTATGGTAGAGCATTGCGACATAGCGTCAGTAAAAAGACGCGGCGCCAGCGCATCCGCTCGGGTGTCTTTATCAATATTCTAAGAACACATGTATTAGAATGTTAGCATTAACTGGATCATCTCTACCAGCCGACAGCATAACTATCGATTCTGCTTATATGTATTTATTTATGTCTGTATGTATGTGTATTTATATTTAAGTGATAATGTCGTATTATTTATAAGTAGGTTATTGGAAGTATATGTGTAAAATATTTATGTTCATGTTACTTATGTTAGGTATATCTACTTATACATTTCATCCCACCTCCCAACGTGTCTCCGTTCAACCCAAAGGTTGGCCGGTAGAGAATGCCTCCAGGCACTAAACTCGCCTTTTGTTACAATAACTACAATAATGTTTTTAAAATAAATAAATGTTATGTTTTAGACAGGGCTCTTAAATCACTGCAATTTTTATCTAAACACTTTTTCAAAAACCTACGGAAAATAGCGAATCTTTCCGACTGGCGATGGCTTATTGTTAGATCTTTATGATTCCAGGTCGTTGAGTATAAATTGGATCGGCAAACTACAGTTTTGTGGTTACGTACTATCGATATACAATACTAACGACTGCACCACACCTTCTGTAAGTTATTCACTTAAGGATCATATACACAAGATTCCGTTGTATTATATATTAAGTGTATATATTAAGGATCATATACACTCGAACGGTTCCGTTGTACCTATACGATTCTCGTATGCGACCAAACTATATACAATTCTCGTTTACAACTGTTCATATGATGATAAAAATTCGATGATAAACTTCCCTGTTGTCATCAATGAAATGAATGGCATTAAATGAAATGAACAAAAAAAAATCAACTTCCCAGTTCATGTCTCTGCGTCCATTCATACAGCCCATCCCTTCCTATCAAGTAGGGAGTATACATTGAATGAGGGTAGTCTCTCATTCCTAAACCTTGTAGAGAGTAGATAGATAACCTATTGTAAGTAGATACACATGTTTTAAAAACACAATTTATCGCCAAAGCGACCTTTTCCAGGCAACCTTTCACCAAATATATCTATATTTGGTGAAATCCCTTACTCCATTTAATTACCAGCTCTTTTTTTTAAATTATGGACGAAGGCGCCAGACGAGCATACGTCCACCTGATGGTAAGTGGATACTGTCGCCCATAGACATCCGCGATACATGCCAACATTAGTCCAAAAAGACAAACGTTGGCACGCCCCCGCATGCGCCCTTTGGAGATATAGGAATGGATTTAGAGAAAGGGTTGGGAAAATGGGGAGGGATAGGATTGGAATGGGCTCCTGGCATATCTCACTCACTACCAAAACACGTACATACATTAGGGAAATAAGATAAAAGTGGGAAATGCAGAACATTTCAAGGTAGTCTTCTGTGAGAGAGGGGTAACGTGGCCCGTCGAGCGCGCCCAGCGGCTGTTGAATTGCACCGTGCACTCTCCCCCTCAGAAAGCTCTTCTATTAAAAACGTAATTTTATGTACATGAATTGTTTTCAACACTTGTTTAACATTAATCATTAATATACCAACCCCGCTATATTTTTCAGACACGTCACGACACAGAACAAATTCGAGGTACGAATACATACCTACTAGGGATATTTCAAATAGCAAAAAATCATTACTCAGGAATAAAAATACTAATAATGTGTCCCATTATTCGCAAATACGAACCCATATCTTCCCGTGTGAGTCGTAAAAGGCGACTAAGGGATAACAATGCCATTATCACAAGCCCTGAGGAACTACACCAACTCTAAAAGACTGTACTCGCCAACCCACTTGACCAGCGTGCCGTTTTAAGGCAGATCCCTTATGCACAAATCATTGCCTTGCATTTGCATTGCAACTATGTAGTACAAGACACAAAGTATGCTATCTAGCTAGATTTACAGAAGCAAAGACTATTAATTGTACGCTGACACACCTCTTCACACCAATTTAACAACATGATACCCTTTCTCAAACGATTTCCCATTACTAAGATTGTCTTCACATCGTAACCTTAATAAAAAAAAACTTAATAACCGCTAAATCAGGTCCCTAAACGCACTCCGGTACAATTAAAAAGCAAAGTTATTCCTCCCTACGTGATTAACAACTAGCCCCCGCGACTTGCCGTTTGCCACCCCCAAACCCCCATTTCTTCACACAATGGTCAGTTGTACCACAACTGCCTTACAAGCTATGTCGTAGCCTTAGAAACTAAATGCAAAACAAAAATAAACAACGTTTTACGTTTTTAAACGCACTGGCAACTTATAAACATGTGAAAAAAGTCAAATTTTATGTCAAATGTAACTGTGGAATTCCTTTTTTGAAGTGATTTATAGTTTTAATTTGTTGTATCATGGCGGACAGGCTGATATATAACCTTCATGTGTTTAAAGCAACTTTTTTCTTGAGCAAAACCTTACTTCTTAATCTCTAGCGTATATTTCCTAGCATCGCGTGATGTTCGTGCTCACTGCGCTGCGCTGGTCTGATGTGGATTTTTTTCAAAAATGACAACTGTAACGACGTGTTTTGGCGCCAAAAAAACAATCATGGTGGAATTGTTTTGTAAGGTCTTTTACGTTTTCAAAATTAAATTGAAATGATGACGTTTTTAATGTGTGTGCTAATTACGTAAAAGCAAAAATGTGAGGTTGTGATTGGTTAAGATTGTTGTTATCCAACGTTGTGACTGCGTGTTTTTGTGATTTTGTTTTTCATTTTGCCTGTGAAATTGCTTTTAAGGTACGTATTTTCCATTTTCTCTAATATTAATTGGATTTATACTGGCATTACCCATTATTTAACCTACACACAAGTGAATATCAGATTTTTAACATCTTTCCATTTAGCGTCCAATGAAAATTATGTGATATCTAATTATAATACACAATTATTTCATATCGAGAGCTTAATAACAGATTAGTGTTATATGCAGATAATTTCCCATTTTTATGACATACAACAATCAAATCCAAATTTACAATTTATATATCAAAAGTACGCAATTATTTTAAGAAGTACCGCTATGAAATAGTCTGTAAATTTTGAAAAAATGCATTTCGTGTTATTCCGTTTTTTGCCTTTTATAAATTACCACAAAGATTTTATTGTAAATAAATAAATAATGTTAAAATACCACAACCATACGCCCATGTATTATGAAGAGCATTTACAAAATTAATAATAATTCTAAAATCGTCAAAAAAATATCGTCAACGGAACAGACACGTCACACAGCAGCTTGGTGATGTGATGGAACTAACCAAAAGATTTAATTCTGCAGAGCCTGGACATGATCATCTAGACAGACGAAACTTATCTATCCTTATGTCTCCATTACTGAATACAAGTCTCCCTCGAGGTATCCTAGCTATCCAAATTAGACTTGAGTCAACAGCAATACCCGTACATAGGCCCCGAGCTTTACAGACAACATAGGGACCCCTAAGCAATTATTATTATATTTATTTAAACAGAACAGAAAGTAAATACATTACTGTTTATAAAAAAACAATACATAGGTACATTCTTTATAACGATTTCTCTATGAATTCCACTGCATATCTGCTCAGAATCCGCCCATTTGAAAAGAAATATCTGTGTTATTACGCAGTGCTAACATTTTATTAGATAACTCACAGCACGTGATCCCGATGCGTTGCGATGGAGGATAGTACGAGGTGGAACCGGAGGAATGTGGCGGAATTGGCTAAGGTTCCGCCTGAACGTTTGAGACCTCGATGCACTGCACAAGCATTAGTGATGGGTAACTCCGGAGTTAATGAATCAAAAGAGTTGAATCCGCGAGCGGCGCAGAACTCCTTAATTGTTCCATCGAATTGTTATTCATTCTGATTCCGGCGCCAATCATGACCGTGAGTGTAATCGCGCATCGGCACTTGTCGAAGCTCAAAATCGAGATGCAATTTGCTTATGCAACAACCGTTAGGGAAAGGAAATGAAACGCTCTCGGAAGGTGATTAAGTAGGTGAACCAAAAGAGTTAAGGATTATGTAAGAGGAGTCGGTTCCGCAAGCGGAGCAAGATTATGTGAGTTAAAACACTCCGAGAAGTCTTGATTACCCACCACTAACCAGCATGCCCCACAGCAACTACTCCCACTGTCTGATATCCCACATAGCACCCCAGAAAAGAAAAATCAAATTTTTAAATTTCACAATGTTAGCCTTTATTTTACATTAAAACTAATTTAGTAATTAGACGAGAAGGTTACACGCTTTTACGAAAATAACACGAATTGTAAAATAACGCCTACTTCTAGTCATAGCAAAGTGAAGTCAAACGATTTGCTTTTAAAAAGTTTCAGATGCTTCAATTGAAATATTTTCGAATTTTTTAAAGGAAATTATTTATTTCGATAAATTAGCTACAGAAATAATCCGTCGATCAGTCATATTCGCGCGGTAAATTTAGGTGAATCTATCACTTTCTCCTCATTAAAGGCACTACAGATTGTGAAATCTGCAAAACCCATCTTCTGAAGGAGATGCTTTGTACCAAATAGTCAAGTAAACATTCCCGTCCGGCCCTTTGATGAGCTTCTTTGAATGTTTAAACCGCCTAATGCTTTTGAACTGATATTGTGCCATGTATAAAGAGATAGATAAGAATAGGTACTTTATTGTACACCAAAACGTACAGAAAAGAAACACAAAAATACTAATAACTAAAACTACGTTTGGGTGGTAAGGAGAATTTTGTACACGAATAGAGAGTCATTAAAGAGATAGGTACTACACTTAATACATAGATACCTACATAGGTACATACATACATGACTGAATGCAAGAGAATTGGGCGTAAGAGAACTGTTAATCAGCGAAACAGTGTTCTTTCAAGAGTTTTTAATACTTGCCAAAGACTAAGCGCGTTTTACAGTTAAAGGTACCTAATGCATTCTATAAGCGAACTGCTTTGACAGTGAAGGAACGTGAATAGAAAGTAGAATAATTTTCGGGATTTTTAAGAAGATCATCAGAAATGAGAGGAAATACATTTATTTTGAAATATTCAAGTACCCGGGTGTTAATGGACTAAAAAGTATCCTATAGAGCATTTATACCATACCGTACCAAGCCTATGTCTCTCCACTACTGGACACCTTCGGCTCTTCTCATCCAACCACCGGAGAACTTCTTCAAATCGCCGGTCCATCTGGCCGGAGGGCGTAACACACTGCGCTGCCCAATACGCGGCCCCCATTTGAGGACTCGTCTACCTCAACGGTTATCGATCCTGCGGCAAATAAGACACTTCATTTAACAATAAATTAACATAAATTTAACATTGCCATTTAACACTTCACGGGATAGGATCCGAAACGATGAGATACGTCAAAGAACTAAGGTCACCGACAAAGCGCGTAAAATCAGCACAGAGCATCTATTTATCATGTACCCTCTTGATGACGTAATAAAAATCATAATAGCTCGAGTAAAGTGTACTAATAGCCCGACCAGCCAAAAATCGCATCCTTCAATATAGCGCTATCGGTCTAATGAGATTGCCTAACATCGAGGTTACTGGCGTATTATGTTAGAGAGGGCACCATTAATCTTTATGAAGACTTGTAATATGTGAAATTAATACCCTAGACAGGTATGTACTTTATCCTGTACATGGAATATGAGTTGCGCAAAATTAACACAAAAGAAATTTACTTACCTACTTATGTAGCGGGAGGAAAGTGGGTGCGTGAAAGGACATGGAGGTATTGAGTGAGAAATGACGCAGAATAAAGCAGAAATATAATGCATTGTTATCTTTTACTTCGTCTTTTTTTAGTCTTTAGTACCTCTAAAGCAGCACCTAGTGACAGATAGTGCTGCTTTAGACGAGACTTGAAGACAGCGATCGATCAACTGTCTCGTGTGACTTATATCTGAACAATCATTTTGGTAGCAAACGTTTCTAGATACTGATTTATGCACATGTCATAGTTCCTATCTATACTAATATTATAAAGAGGTAAAGTTTGTTAGTTTGGATGTAGGAGGTAATCTCCGAAACTACTAACCCGATTTCAAAAATTCTTTCACCATTTGAAAGGTACATTATTCCAGATGGACATAAGCTATATATATATTATGTGCAAAAAAATTTACGGGCATGCAACGCATGCCGGGCACAGCTAGTTGAGTATAAATTGCTAAAGCCTGCAACGATACATGATTAATGTGCAGAGTTGCAATTAAACAATAGAGAAGAAGCACGCGAATACAATACCAATACAGTACCATACAATACCAATATACAGTACCATACAATACCAATATGTCGACACGTTGCGAGATTAAATTTCATTGATGAGGGATGTATGTATGACCTTAAAACCTCATACTGGCCAAGCGAGTTGGCAATTCCAGTCAATCTTTTAGAAGTGATGCAGTGCCTCAGAGCTTGTGATAACGGCTTTTTTATCCCTTAGTCGCCTTTTACGACGCCCACGAAAAGATATGGGGTGGCAGTATTCCAAAGCCGGCCGACACTTCACGGTCAATGACTATTGTTTATTATAGCCAAATAGTTTTCTTCTCAAATATATATATATATATAAGTACACAAATAAATAACTAAGATAAATAATAACGAATTTCCCTTGACCTTGGGGTTTTGCGATTGCACCAAATAGGTTGGTACTTGTATCAGCGTATAATGTCCCACTGCAGAGCGCAGGCGTCCCCTTGTAAATCATTGGGAGGTTTCGGGCCTCAATCTACCACGCGAGCCCAGTATTGATTGATCGATCACATACTCCCTCACCTCACGATGTTTTCCCTCACCGCCGAGCTAGTAACAATTAAATAAGAAATAGGTTAGTTTCAACTAATTCCGAAAAAATAGATAATGATAAAGCAATTTCCTTGGCCTTCGATCGATGGAATTCAGTTTCAGACAGCCGGAGGCCAAGAAAAGCGCAGCGTTTAATTAGAACGCCACTAGTGACACGTGTCTATGTATACTCTGTGTATATATATACACAATGTACCCTATAGTCTATAACCATAATGGGAATAATATGAAACAGTAGCTGAACTGCCGTTACATTGAGATTAGTGAATTTTTTTTTCATATATGGCAATGGTGCAATTAGCACATTCTGCCAGTGTCAAGTTTTCTTTATATTAAATAACTTCAAGTCTACCATGTATCCTGTCAATGTCCAGTCCCGTCGGAGTAAGTCAGGAGTCGCTCAGTAAAGTGATAATAGGTTATAACAAGAGGACTCCTTAGAAGCATATGAAAATCGCAGTCCTATGTTTTTGTATGATTAATTATCTTTATCACAAATATTACGCATAAAAACATTGAAGTTTAATAAAATGTGACTATTAAACCACAAAACGCACTGTATAGTGCGTTAGAACTATAAAATTCTAACTGTATTAGACGTTAGAACTGTATGTGTATACATTTTTTATAATAATCAAACATAAACTAAACTTCACTCCTCGAGTTCCACAAATGCGTAACCCCAGAATTCCCCAGCACGCCTGTAAAGTTACGCGTTGGTGTGTGTTAGTCGTATTAAGCTCTTTTGTGTGAAGCTAGCTCACCGTATGCCGTCGTGTCTATAATGAATAGTGGAGTATGGCTGAGTCAGCATTGATGCAAGTCATTGAACTTGATACAACTTGACACTTGAATTACAGCGTGTGCACGCAGCGACACGATATTGCGTGGTGTAGTAACCAATTCTGGATTATCAGTTGAGTTTGAACGTAAAGAAAAAACAGCCGATTTGCGTTGCCATTTTAGTGTGCACTAAAAGTTGTTCAGGAAGCTATGGAGAAAGTTAGGAGTTTTTCACAGGATAAAATCCGAAATGAAGACTTTCGTCATAGAACGAAAGTCACCGATAGGCTCATAAGATCAGTATGAGGCAATGGACATGTGATATCTGCCTTCATGTCATATAAATTGTACGTCTCCAATGCTTTAGTGCCAAATTGAACATGTGTTTGATCAGTGTGCAATGCCGATTGGTGCCGTAGGTGCCTCACCATCGGTTAGAATTAAACAAATATATTGATAGTAGAATATCTAACCCTTAACTATAGAACTTTCTTTCTAACTAAGAGTAGCAAATCCTTGCACAAAAAAACGTCGATTGCCCGCTGGACAAAGGCAGATTTTGCTATTTTCCATATGTTGTAAAAGATAGTGGCTAGGCAGTAGTTTTTATGATTAAATTGGACATTTGAATTATTATTATTTTTTTTTGACATAATTTTGGAATTATCTTTGTTCTCGGTGTCAATTCAATCAGTTAAGAAATACGCCGTCTAATTTCATTTCATATCATACATATTCCAAAGTTTTGAACTGGTGATCTCTACATTCGGTAGATTTTTCGAAAATCTGCCTAAAATGATTTTAGGCAACTATCGACCGACAAATAGGCAACGTTGCTTAAAATAATTTGTGCGTACAAACTTCATGTCCAACGACCCTGGCACCGATCAGGGTGCGATCGCGGCGGCCGATACACGCGTTTGAAACTGTATCAAGGACACACTTATGTGTAGTCGTGTCCTCGGACGCCGGACGACATTCGGGTTATGATACAGGGGTGTAAGGCTTCGAATGTAGTGGTGAACGGTGAGCGGTAGAGCGGCCGTCTACCGCTGCGACGACCGACCGAGAGAAATATGATGGCATGGGAATGGGCTCTGGAATTTAGCGAAGTGGATATTTTGAGACTATAGCAATTTTGCAGTTTTTTTTATAAGAAGAAGGTGTCAAACGAGCATACAGTCCACCCGGTGGTAAGTGGATACTATCGCTTTGAGACATCCGCTGCACATGCCAATTTCAGTCCAAATAACAATCGTTAGCACGCCCCCGCTTTTGGATGCTTCGGTAGTTAATTTTGGAGATGTAGGACGGGATTTAAAGAAAAGCTTGGGCAAATGGAAAAGGATAGGATGGTATGGGAATGGGGTCTGGCAAATCTCACTAACTACTGAAACATGTACGTACATTGAGGGACAGGATAAAGTAGGAAATACAGTAGATTTCAATGTAGTCTTCTGTGAGAGAGGGGTAATAAGGTCAGTTGAGTGCGCCCAACGGCTGTGGGATTGCAGCATGCACCCTTCCTATCTTGAATTACGCATTCGTCGACTAAACAAAAAAGAACTGCACACTTCTGCCACATTTCAACCGACAGCACTGGCGGCCCGCTTCAGAAAAAATATTATAATTATACACCATTTAATGAAATGGGCCATGGTAACCATTTTGCGAATTACGCATTCGTCGACTAAATATTGCCCATTTCCATCCTATCCTATCCCTCTCCATTTTCCCAATCCTTTAACAGCATCATCTCCCAGACACACTATTTTAGTTCAGTTCTTTAGGGCTTTTAGTAGTGGCTTCATTATGCCTCGTCTTTTACGAAGCTCACGAAACTCAACGCCAATGTAACTGTTGGACCCGCTGATGAACTGGGTGTATGGAGCTCTCCAACTCTTGTGCAAAGATTTGTTTTTCTTAAACTTACAGAAAATAGCTAAAGCTACATTTCCGACTGCCGCGTGAGCCGACTTTCTTTATATAATTGAAGCAGCTCTTATTCTTAGAGCAAAGGGTGTTAATTTCGTCGGGATCGCTATGTATGTGGTGTTGGCTGAATGTTGACATAGCCATTGGCTAACTTAAAAAGTTTATCATGAGACTATGCTCGATTTTTTTTTCTTTTTAATGGTTGTGATGTATTGTTTGTTTGTAAAATTAAAAATAAAACGAAATAGCCAAAACGAAGATCTTTAATTTTAAAATTAAAATCATGACGTATGGACAACTTAATAATGACTTAAAAACTTAATAATTGCTTAATCTTAAGAATCAGATGTTATAGCATAGTTCTGTGTAAAGATAATCTTAAAACAACGGGGGGACATCTTGAAGCGAACTCGAGAATTGAAGTTGAGTTTTTGTTCGATTATTGTAATAATTGTGTATAGGCCGGTTTATAGTTTAATAGTGATAGTTTATTAAACTTGAAAGTATTTTTAAATGCGTGGTGTTTGTGATAATCAAATAAAATCGTGTGGCTGCGTTTTTCGTATGCTTTCAAGGAGTCTTCTTCTGTCCGCAGTAAACCTACTATCGCTTTACTGAGCGACTCCTGACTTACTTCGACAGGGCTGGACATTGACAGGATACGTTTTAGACTTTGGAATTGTTTATGACGAAGAAAACTTGACGCTGGCAGAATGTGCTAATTGTACCATTGTCATTTAAGAAGAAACAATTTTCATCTATATGAACTACATATATTTACTTAGATGAATAAAAGAACAAGAAATTTTAAGGTATAAAATCTTAACCAAAGTCGATAAGTCCATACCGACAATAAGGTCCCTTTGATCAGATAATGTCAAACATCATTCCAAATTCTGTGTTAATCACAATTTTATATTCAATTGTGTCGCGGTTCCGTATAAAAATAGCTGTAATAAAAAAGTTCCGGAAGCTATAAGTTTACGTTTTGGGGGCAAGGCTAAAGCGGGGACCACACGACGAGCGGGAAACGCTAGTTTTTCATTTCACACGGATATTTTTTCCATCGCTAGCTGGTCGCTGGTAGCTGGTCAGTTTTTGCAATAACCACAGCCAGCCCTCGTATTGTTCACTGTTAGACATAGGCCTCTTTTTTTATAGACGAAGGCGGCAGACGGGCATACAGTCCACCTGATGGTAAATGGATACTGTCGCCCATAGACATCCGCGATACATGCCAACATTAGTCCAAAATGACAACCTTTGGAGATATAGGAATAGATTTGGAGAAAGGCTTGGGGAAATTGGATAGGGATAGGATGGGAATGGGCTCTGGTATATCTCATTCACTATCGAAACACGTACGTACATTGGGGAAATAAGATAAAGCGGGAATTGCAGTACATTTCAAGGTGGTCTTCTGTGAGAGAGGGGTAACGTGGCCAGTCGAGCGCACCCAGCGGCTGTTGGATTGCAACGTGCACTCTCCCCCTTAATAGCCTCTCTCCTAATACACATTGTCTCATGCATGTGGAGTGTAATGTAGGTAGTGTAGGAGGGCTTGTGGTAGCCAATTTGTTATCCCTGAGTCGCTTTTTACGAGGAAGAGATGGGTGATACTAAATCCGGTCAACACCACACGGCCAAACTTCTTACAAATCCATTTCTAACCTACAACTAAATGAGGGCGGTGATTACTTAAATGTAAACGCAGAGATACATTTCAGTCCATGGTGTTGCCAATAGCTAAACTATGCCATCAGCTTGGCAGTGACTCTTAGCTGTCCTATAAAAAATTAAGTCGTAAATTCTTGACAAATGTCAACAGTGTTGGTCAAGGCCCTATAAGAACTAGTATAAACATACATATTAGGAAAGTGGAACGACTGCATTCACAGCGTTTTTTTACATGTAGCAGTATAAAGAACGGTGGTGTTTTAAAATTATTTTATTTTATAATCGATATATATTTTAGTTAGATAGATAGGTAAATCTGTATCGTACATCAACATATATATGTTGTAAACACACTAAGTAAAACGAACACTAAGTAAACCGTAGATACAACAGGCGGTCTTATCGCCAAAGAGATATCTTCCAGGCAACCTTTGGGTCGTAAGGAGAAAACAGATCAATATCAAATAAAGGTAGATGGTGCAACATATGCATATTTTTAAATTACTTTATTATGAATATATTATATGTGAAGCTTATGAGATATTTTTTAACACCATTAATGAAAGCTCTAAATCTCTAACCGATGCAAATGCAAATAGAAGTCCAAATTGACCTAAGGTCTGTGCTAGGGCTTGCAATTTGCTTATACATTGATGTGAGTATACTTACAGATAGTTATAAGAATTTACAATAATTTTGAAAAACACTGTGCTTAGACAAACCGGTCCATTGTTTTATTCAGGTACTTACAATCTACTTTTGCAAAAGTTAGGAATGTGAACAATAAATAAATAAAAAAAAACATTTATTAAGTAACTAAATTGTTTGTCAGCGGTCTCCGGGTGGAAGTAATTTGTAATTAGTAATACCCGCGATTACGGTCGAGGGAAATTTAGAGTGATTCCCGTGGGAACTCTATAATGGATCTAGATAATAAGTACCCTAAATGTTATCTCGCTGTATAAGCTCTAAATATGCAGTTTCGTTAAAATCCGTTCAGTAGTTTTTGCGTGATGCGCGTTCAGACAGACAGACAATAATTACAATAAATGTTTTGGGCTTTATTTGCTAATTTTTATTTTTGTTCATACATTTAATACTAGATGGCGCTAGTTGTATCATTTCTTTTATTAATAATTTTGTTATTAGCAACTATGAAGGTAGCGTTGATTTACTTTTTTGAAAAGTAATTTACTAGAAAAGTAAAGTGATTTACTTTTTATGAAACAAAATTTTGTGAGTAAATTAACTTTATTGCCTGACCATAAAAATAAGAAACTTGGTGTGGGGGCGCCACATTTGCTTTTTTCATAGCTAGGTTGTGTTGTCAGAAGACACATGGCGAGGTTTTTTATTTGATTGAAACGGGTTTGTTTTATTACGTAGAAACCATAGATCAGTATTAAAAATAGTTTTTGAACATTTATTCAGAACCATTCGTACCATCTATTGAAACTGTTTACATTTCTAAATCAGATTTTGTTAGATTATTTCCTATATTATACTCTAATTATTTTAAATAATTCTATATTTATTATTTTTTATCAGTTCATTCGTGAAATGACTAGTATAACTTAGTATAACTTTAGTACCTTTTAGTATAACTTTAGTACCTTTTCATTTATTTAGTTTTTCCATCACTTTACACTAGTGGCGGGTAACTTAATTACCCATAAGAATATTAAGAATAAGACCAAATCTCCAATATTTAATAATAAGCTAAAATCCTTTCTAATTAACATACTTAATAACTTATATCCATCATCTCTATATAAAGGAAATAATATTAATGATACGGTGATCGGGTTAGAATAATTCCATTAATTTAATTAATTCCAATGTACTATATAAAAAATGATTTAATTTTAACTTTAAACATAAGTACACTTATGTTTAAGTACAGCCCTTTGCTCCGCCTGGAAAGGGCCTCTAAGTTGTAAGTGCATGTATATAGATTTTAAGACCTACAATGTACACTTAGTTTGCAAATAAATAAATAAACTCCGGAGTTAATGAATCAAAAGAGTTGAATCCGCGAGCGGAGCAGAATCCCTTAATTGTTCCACCGAATTGTTATTCATTCCGATTCTGGCGATAATCATGATTGTAAGTGTAATCGCGCATCGGCACTTGTCGGGGGCTCAAAATCGAGATGCAACGATGGCATGACCTTTTGTTTTGCTTATGCAACAACCGATAAGGAAAGGGAATGAAACGCTCTCGGAAGGTGAATAAGTAGGTGAATCAAAAGAGTTTAGGAGTAACTAAGAGGAGTCGGATCCGCAAGCGGAGCAGGATTAAGTGAGTTAAAACACTCCGAGAAGTCTCGATTAACCACTACTACTCTACACACAAATGCACAACACATACATATTCATACGCGATCGTTCATTGTATGAGTAAGCCCATCGCTTACAATAATTATCTACTTTGCGTTGTATAGGTACATAGTAAAATCCGTTTTTGGCGATAAGCATAATTTACATGTTAATAAGTTCACATTCCTGTTTAACTGTGGTATAACAAAATAAACTAAGATACAAAATACACAAACCCACATAATCAGATACAAAAGAAATGTTTCGTTGCCAGACTCTGCTGCTGACGTCATGCCGACTCTTAAAATCTGCGGTTAAATATTTATATAAATACCAACATAACGAGTACGAATTAAACAAACAACAATAAAAATTAAGTTTTCTATTAGAATTCCCGGGATATTAGTCTGGGTTTGCAGTGAATGCGAAGCGATAAGCAATCTGTACAGTACGGCTAGAAATATAATGCGCATGCTTCGCCATGCTTCGTATTTCCGACAAAAACCGAATCACAAAACACAACGTGGTGACTAGGCCAGTTGTCATTGAGTGTTGACGCCAACCGGACACGTGCACTTCTTGTCACGGAATTCTATAGAGCTGTTATTTACACACTAATACGACCTTTGGCGAAGATTCCTTTGGTGCATTATATCTCTAGCCGTACTGTACGATAGCTATGACTTCAAGTGACTACAAAAAAGTAATGGCCAGGATTTATTAGGACTATTCGCATGATCAATAAATTCACACAATTTACATTTTTAATTCATTTATTCATATTTCATGTATCATTGCCCGTTCCAATCCAACTTGCCGAAAACAAAATCAAATCAATGAAATATCTCAACATGTAACCTTAAATCTAAGGCAAACTGCAGTCTCGAATTTTTTTAAAAATTACAAATGGATACTGTCGTCCATAGACATCCACGATACATGCCAACATCAGTCGAGAATGTCAAACATTGGTATAGATGGGCTGCCCACCTTTGCTGATTCAGGAATGGATTGGGAGAAAGGGTTGGGAAAATGGGGAGGGATAGGAATGGACTCTGGTATATCTCACTCACTACCGAAACACGTACGTACATTGGAGAAATATGATAAAGTAGGAAATGCAGTACATTTCTTGTTAGTCTTCTGTAAGAGAGGGTTAACGTGGCCAGTTGAGTGCGCTCAGTGGCTGTGGCAATGCAGCGTGCACTCTCCTCCTACAATTATGGATTGTAGATTGAACAATACGTTACCTCAGGCTGCCATGTTTGTCTACCTTTTTGACAAATTGGATTGGAATAATGTATACAGCATCGCTTACTGTGGAACACAGTCTTAAACCACAAACTCGGCGCATCGTAGCATGTGAAACTAGGTCCTCATTTAGGGTTATTTTACATTGTAATTACGGTGTACGTTATGGATACAAAAATACCAGGTTACTGCTAATATATGCGGAGTGTTATACGAACAAACACCTCAATAATATGTATGTTGTACTCGTATTTTGTAGTTGTAACTAATTAAGAGAATTCTTAAACGTAATGTTACATCGGCATCGTGCCATTTTGGGTTAGATTTCACAAACAGATGGTGTTAAAAAAATTAAAAGCTTTTACAAAAGAATTTAGATGAGGATTTACAAGCTCGATCTCCACTGTAACCAGCCCTTTTCGTGTCCAGTACTGGACATTGGCCTTGGCTTTAAATCGCCACGCTAGCCAAACAAGTTGACGAGTCCACCGTTTTAGATGTGTAGTTCCTCAGGGTTTATGGTAGCAGCTTTGTTATCCTTTCACGACATCCACGGGAAGCGATGGATGGCGTTATGCTATAGCCAGCCGAAACCCACGGCGGTTCAATGGGGTGCCGTTGGGGTAGACGAGTCCTCGAATAGGGGCTACGTGAAAACAGATAACAAATATAGGTAGACGGAACTTTTACATAATGTCTAGGTATATATTACAGCTGATATAAATTATTTATACATATAAATATATTATAATACGTATAAATATATATATAATTTTGGTATGAAAAGAATAGAATTTAAACAAAGTGAATGCAGAACAAAGTAAAGAACTAAGTAGAAACAAGTAGTGCGAGAGAGAGATAGGGTATGCGGAAATTACTAATTATTGTATGTCAGAGAATGTTCCTTAACCAGGTTCAACTAACTATAGGTACAAATGAGCGCGCCTTATGGTTCGAGGTAACATACCGAACCACTTTCGAAGAAAAAGATCGTGAATGAAAAGTAGAAATATGGGTCGGAACTTTTCTACATTTCCAAGTAACGTAAATAGAACTGATTGCAATATTAACATAATTTCAAAACCAACAAAATATTTACATTTTACGGTTTAATACTATAATAACTAACGTTTATGCAAAGCTACCACAGAAACTCTTACGTTAAACACTTTTTGTAAGGGAATTTGACATTTAGTGCGGTATTATTAAGACCCATGATGTTGTTCCCGGGCGGTAAGCATTAAGCTATTAAAACACTACACGGTTAAATATTTTTAACGTATATTTATATAACTCATAAACAATAACGTTAAGTTACTTAACATCCTCTCTCACAGAAGACTACCTTGAAATGTTCTGCATTTGCCACTTTATCTTATTTCCCTAATGTACGTACGTGTTTCGGTAGTGAATGAGATGTGCCAGAGCCCATTTCCACCCTATCCCTCGCCATTTTCCCAACCCTTTCTCCAAATCCATTCCTATATTCCAAAGGTAGGCAGCGCATCCGGGGGCGTGCCAACGTTTGCCATTTTGGACTAATGTTGGCATGTATCACGGATGTCTATGGGCTACAGTATCCACTTACCATGAGGTGAGCTGTATACTCGTCTGCCGCCTTCGTCCAGAAAAAAAAATCGTTCCGTCATTATAGCAAACCATAATATCATCTTTTTTTTTCTTATACGGCAATAGTGCAATTAGTACATTGTGCCAATATAAAGTTTTCTTCATAATCAACAATTTTAAAGTCTAAACAACTCATAAACGCGTCTCGTCAATGTACAATCTCGAACGTTGATATATTTCTGGACGTGACAGTACATACATACAAGAACACACTTTTATTATGTACTAGCTGTTGCCCGCGACTCCGTCCGCGTGGACTTTAGTTTATAAACACCGTCTTTACCTTCTTAGGGGTATTTAGTATTTTCAAAAACGATCACACACATTATTTCTTACAGCTTATTTTTTATCGAACAAATGTTCGACGTGATTCTTTAAATTGATATAACTTTTTTATTTATGAACCGATTGAAATAAAATAAACACTAAATTTTAAGTGAAGCTTACCAAAATACATTACTGAAAACCGCACCCAAATCGGTTAAGCCGTTTCTAAGATTAGCGCGCACAAACGCACAGACAAACAGACAAAAATTCTAACAATCATTGTTCTGGGTTATATTGCGTTGATAAAGGCCCCCAATAATATTTTTCTCATATATCTTCCATGTACAGACAGCGATCAGTTACATTTTTATTATATGTATATAGATAGGCTAAGTAGATATATTAATTCAACGTGTCATTATTATTAGTATCAAGTATTCCTAGTACTAATAAATCTTTCTCTTCCTATTTTGTATATTAAAATAAAAATCCCCAAAATAAGCAGGCAAACAGCTAATAGGTTAATAGAAATACTTACTTACTTGGACAAGAACCGTTTCATAAATAAGTATATGAATTCAGTAAAAAATCGACCCACTTACTTATTTTTTTAAATTATACTTTTTCATTTTTTCAGACAAAAAAACTCACGAGGAAGATGAGAAGCTAACACAAGATGGCTTTGAAATTGAAATACACGGACGAACACGGCATCCTACACATCAACATGAGCCCAACGTCGAGCGCAAAGGACGAAAACCGGAACGAGCAGGACGCAGAGCCTGTCGAGTCAAAAACCGAAATCACAGACCCCAAATTCGACACTATCAACAACAGATTCGCGCAGTACGACCTTTTTGGTGGGAAATACGACGTGGAGATAGGTGGGGAGACGTCACGGTCGCTATTCAGAAGCCGCTACAATAGCATAGAGGAGGAATTGGCTAATACGCCGTATGCTTTCGCTACAGACCGCACGGTGCGACTCAACAGCGGTAACAATAACGTAGTCGACATTAAGATTAAATCGCGCGGCTCCGACGTATCTCCGTCGAAAGACATCGAGGACGATCGGTTTTTTAACCGAAATCTGAATTTAAAATACGACGTTTTCGGTTCCGACGTCGATATCGTATCGAAAAGTTCCGTTAAGACTTCCGATGAGGACTCTCCCGCGTTTACTGTCACACAGTTAATTCACGCGCAGGATAGATATTTTGATTTATCGTCGCGGCAGTCGAGTAGTGTTGTGGACAGCCCGAAGTCGGTAAAGACGGGTAAAGTGCGAAGTTTGACGAATAATTTCGAAGTGCGAAGTGCGCCGGGATCGGCGAAGGGGCGAACGGTAAAGATTGTCGAGAGGGCCGGTAGTGTTAACAGTGGTAGAGATGAAGCCTTCAAGGTGTTGGCTACGGAGACTGCGTTAAGAGGCGTGCGGGAATTGGAGCCTGCGCCTTTATCTGCGCCAGCGCCTGCGCATGCGGCATTACCGTAAGTATTTCCTATAAGTTGCAAAAATATCATTTTCTTTTCTTTATTTCTTTGACCACACAATATATTTTTAATTATTACACTATTTTCTACTGAAACCTATGTGGATGACGAGCTGTTCTTTAGATTTATATTTTATTTAGTTATTTATATTTAGGTTAACAAAAAGGGAATTAATTTATATTTATTTATATTTAGGTTACCAAAAAAGGACTTCATTTCTATTTTATTTATATTTACGTTAACAAAAAGGACTTAATTTCGTCCTTCTCACTTGTTATCATCTGTTGTCTCTTGTTGTCCTGGAGTTTAGTAGGCAATTCTTTCAGTATTTATAGGCAGCATTTTACTGTCATTTTCTTGTACCGTAAACATTATTGTATGTTTAATTTCAATTGACACACTGCCCGCGGCGCTACAACCTTTTGTGATGTAAGTCTTCCGTTAGTGAATAGTGAAATGGAAAAGAAACACAAAAACTGATACGAACAACTATTTCATGATTCTAGAGTAGATATCGCCGGTACGTTTGAAAGTAAATTATCTAATGTAGCATTAGAGCAATGTTATTACGATAAATTTAGAGAACTCGATAGCGGCCCGCACAAAACTGAAACCAGAGTCGGCTCTAGCCCATGTAGCGCCCGGGTTCAACCAATACCCTGGCGCCCTCTAGTAGGCTCTTTGGAGGCGTCGCGAGCGACGTTCGACGCCCCCTAACACCCTGCGCCCGTGTGCGCCGCACACCCTGCACCATAGGTAAAGCCGGCACTGACTGAAACAGCGTAATATGTGAAAAAAAACTAATAATTATTATGATAAGAGAATGAGAAGTAGAAGTTATATTACAGTAAAGAAATACCATAACATACCATTGTCCATACGCAATCAAGACTATCATATTTTTTGTTAATAATTGAAATTAAACAATCATATTATAACTTTATTAATAAACTAGCGACCCGCCCTCGCTTCGCTTCGGTTTTTAAGTTTTTTTTTTCAAAATAAAAAAATAAAATATAGCCTATATCTAGCCTATTACACGGATAATCTAGCTTTCTATTTGTGAAAGAATTTTTGAAATCGGTTCCGTAATTCCAGAGATTACCCCCAACATACAAACACACAATTTTACCTCTTTATTATATTCATATAGATATAGACAAGCTGTGCCCGGCATGCGTTGCACGCCCGTCAATTTTTTTTTCACATAATATATAGCCTATGTCCACCTGGAATAATGTACCTTTCAAATGGTGAAAGAATTATTGAAATCGGATAAGTAGTTTCGGAGATTACCTCCTACATCCAAACTTACAAACTTTACCTCTTTATAATATTAGTATAGATAAATAACGCCAAACTCGATGGCCCACACTGGGACGACTCCCTGTGTAGGGGGTTCAGAGACACATACAGAGACAAACACAAAACACACCACACCCAAAACCCGAACATACATTTGCCTTTGTTTTTTATTAAACAAATGGATGTCCGACCGGGAATCGAATCCGGAACCTTTTGCACAGCCAGCGGGGTCACTACCAACTACGCCAATCGGTCGATCAGTAGTGTAATATAAGTGGTTTATAATAGATTTAATTTTGAAATTATTTTAAACAATCAATCCTTTCGTACCAAAATGTTTTAACTTTTTAAAGATAGAAACCAACCTGGCTTACACTGGTTTGAACTCAGATCATGTAAAGATTTTTAATGATCGAACAGATCAAAATTTTAAACTCTTGCATTTATATTTTATCTTAATCCATAAATGTAATGTAACATACATTTTATTACGGGGAGAGTGCACGCTGCAATCCAACAGCCGCTGGGAGCATTCGACTGGCCACTTTACCCCTCTCTCACCTTGAAATGTACTGCATTTCCCACTTTATCTTATTTCCCTAATGTGTTTCGGTAGTGAGTGAGATGTGTCAGAGCCCATTCCCATTCTATCCCTCCCCATTTTCCCAACCCTTTCTCCAAATCCATTCCTATATCTCGAAAGGTAGGCAGCGCATCCGGGGGCGTGCCAACGTTTGTCATTTAGGACTAATGTTGGCATGTATCGCGGATGTCTATGGACGACAGTATCCACTTACCATTAGGTGGACTGTATGCTCGTCTGCCGCCTTCGTCCATAAAAAAAATGCAAGTAATAAAATACATATAACATAGTAGAAAGGTGTGTTTCTATCGATAAACTGTCAAACAGTTTGAAAGAAGAATAAGTATTAAAAAATTGTTATAAGTAATTATGAGAGTAAAAATAATTAATGTTATAAAAAAATCAACTTTCCACAGATCACTAAATGGGATCTGATAAAAAATATCTGGCAAAAACCTGGCAGAAACAGGTATTGACAAATTGTATTAACGGCGATTATGGATGGTCTATTGGGTCAATGCAAACATTGCATAAAGAATTGTCCACGATTCGTATCCCATTTTAACATTCTGTATTCAGACATTAGTGTCCTTGGTGGTAGGCTAGGAGGGTAAGTCTCGTAACCTGGCCTTTTATCGTCCACTGCCGGGTACAGGCCTTCTCATACACATTGTATTGTGCATCAGGGATGTATGGCCTTTAAACGCCATGCTGACCAAGCGGGTTTTTTTTTATAGAAAGTGGGCGGACGAGCATACCGTCCACCTGATGGTATCCAACTGTCGTCCATAGACATCCGCGATACATGTCAACATCAGTCCAGAGTGACAAACGTTGGTACGCCCCCAGATGCGCCGCCTACCTTTGGAGATATAGGAATGTATTTGGAGAACGGGTTGGGAAAATGGGTAGGGATAGGATAGTAGTCGATCGCGCCCAACGGCGGTCAATGCAGCGTACGCTCTCCCCAAACTCCAATTTTGTTTCATTTTGCTGCTCATTTTATAATTTCTTATTTCTATAATTTCTATAACAAAATAAACTATTTTTGAATGACTAACAATGTCGTCACCAAGTCGACGGAGGCGGGACTCCTATTTCTGTATAATAAATCAGATAACATAATAGATTTATAACATAATAGATAACATAATAACATAATTTAACCTACCTTTGAACTTCCTACCATCGATTTGATACTCGTTTAATTTATTTCTCGAAAGATGTCTATGGTCTATGTGCATTTTTTTCTGTATTCCAAAAATGACATTGAAAATTACGTAAACAAGTGAACAGACAGTAAAATGCGTTGTTAATTTCCTTTCCTATTCCATTTTAATGAGTTTCTTGTTTGATTCATGTTTAATTCATAAAACATTACATAAATAATTACTTACTATGTTTAATGTACGCTAATGTTATAAAGATAATGAATTACTTGTATGTTTCAACGAAAAAATACTGTTGTTAAAGAAACGCTAATGCCATGTACATTTTCGACATTTTCCATACATTTTAGAGTCTTTGGACAAAGTTTGTAGGTAAAGAAAGATAATAAAAAAACTACAATCGCATTACACAAATCTCGTTTATAGATACGCGAATACGGTTAGAATGTATTAAACTGCCACCCAAGCTGCTTAACTTCTGTCACTCCAAATAGAACATTTTTGTTTGGAACCATCGATCAACCAAATCACATTGATGGATAATTCCTTGCGACAAAACTATCTTTTTTTTTTCATATATGGCAATGGTACAATTAGCACAGTCTGCCAATGTCAAGGTTTTCTTCGATAATAATGGTGTGTTAAATAAAACGTATCCTGTCAATTTCCAGTCCCGTCGAAGTAAGTCAGGAGGCGCTCAGTAAAGTGATGGTAGGTTTACTGAGCATAGAAGAGTACTCCTTGGAAGCACCCAAAAAAGGCAGTCCCATGCTTTTATTTGATTATCACAAACGCCATGCACGAAAAACACAAAACTATCACTATTAATTTTTACAATTATCAAATACAAACACGCACAAAATACACTTTGGAGTTTATTAAACATAAATTAAACCGCAAAACGATCGATACACAATTTGTATAACATAAATACAAACAAAAACTCACTTCACTTCTCGAGTTCCCGCCAAAAGTCTGACATAACCGTATACTGAGTGATGCCAGTGATATAAATACAAAATATTACTGTCACAATACACAAGTAGCAATATTTACGTTTTTTTTTTTGAGTATTTGCTTTATTTAGTTAAAATCAATTACGCAAATACATTTACTGCAACATTAATAATATACTAGTTTATATAGAAAAAGCTTTATTTTTCAATTATTTCTACATTTCTTATATTTTTTTACGCTGACAACACCGTTACGTCAAAAAATATTGCAATTATTGTAAAAATGGAAAACTGCTAATAAATACCGTCTTGGTAGTTTTTTGTCACCAAAATGGCCGACTGAATTGACGGGGATGAATTAGACCGCCTTGCAAATGCCTCACTTTTACTGTCGTAGTGCTATATGTCTGTATTTTGGTTCAACGCTGTTTGAAACGTAAAATTGTGACGTAGGGCGAAGGTATATCGTTCCATTGTGCGATTGCAATGCGTAAATTGATTATCAACGAAATCACTTTAAAATTTGTAACAATTGTTTCACAAACCCTTCACTGCGATCAGTGAGCACGCCGACTTCCCCACAGAGCCTGTCTAATTAATAATGGCGGGAAATGACATAACACCACAGTGTTTACAGACAAAAACTGGCAACATTGAACTGTCATTGGTATTTCCCTCAAAAAGTCAGATGATAAATAGGAAAACATTTATCTTGAATTGTCCTGATTCGTTCTCCTGAGGTAGATCTGTAATTTGTGCTTAGTACTGTACTCTCATATGATCCAAGTCTCACGCACCAACACATTCACTCAGCTCTTCTCATTCTCATGCAGTGGAGAAACATAGGCTGATGGTATTGTATATTCGGAAATTAAAAATAAACAATAATTATTATTTTTGTTTCGACCAAATCTTCAAGTGACTAGCTTAAATTTAAATTAATAAAAAAACATCTCGAATGTCATCAAAATGTGGTTATGCCTTATACTGTAAGGAGGGCTATAGATATAAGAGCAGTAACAATACCAATCGTCAACGATTCATCTATGTTAGCGTAGGTTTAGGGTAGGTAATTACATAGTAGTAAATGCTAAGTAAGCTTTCCTTGTTTGCTTAAATAGCATACGTACCATTCGGATGGGAAATGGGATAAGGAGAACGGATTTCCCATGTTTATCCCAATTTTATCATTGTCATTTGGTGGAAAAAAAAAAGTACCAAGACGGTATCATTAACAGTTTTCCATTTTTACAATAATTTCAATATTTTTGACGCAACGGTGCTGTCAGTGTAAAAAAATATAAGAAATGTAGAAATAATGGGATAAGGAGAATGGATTTCCCATGTTTATGTCCACGTCTGTCTGTTTATTCGCAGCAACCTCGGGAACTATCTGTTGTAATGTGTATTTATAAAAAATCATCGCGACACTAAAGTTTGACTCGCGTATGTAAAAAGATCGATTTGTTAAATAATTTTCCTTTTAAATTAAAAGTATGCATGTTATTATTACATATAAATGCCATTTCGATAATGCAATTAATAATATGGGCAATTATTAATAATTTTGAAAGGACAAGACAAGTTGTCATTTTAACCAGAAGTCTGGATTGTCCTCAATATAACCAAATTGTGTTAGCCAGAATTTTGGTTAGTATTTTTCTCCGTGTATAAGCATTGTATTGGTATTAAAGCCTTCTCCTTCACACGACCCTGGGCCATGATTCACCATTAACAGATAATAGCGCCTGTTCAAATTAAAAAGAAAAAATAATTATTTACATCAAACGGAGCGTAATAAGGTAATAACATAATTCTAAAGATGTCCTCCGGAGTTTACTTCCGATTTTTTAACAAAAAATAAACGTTCTTTTGTTAAACCAATGAAAATCTTTATTGTTAATATAATTACTTTAAATAGATTTGGTTTTATCCATCAACCCACACTGGGCCCACGTGGTGGATTATAGCCCGATTTACTAGGGGAGGCCTGTGCCCAGCAGCGGGCCGTTAAAGGCTGAACAAAATTACCTTTAGACTTATTTTTTTATGGTAGATCATAGTTTTTAGACACCAGCGTATTAAACAATAGCATTTTTTTTAACTAAAATATGTACCTGAGTTATTCAATATCGAGAGTATAATCGTTTGTCATTTTGGACTAATGTTGGCATGTATCGCGGATGTCTATGGGCGACAGTATCCACTTACCATCAGGTGGACTGTATTCTCGTCTGCCGCCTTCGTCCATAAAAAAAAGTTAAGAAAATTAACGAATATGATGCATAACGATGACGTAACAGTATATTATTTACTCTTACTTACGACTGTTTTAACAAACTGTTCCACATTTATACACATAGGTACTTTCACTTTAATAAATAATCTAATTAGTTGTGGAACATTGTTTTCATCATATACAAAGCAAGTACATGATTTTTTAATTTTTTATAAACAAGAGGGCGGACGAGCAAGCGGCCCCACGTGATGGTAAGTGTTACCGCCGCCCATGGACACCTGCAACACCAGGGGGTATGCGGGTGCACCGCCGACCTTGCAAAATCCTATTCACAGCTTTCTTGAAGAACCCCATGTCGTAGCGTAATGGGAAGACCTCTCGAGGCAGCTCGTTCCACAGCCTACGGGTTCGCGATATTGTACGGAGCCAAGCGTGTCGCTTATTTTGTACCTACAACTAAGTCTACCTACAAGTCACGAGCAAATTTTAGTGGATGGGAAATCACTCACCGATGAAACGAAACATCTCCCTTGACTCGGTTCACCACTTTGACGAATTTTTACAATTGATTATAACGCAATTAGGCATTTTTGTTTTGTAACATTGATATTGTAAAAAGGGTAAAACTGTAAAAATTGTAAAACCTTGTAAAAAATGGGGTAGTAGCGAGTTTGATAATATGTTGTTTAAGTCGGGTCCCTACTCCCTAATGAAAAATCCAAGTTTTCGAGCTGGGGGGGGGGGGGGAGTAGCGCGAGCCGCCATCTTAGATTAAAGATCGAAAAAAATGGTTTTTGAACGGTTGATCTAACGAACAAAATACCCACATACAATCTTGAAGTATATCTAATTGTCGATAATTTTTGTATCAACACTTTTTTGTATGTAATACCTAAGGGGCTACAGCGGTGAAAAGTTGAAATCCTAAGAGTAAGTAGTAAAACGTTGATTTTTTATGGTGTATTTTAATTTTCCATTGTATAAATTGTATATAGAGTTCTATCTATTAGATTTTGAGACATTTCCAAGTGAACTGAACCTTGGAATGAAACTGTATCTTGGTCTCCGGTTTCTTGCAAGGTTTTATGACTTGTGTTGGCTATCCAGAAAATAATAATAACCATTCCACTGACCATCTAAAGACAATAGGGTTTTCTAACTGCGTTTTAATAACAAATCATATGATTGCGGACAAAAACAGTGTTTTTTTGTCATTGAAACACAATGTCATTATATCAGTCAGTTGTGACTTCGTCAAGGTTATGAATCGTAAGAAACAGTTTCGGTGGTTTACTGCGATTGTGTGACAAACGAATAAACACATGGTCAAGTCATAGCTCGGTAATATACGGTCCTACAAAAATACAAATTATTTTAAACTAGCTACTTCGTAGGTACGCGTGGAATTTTAGTTTTTAAAGTCTAAATTGGGATATATTTTCTTCCCGTCAGCCGATTTCGATGAAACAAAGACTATTCGAAGCGCCAAGCTAAGCTTAATTAGCCTGTGGAAGCTTAAATCCGTTCAGTAGTTTTGGAGATTAGTGTGTTCGAACAGACAAATAGACAAATTCAAAATCGTCTCTTTGTATTCTGATACTCTTCCCTCATCGCCCCCAATCAGTTTTTGGTAAATATATTCAATGTACAGACACGCTGCTTCTACAGTTTTATTATATATATAGGTATTAAAATATTTTACACTATTTTTGTAGGGCTTTATAATTTCAATGGAAGAGAAGCTTTCAGGTTTGCTTGTAGTAAGACACTAAAAACGAAATTTGTAGACAAACTTCCGGGAGAAATTCTCAACGGATTGAAATGAAATTTGACAGAAAAATAATTTGGGTCTATAATCTCGGTTAAATCAAATCGGTTGGGCAGTTCCAAAGTTGTCGATGTCTGTAAATATAAATTATATGTTGTCGGATACGGCTCGTAAAGCTCTATACAACTTTGTCAAAACGTACGGAAAATACCGAAATTCACCTTCCGTTTTGAGCTGTGCCATTTTTTTTGCTATTCCTTATCACTATTTATCGCGTTTGCCACCAGCTGTATAGTCATTTAAAAAGACACGACGAGAAAATAACCTTTATTTTGTCATCTCAACGAACGTTAAAGTCTTGCAGCGACTAATGGAAGAATCTAGTGTTGCTAACACGGCTCAAAGAATCAGCATTGAGCTGAAACAGGCTAAACTGGTCTCAGAACCAGAAAATGGGTGGGTGTCGTGTCTTTGTCTTTCCACTGCTGGATATAGGCCTCTCCCAAGGCACAACCACCACCACCACCGGCGAACTTCTGCAAGTCGTCGTACGTACGTGGTCTCCATTCAAGAAATCGTCTCCTCATCGGTCCTGCGGCAAATACGACCTGCCGATTGCCACTTTACCATGATGATTCTACGAGGTATGTCGGTGACCAGTTTTTTGGCGAATCTCTTCGGGTCCTATCCCGCAAAGAAACTCCGAGCTTATGCTCACGGAGTGACTTTGAACTGATGGATCAGGCATATCGTTAGAGACCACGTTTCGACACCATACGTCATATACTTAACTGGCAGAACGCACTGATACTTAAAACTTTATTTAATTGCCATTTATTTCCTAAAATATCGAAGTTTCTTTTAAATGAAAACCCTTAATTAACTGTTACGCCCTCCATCATGTTGTTTTTGATACTGTCTTGTAAATTTATTATATATTTTGTTAAAAACAAAGCATCATCCATTTAATAGGGTATTGTTGACATAATACATTATTATTGTTTGAAATAGGCATTTGTCATAACAATAAAAACTTGAAAACAAAAAAATATATGAAACAATTACGTTGGCACAATCATAGATTAAGTAACAGCACTGATTGCAGAGGAAAATAGTTTTTTACAATACACAGAACGTGGGGTTCGTTGCCCCTACACATGTTAAAATTGAAATGTTTGTCGGTGATTCTCAAAATGTTCAACCTTTATTGATTTTTTTTTTTAGAATTAAATAATATTGAATTAATTGAATTTTTATTTCTTTGTATATTTCATTGTTTGATAATTACTTATTAACAAAATTTAATAATTAATTGTCATTTATTTTCGTTGTGTTTTGTCTTTATATGTCTTAATTAATAGTTAACAAATATTCACAACAATAGTTAAGAAAAATCCATGAGTTTATTTATTCCCTAAAATTTTTATACCTGTTATAAAATTTAAAAGAAAAAAACATTATTTCACAATTAATTATGGGTTGACGACTCATTTTGAAAATGTTAGTAGTGTAGACCAGTCTGGCAATTTATATCTTAAGTATCTTAATATAGTAAGTATCGTAACTCGGTTACGATACAGTTAAAGTACAGTTACGGTAACTGTTTTATATCTTAAGGGTATGTAACTGAATTATTAATTATAATTGAATATAAATGTCATATACATAATGAATAATCAGAAAACTAACAACAGCGTTTTTTTCCTGATGGACAAAGTCCTAGGAAAACGCTAGTTTACTTTACAACCTTCAAGTGCCTAAAGCTTTAAAATGACGTCATTTTCCGCGTACCCCACAGGCAGTTTTGATTTTTTGCTCATTTGTTTCTGAAGACCTATAATTTAATTTCCTTTAATTATCTAAATTACGCAAATCGTTCTTAATGCCACTGACACGGAATGTTTTATGTCTTTGAATCGTGACACGACTGAGCGTATGTCTGTATGTTCATCTGTCTGTCACAGATTAATTAACGGGCGAGATGCAACCGGACTCGAGTATCAGTACCATCCTATTTCGTCCCGTGTGTGACGTTAAAGGCGACTAGGGGATAACAAAGCGGCTACCACAAGCCCTGAGGAACTACACCGCCTCTAAAAGAGTGGACTCGCCAACCCGGTTAGTTAATACATCCTGGGTTAACAAGGACAGTGTATATGAAGATGCCTGTATCCAGCAGTAGACGATAAAAGGGATAATCAGTGTTACATAATAAAAAGTTCAAACTTATAACATTTGAGATTGTCGCGTTTTTCTACACATATTTATCTAATCGGGTCTCAACGCGCATGTTTACGCGCATATTTTAGTCGACGTATCTGTGTGGTTGCACCAATCGTGGCCAGCCAGCTGGTGACTGGCCCGTTTAAATCAATACATACAATAAAACAGTAAAAGGGTTGTCTGTACATTGACTAAAAAAATTAAGTTGGGGGGAGGGGGTCTCTTTAGAAGCTTCTGAACCCTCGGCAGTAGTTTTTAAAAATTTTGTCTGTATATCTGGTGGTTTGAGCATCACGTAAAAACTACTGAACGGATTTTGATCGGGTTTACACTAACGTACAGCTAAGTATCCAGACAGACAAGTGGTATGTTTCATCTTCATATGACAGAAGGCAGTTGAGTTATAGAGGAAAATAAAAAAAAGACTTAATACAATGACTCAAAAACTACTGGATGCATTTTCAACCGTGAAATCCATCATATTTTACAGGTGTTAAAAATCGTCTACGGCTGCTTAGTGCACGCGAACGAAGCCGCGGGTACAAGCTAGTAGATAGATAAGTTAAAATTTATATTCGATCTATCCCCGTTTCTGAAAAAGGTACAAAAACTCGAAGTTGTTTACATTTACTAATCATTAAAATTCAGTCCGCGTTATCTTCAAACAAGGTAATTCGTAATAGCACTAGTTTCTATATTAGGAAAACTATGAGACACGGATTTATAAGTCAATGTCTATGAACTTTAAAATATATTTTTCTTCATTTCTAACTTTTTAATTAAACTATTTGGTGAGGTGGCAAATGAACGAAAGAGTGAATGTGGAAAAAGAAAAACGTAAATCACACAAAAACCGCAAAGGATTTATGTGATTTAATATTAAGAAATGCAACTACTGAAGCTTTGATGAATTAAAAAAAAAAATAGTATTCGATTCGATGTATCCGATGTATTCGATTTGAGAATACAGACTAAATATATTTAGGCACGTTACAGTCTAACAGTGTTCTATATTCAGTAACTCTCGAATTCTCTAAGTCATATGTTGTTTGAAAATGGAACATTTTTATTACGTCGTATTTAAGTTTCAAATTTGACTTAATGAACCGTTCCTCATCCCCGCCCCCCCCCGTCCGCCCCACCCCGCCCCTAGAAATTACCAATCAGGTTTCTTTGATAACAACGTATGATGTGTCATCTAATTTATTTCGCATATCGATGCCTGCTGCCAATAAAGTATTTGCTTTATTTATATACTTAAAATCAATTACGTAAACACATTTATCGCGAAATTATGCATCATAGTTAGAACTTCTACTTGTCCTACCAATTACCAAGTTTAACATTAACTGAATTTACTATTTGGTACTAAAATCGATCCACGGCCTTTACATAGAGTACCTAGACATAATTTTATACAAATTAATATTGCACAAGAGTCTTGTTTACTTATTGTATTGTATTGTCCGGAAATTCGTTCACTCTTTTCAAATTATACGTGTACACAATAAAATGGACCTCGAAGCGTGTGTAACAGCAACGATGTTACAATAACATAAATTTAAGATTGTCACAATTAAAGCTAGGGTTGGCACTTTTGAAAATCAGTTTTTCGGGAATACATACAAATGGAAAAGAAAAGATATTGCACGTTGCAATCCCACGGCCGCTGGGCGTACTCGACTGGTCACGTTATTCCACCCAATGTACGAGTATGTATGTGTTTCAGCAGTAAGGTCGGCTGCGCGCCCGCATACCCCCTGTGTTGTAGGCGGCGGTAACACTTACCATCATGTGGGACCGCTTGCTCGTCCGTCCTCTTGTCTATAAAAAAGAAGAAAAAACAAGTAAGGGAGATATGCTAGAACTCATTCCCAATCCTGTCCTATGCATTCACATTTTTCCGAATCTCCTAAATCCATTCCTAAATCGCGCACCCGGAGGCGTGCCAACGTATGTCATTCTTGACTGATGTTGGCATGTATCGCGGATGTCTATGGACGACAGTATCCACTTAACATCAGGTGGACTGTCTGCTCGTTTACCGCTTTCTTTGTATAAAAAGAAATGTCGTGGCTCTATACATTCCGCGTATAATGTGACAGGTCTTACAGTAACGTTTTTTGAATAAAGAAACAGTAATCCATGTAACGTACTGTTGTAAAAACGAGCGCTGGGCGCTCAATGCTCCAGCGCTGATTGAGCGCTAGGGAACTTTTAAAACTAGCGTTAAAGGCTAGTGAGCGTTATAATCATTTTAATGTTTGGTGGTCTTAAACGCTTGTAGCTAAAAGCCCGAGTCTACAACGCTTAAGGTTAAGGTTCAACATCACTAACACAACGCTCCGGCGCTCGAGCGCTGAGGCGTACAGCGTTCGTTTTAACAACACTAGTGTAATCCTAATGACGTATGCATTTCAAAAACTGATAAAACCTGTTGGTCATATATACAAGGTTAAATAAAAAACATATGTATCAATAACCCTGAATTTATATTATTAAAACTACCATCCTATCCTATCCCTTCCCATTTGCTCAACCCTTTCTCTAAATCAATTCCCACGTCTTAAAAGTTAGGCAACGCATCCGTGGGCGTGTCAGCTTTCGTCATTCTGGACTAATGTTGGCATGTATCGCGACAGTATTCACTTATCATCAGGTGGGTTATGCTCGTACGATTCTGGCTTACCACCGTATGCTCGTCTGCCGTCTTCTTACTATAAAAAATAAATTAAAACTAACAACTTTTGTACTATACTTTTATTCTGTACTTGATTTTTCTCAAAAAAGTTTTTTTTTAATATTTTTGGCGCGCATGTTTTGTAGTCTTTGCCTAATAAATACATTGCCCGCTTGCAATTTCTGTTTCTCAACAGTTTAACAACGTTGCATATTTTTTCGCTTCACAGAGTAAGTACGTTTTTAGATAACATGAAAATTTATTTCTTTTGTGTGAAGAAAAGTATTGAATTTTCAAAAGTCGCAGAACAAACGTTGTTTTTTATTAGAACAAACTCGTGAAGTGATATTGAGATTTGTTTGATTAATTGTAAAAATTGTGCACTATACGTTTAATAATGATAGTTAATTAAACTTCAAACTGTGATAATGAAATAAAAGATGAGGTTGCCTTTTTCGTATGCTTTCAAGGAGTCGTCCTCTTCTGTCCTCAGTAAACCCACTTGCTTTACTGAGCGACTCCTGACTTACTTCGACAGGGCTGGACATTGACAGGATACGTTTTAGACTGAAATTGTTTATTACGAAGAAAACTTGACACTGGCATAATGTGCTAATTGCACCATTACCATGAATAAAAAGAAAAACAAACAATATTTTTATTTAACACTATAGACCGCTGTTTGGTGATACTATGCGCCGCAGGTAGTCGAGAGTATCAGCTGATGTCAAATAGTGTATTTTGAATTCCGTATTCTGATTTTGTATAAGGCCGATTTTATTTTTAATATTTAAAATAACCGCCATTTTATAAGCTCACGTGGGCATCATATGTTCATAGACATGACATGTCTTTATGGTCTTAAAATGTCGCAAATCCTACCACCACATAAAAACCTTATCATATTTTTTACTTTTACTTAGGTAACACGAAATCCCGCTTCAATGTCTAGAGCTCTACATCAGCCTGCAGCGCCTTCACTTTGTGACATAATCAGTTTTTATGAATTTTATAAATAGTTTTTATTCTATTGTTCACGTTAGAGAACATTATTTTGGGTGCAACTAGACGTGACGTTTTTAGAACGCAAGAAGTATTAGAAAAAAGTCTAGTGTTTGACCTCATTTTAAATACAGACGTCAAAATATATTCTACACTTGCCTTTGCTAGCAGATTATCTGAAAGGATTTTCTTGGCTTGTAATTAAACAAGCAACACAAAAATAATAAATCATGATCAGCAAAACAAACTATTTTTGAATAACTGAAATAAACAACTTATAATAACTAATATTGGCTTATAATACTTTATAACAACTTATAATAACTTTTTGGCGGGAACTAGATAAATTGTGTATCGGACGTTTTGTGGTTTAATGACTTAATTTATGTTTATTAAACTTCAAAGTGTATTTTATGCTCGTTTGTGTTTGATAATTGTAAAAATTGTGTATTAGGCGTTCTGTGATTTAATAGTTGATATGTTTGTGATAATCAAATAAAAGCATGCGACTGCGTTTTCCGTGTGTTTCCAAGGAGTCCTCCTCTGGCCTCAGTAAACCTACTATCACTTTACTGAGCGACTGCTGACTTACTTCGACGGGACTGGACATGGACAGGATACGTATTAGACTTTGAAATTTTTTATTATGACGAAAACTTGGCACTGGCAGAATGTGCTCATTGCACCTATGCCATATATGAAAAAGAAAAACAAAGAGTATATAAGCAAAGTCTGAAATGTCTTTAAGACCCATGTCCCAGATAGAAGTGCCCCTCCCCGCTACCGTCGTCCGCGACACATCTTGGACGACCCCGACGACCCAATCATCGCTGCCAATGCAGTTCTTACACTACACTCACAGACTACACAGATACACCGTCCCCGCCGGCGGAGACGTGGACGTCCCCCTCGCTACACCGTTAACACACACCGGCCCTCAGCCAACACTTTTACCAGGTATCGGCACGTGCCTGGGCGCTTCACGCCGACTCGCGATCCCGCGGTATCCTCCCAATGCAACGCCCTAAGCCGAGGTTCGTTCCTTCCGCCGGTTTACCTGCGGGGGAGCCCTTAGGCTCGTTGCAGCACACTTTTTGTTCCTGGCTGAGCGCCTTCTGCGCTCGTCCCAAATTAAACAAGTCCGGTGACTCTTGAAAGGCCACTAGGGCTACTAGAATTTAGTCAATCCGAAAAAAAATAATCTTTAAGAGCCATTCCTTCTACTTTCTCAGTCCTACTAATCTCGAGGTTATTCAATTTCACAACAATAGTACTAATAAGTGTACAATCTAAACCCGGTTAGTTTCTGCAGTCAATAAAATAATGTTTCACCTCTATGCAAAATGTTTGGCGCGAAACCAGCGTTTTCGCGGCAAATCAACTGTCACAATGTTAGTCGACAAGTTGCACGCTCTATGCTCGCAGAACTCTATGATTTGCGTTTTGTATCAGGAAATTTTTATTTTTTTATTCAAATGGAAATATAACCGTAACTTTTACCAGCCATTTTAGTTTCCACTGCTGGATATGGGCGTCTTCGTGCACATTGTCTTGTGCATGAAGGATGTATGAGCTCAAAACGACTTGCTGGTCAAATGGATTAGCGTATCCTCTCTCTTAGAGGTGGTATAGTTCCCCAGGGCTTGTGGTAGCTGCTTTGTAATCCCTATTATGGGTAAGTACGTGTTATTCTGAAGCTGGCCGACATCACGCGGCATTATGGAAATAGAAAATATACAATGGAAATAAATATAAAGAAATGTAAATAGAAAAATAGGAGGTACTTTTTATGGAAAGTATAGTGGGCAAGCAGTCCATAATAAGAGGATACTGTCGTATGTATATGGACATCCAGAATACATGCCAATATCAGTCAAAAAAGACAAACGTTGCGGTAGCTCAAATGCAACGTATGTTTGTTCATTTAATAACTTTGTTTCTATTGCACATATTTAGATGCGGTTTTCACTATCTTGTAGGTTATTTTATTATACAAAACATTACCGTATATACTACCCTTCGAGCGTAGCCGCGTGGAAAAGGTTCCAAAATATAAATACCTATCTAAACAAGAATAAATCACGAGTATACTTTAGGAACTTATTATTGGTAACGCTTTAAACTTGTTTTTTTTTTCACTGTCGTGTTTATTGAATTACCGTAATTGGATAGTTAGAAAGCGTGTAACACACGCTGTACTACAGACGTTATTATAATTAGGGTTCCATCTAACCAGAAAGTCAAGAACAAAACTAATTTGTCTGTGTGTCCCTTCACAGTATGACTCGAAATACAGGGTGCTTGTATAATATTCAAAGGGTATATACCAGAAATAAATTAAATGCCTACATTTGTGCTTACCGACCAGATCAACCGTATTTCAATCGATCACATTTCAACGGACCTGGAAATTGATTCATTTTATTTTATTTTGAATATAAAGAAAGTTACATAATACTTTAATGGAATGCAACCAGCCCTCTATGTATCCACTGCTGGACACGGGCCTCCTCAAGCACATTGTCTTGTGCATGAGGGATGTAAGGCCTTAAAAATCCACGCTGGCCAAGTGGATTGGTTTAATTTTTAACAATATTGTTATATAAATTTAATAAAATAATGTGTGTGTTTGCGTGTCAGAGTGTATGTGTGCGAGTGTGCGTGCGTGCGCGCGTGTGCATGCGTGTGTGCGCATGGATTCCTACTTAATTTATTTATTGAATTTTTAGTAAGAAAATTCATAAAATTTTCAGAACCCACGGTTGCAGGCTTTCGAAATATATTACACATTCTGTATTTCCTTATTCCCCACCCCACCGAATCCTTTTTCCAAAATCTGCTTCAAAATCTTCGGAGACATAGGAGCATCGGAGTAAACTTTTGACATAAGTATATGGCGGATATAGTCGCAGGGCGACAATATCCACTTACCACCAGGTGGACTATCTGCTTGTCTGCTACATTCTTTATGCTTCTTTATACATATATAGCAGTGCCCGGCATGCGTTACATGAATGTCAATTTTTTTCTGGTCAATGTCCATCTGGTATAATGTACCTTTCAAATGGTGAAATAATTTTTCAAATGGGTGCAGTGGTTCCGGAGATTACCCTCCACATACACACAAACTCACAAAAATCTCTTTATTATATTAGTATAGAAGTATAGATAAATGTAACTAGATAGCAATTTTTATTCGAAGTAATGTTGATATATTTATTACATTCAAAAGCAAACGTAACTGTCACAAATTATGTGCAATGTCTCGTAGGACAGCTTTACTAAAAAGATGTCTGTTTGTTTGGTATGGGAGCGCAAATTTATAATCTGCCGAATAATATTGCGCACGCAGCTATAAATGGCTGTTTTAAAAAACAACTCAAAATTTTTTTGGGTGACAAAACATTTAACACTGAACGAGTATTTTGCTGATAATATTGCGAGAGATAATAGATATGACTATAATAGTTATTTAATGACAGCCAACGTGACATTACATTGATTTTTTGACATCCTTATTTGACTAAGATTATATATATATATTTTTAAAGATGACATGAATTGTATTTTTTTTTATTTTAGTTATTGCTTATTGCTTATATTTGCATGCCCTAGCCTAGTTGTAGAATATGGCGGCCTATTGCTATTGCCAAATATGTCTGTAACCATATTTGGCAAATAAATTATTTGAATTTGAATAAAATAATGTATATATTGACGGAACCCGTACTTCATTAACGACGTACGCACACTTTGCAGTTATTTCTTTTTGTTAAAAATAACTCAAAATGCTACACGAAACAATTTAAATTTCTGACTCGTAATTAACAATTCGTTTTTGTAAAAAATATAAATAACGCATTTCAACGACCGATTAGCTCAATTAGTATTGCCCCTTGTTTGCCTGCTTTACTTGTTCCTGATTCGATTCTCGATTGGACAAACATTTGACTAGTCAAGATCTGTGTAAAAAGTCACGTGAAATCTCTGAATCCTCGACATAGGGAATCTTATGATATTGTGTAGCACTATTTCGAATTAAAAACGGTACCGTTGTCCCCACTGGCAATCCCCACCAGTAAGAACAACGGGAATTACAAAATTATTACTGTTGCCACCACTAATGTCAGTTTAGTTCAGTTTGTGTTTGAAATTTCGTAGTCCCCACGACTACGAAATTTCAAACACAAACTGAACTAAACTGTTACGTATATTACTTACTAACTGTTACTATATATTTGTTACGAAATATCCTATGCAAGGCCAGAATAAAAGAATGAACATAGCCAACCTTAAAACCTAATAATAATAAACGGTCTAATCGCGATCAGTCTTGAGAGCAACCAGAGGCGGTTGGGTTTCTGTTGGGGTTCGTTCCTATCAAAGATGCACACCGCGTGTATCGTCCGACGGTTACTGTCCATAGAACCCCGACCGACTGTGCTTCCGTTGTAATAAAATACAAGCAGAGTTATATAAAAAAGGATGTACCAAGTTCTACCCAACTGCGGCCAAGCTGCACCTAGTTCTATCCGGCTAGGTCTAGGTGTAGCAATACTTCGGCTTTTAGCCTTAACATATACAAGTACACATTTATAATTAATTCACATACGCTACACTAGCACCGACAATAAGGTCCCTTTTCTCAGATAATGTCACCTATTAACATAGCGTGTTCAACAATTTTCAACGTACCGACAAAAGTGTATTTCGCGTCACATCTGCATTTAGCACGCACGTTCATTTTTGTCTGTCTGTTCGAAGTGTAACACAAAACCTAGGTGACTAGGTACTTAAACGATAAATATCAATACTTATAATTTCTATACCGGGGCACAGATTATATTATACTAGCGACCCGCCCTCGCTTCGCTTCGGTTTATAAGTTTTTTCTTCTTTTTTTCAAAATTTCAAAATAAAATATAGCCTATATTAGACACGGATAATGTACTTTACTATTTATGAGAGAATTTTTTGAAATCGGTTCAGTAGTTCCAGAGATTACCCCCAACATACCTATAAACACACAATTTTACCTCTTTATTATATTAGTATATATTTACAATGATTCTCGAAGTCTGAAGCCCTGGATTCAGGTCATGATTCTGAGCTTATTAACATGAAAGTTTTGCTAATCTTACGAAAGCTTTGTCTGCTATGCATAAGAACGCTGGGTGGAAGTCATAGTTGGCTGAAATACTTATCTAGGATTAAATTTCAGTTCTTTTGTCATAACTGTGTGTCTTTGTAACTCAAAATTAACGATTAAGGGCTTGTTTCCGAATTGTACTCAGATATCCTAAAAACCCAAGTGTGACTGTATATCCTCTTACCCTACTACTCCACTGGTAAGGGTCTTTTTACCTTCCAATAAAACCAAAATTTAATAAAAAACCAAAATTCACCATATAAGGTTTACACGGGAATGCAACCATAGCGAGTTGTAGCATCGATACAGCGCCATCTATTGGTCGTGACATTAGCTTTACAATTAATTTTACCGACTTAAACAGGGTCCTTCTCACCACCTCGTGATACTTCATCAGAAGGTATCAGAAAGTCAGTATCAGCTAGATTTAATTGGCAGATAATTTATCTATCAGATTGTTAACAGTCAGTTTATCAGGAGATAAAGTAGGTATCAGGAAAAAAATAGGTAGGTACATTATATCCTTGTGATTGTTAAATTATTTTGACGTGTGCCGAGTGTTGTCGGCCGGCTATAGAATAGCTTCCCATCTCCCATACCCTAGGGATCCCAAGGGATAAAGCAGCCGTACATGCCTCATACACAAGAAAATGTGCATAACCCTTCATGCACTTATTCTTGTGCAGCGGTAGATACTGAAAGGGCTGGTTGCAGTAATAGTACTTTTACAATGGACGTAGCCACAATGAGGCAGGATAGGAAGGACACTCGCTCCCCTTCCCCCGTTATAAGGAAATTGTTTGCTTTCCCCTGACTAAAACCGTGACTACACCCTTGGGGTACTTACTACTAAGTACTTTGTAATAAACTAGCTGTGCCTGTGACTTCGTACGCGTGGAATTTTAGTTTGATTTATAAAGTTTTGTATGCAGCATCTTTTCTTCCCGTCAGCTGATTTCTATGAAACAAAGCCTATTCGAAGCACCACGCTAAGCTTAATTAACCCGTGTAAACCCCATGAAAAACTGTTCCGTAGTTTTGGGGATTGGCGTGTTCTTACAGACAAACAGGCAAAAATTTTCAAAATTGTCTTTTTGTATTCTGATACTCTTCCTTCATCGGCCCCAATCAGTTTTTGGTAAATATATTCAATGTACAGACACGCTGGTTCTACAGTTTTATTATATGTATAGAATGTAACTAGAAACGCAGTAATGACTTTTCAATGCAATTATTTATTATGCAGACGCCCGCTATAAGCTTTAGACTGAGATGTTGCATCTCACAAATCAAATCGACAAATAGTAATTACACAACTATTAATTCTATCGTTGCAACATGTACGTGGGACGACAATAATAATCGGCAATTTTGAAATAGCGGAATTTGAAATTAATTGTTACTGCATACTTGTTTAGACATCAGATGACTTGGGTGTGATTTACCGTGTAAGAAAAGACAATTCCAACTGTATATAAAGTGACGCCACTTTATATACAGTTGGAATTGTTTTTCCTTTTCTAATAAGTATTTTTTCCAACATAATTTTTCTTCACCGTGGAACAACATATACTCTTTCGAGTATTGTCCTTCAGCGAACTTCTTGCTACTAAATACCAAAGAACCTAAATTGGAAACCTTAAATTTAGGTTTATTTTTTTTGATCTGTTTCTTTTTATAGGAAAAAGGCGGCAGATGAGCATACAGTCCATCTGGTGGTAAATGGATACTGACGCCCGTGGACTTCCGCGGTGCATGGCCAACATCAGTCCAGAGTGACAAACGTTGGCGCGTCGCCGGATGTGCAGCCATTTTTTTGTTAATTTCTAAAATAGCTTTTACTCTACGTGCAGTTACGCAAAACTATGATACACTCATTGCAAATACCGGGCGTGCCGCGCCGCGTCGCCTAGTCGCCCGGTCATTACCCTCTGACGATGAGCAACGAGCGCTACGAACGTTATAAATAGAACAAACAAAATTTATATGTTTGTAACTTTTTATTGATTCATTTTGATTCATTTTGATTCATTTTTCGCTAGAACGGTTTTATATATTTTAAATTAGTTGATGCGTTATTTCAGTGTCCCGTCAAGATTGTCTTCTCTTCATTAAAATGATTATGATTTTTATTTTGTCGTTAACAAAACACAAATATACAATATCAAATCTGCCTGAAATAAATTATTTGCGATTTATATTGATATTCACAAAAGAGAATTAACAGGTGGGCATCATCTGTACATCATACATTACCGAACCGTCGTAGGCTCAGAATAATTATGCCTACATATGATCAAAACAAAGAGAATTCAACCTTCAAGACGGAAAGATGCATCAGCTGACACACGATTCTACCCACGCTTCTGTACTTACTCATCGCTTGCACAAGAATCGTTAGATTATTATAAAAATTGCATTAATAAACAACTTCTTTGATTTTGATTTAATTATAGAAGGAGGCTGTGAAATGTTACAGTGAGTTACAATTATGGTTTTATATTTAATTTAAACTTTATTGTACACTAATTGGCCGCGGCTTCGCTCGCGTGGTTTTAATTGCCACGACACAATTTAAAAAAAAACTGTATGACACGTATTTACTCATTTATATAGGACAGCATATTTACTGAATTTGAATTAAAAATAAATAATCTATATAAATTAAAATTAAATGCTGTTCGTTGGTAAGCGCATCACTTGAGAACGGTTGGACCGATTTGGCTATTTTTTTGAAAACTGTTCGTAATAGTCCGAATAAAGTTTTTAGGGAAAGAAAAATTGGAAAAGTTGCCCGGGAAATTATAAAATTCGGGAAATACTGAAAGTGCTTTTTTCTATGGGATTTTTGTATGAACTTATTGAAATTATTGTATTATTGAAATTAGAACAGGATAACGTCTGTCGGGTCAGCTAGTTAAAATTATATCTAAGTGCTTTCATACAAAAATTGACAGCCCGTAGTTTACCATCCTGACGTAGTTTTGATAAATAATAAAACATGTATATCATTATTTTGTATTGTAGAATATTTAACACCCCTTTAGGGGTTGAATTTCGAGAAGTCCCTTCATGAAAGGTAGCTACTATCTAAACACATGTTTTTTTATATACGAATCCGGCATACGAGCGTACAGTTCAACTAATGGTAAGTGGATACTGTCGCCCATAGACATCCGCGATACACGCCAACATTAATCCAAAATGACAAGCGTTGGCTCGCCCCCATATGCGCTGCCTACCTTTATTGGACTGGCCTATATGGCCTACCTGCCCATATAGGAAAGGATTTGGAGAAAGGGTTGGGAAAATGGGGAGGGATAGGATGGGATGTGCTGTAGCACATCTCACTCACTACCGAAACACGTACGTACATTGGGGAAATAAGATAAAGTGGGAAATGCAGTACATTTCAAGGTAGTCTTCTGTGAGAGAGGGGTAACGTGGCCAGTCGAGCGCGCCCAGCGGCAGTTGGTTTGCAGCGTGCACTCTCCCCCTCAAAATGCTACTAGCTTTAACGATTTTGGTTTGCCCAGACTTTAAATACGGTTGGTTATTTACAAACAAAATACAGAGTAACATACGAGTATGTCACTTCTATATACAGAATGTTTCTGGATCATTCTGAAAACCCATAATAATATGGATTCTGTTCATGATTGATATATTGATAATGTTAATGATATTAGTAAACATACTAATTTTTGACTTCGTATTTAGCACATTACTTAGTATGTGCTAAAAAAATTGACTAAAAACTAAAAATCTATTTTTTGCAAAAAAAGATTCCTGAAATTCTTATAGATAGGGTTTTAGGTTTCGGCAACGAATCTGTTACATCCTGTACGTATTGGAAGAGGTAGTGACATAATCTGCATATCTATCTACCATAACTTCCACCCATATGCGATTGCATATCGATGCAGCAGGCCTCATTAGCGTTGCGCAAGCGCGGAACCTCGGCGCATCCCACAACAGCCTACGGACTCCCAATCTATTGTTCCGTGGTAACGTAAACGCACCGGTTTGCGTAAACAACGTTGAGTCATGCGTTTCATTATTTATCGTTATACAAACAGTGGATAAGTTATTGGTAACTTAATTGTCATGTTATCTTTTTTTATAGAAAAAAGGCGGCTGTCGAGCATACAGTTCACCTGATGGTAAGTGGATACTGTCGTCCATAGACATCCGCGATACATGCCAACATAAGTCCAGAATGACAAACGTTGGCGCGCTCATCTTTGCAGATTGAGTAGTGGATTGGGAGAAAGGGTTGGGAAAATGGGGAGGGATAGGATGGGATGGGAATGGGTTCTGGCATATTTCACTCACTACCGAAACACAGTACATTTCAAGCTAGTCTTCTCTACTTCCAATAGATACTGCATTTTCTACTTTATCGTATTTCCCCAATGTACGTAAGTGTTTGGGTTCCGTGACCACGGATAATGTAGCTTCCTATTTGTTAAAGAATTTTTGAAATGGGTTCAATAGTTCCAGAGATTAACCCCAACATACCTACAAACAAACACAATTTTACCTCTTTATTATATTAGGGGCCGTTCAAGTATTACGTAAACACCAGAGGGGAGTGGGGGGGGGGGGGGGGCGTCTTTGCTTTGCTTATTTTTGATGACACGGGGGACGGGGCGGGGTCTGAATGGCGATTACGTCAGCAATATTTATTTATTTACTTTTCGAATTTTTTTGACAAAATTAAATAGATTCTGATTAAATAAGAAACTTGAACAGATTTTGTTAAAATTATACCAATGCTTACGTAAGCGTGGGGGGTAAGAGCTTTGCTTACTTTCGCTGACAAGGGGGAGGGGTTAAAAATGACTAAAATTCTGTTTACGTAATACTTGAACGGCCCCTTAGTAATAGATGTAATTAAATTGTGCTTATCGTCTTATCTATCTATACATATAATAAAATTGTAACAGGCCGATGTCTGTACATTATAGATATTGAAAAAAAACTAATATGGGGGATCTTTATTAGAGCAACAGAAGCCAAAACAACAGTTTTTAGAAATTTGGTCTGTCTGTCTGTCTGTATGTTTGTACACGCATCACGCAAAAACTACAGCATGGAATTGAATACAGTTTTCACCGATGTATTGCTGGAGGTCTAACTTAAAATATAGGCTCCATTTTACCTCAGGAAAATATCTTATTCCGATTGTTTTAAATTTAATAAACCGAAGCGAAGTGAGGGCGGGTCGCTAGTTATGTATAAATTCATTTAGGCGTTACATTTAAATTCTGCATGTCATTTTTATGATAAACATGTGGAAGTTCTGCTACTCTTGTCCCATCTTATTAATATCATGTTTTAGCAAATAAAGTGAATAATTACCGAATCTCATTCGTGAATTCAAATCTTCGGCAGTATTGATTTCGTATTTATTTTAATCTCAATATGGAAAAAGAAATCATGGTCTTTGAATTCAGCGTCGATACTTTTAAATTATTTTTATTGATTAAAATTTCTAAATCTCCATAATATGTGTTTAAAATAACCACAAATAAACCGATTGTAAGTAATGGGGACCAATGTTTATTTTTTACTTGATTACTTATTTCACTTCATAATTTACTTTTACTGTATTTAATATGTGGAACTTAAAAATTGAATTAATTAAATTGAACTTAAAATTAAGATGCGACCACAATTAAGACAACCCAACCCTGCATACATGTACCGGCTAGCGTGCAGCCCTGTCCATCGATGCAGCATTGTACTGTCCCACCTGGCTGCAATAGCGCTCAAGATGCTGTTGGATTTGGCTCGAATTCGCGCTAGCTAGGAAGTACAACGTTTGCACATAATGGCAAAGAAGTCATCAACAGTCGCTTCAGCAAACCTCATTGAAGCGCTGCAGTGACGTGGCAGCCCCATCAGCACCCTAAACCTATTATTATACTGGATCCGAAGAGAAAATCCTTGCTATTTTTTTAGAAAGATCTAGACGTTTGAGTAGGATTGTGGGTAAGTATGCTTCTACTATTGATATTGTCAGGGACATGAGCCAGTTGATACGAGGTCCTCAACCTATAAACGCACCCATAACGCATAACAAGCTGTAATTACTTTACCTGCGCCGGTAGTGCGTGGCGTATGGCCTAAGTCATAAGAGGTAACGCTTTATGTTAAGACGATAGCTGTTACTTTTATAAATTCTTTGAAGTTCTATTTCTATATGTAACTAAAGTCGTTTTGTTGTAATTCTTAGTGCTAATTCGTAATTAGTGCACCACCCCATCTCTTCCCGCGGGTGTAGGAAAAGGCAACTAAAGGAGTGGACTCGCCCACGTGCTTGGCTGGCGTGGCGTTTTAAGGCCATACATCCCTCGTGCTGGAGACAATGTGCATAAGAAGACACGTGTCCAGCAGTGAACGAAAAAAGGCTGGTTACTGTTATCGATACTTTAAGTTCTATTCAAACTTTGATTAAGGTTTGTAATTATCAATGTCTTTGAATTTCAAATCACATAAAACTAATATCTTAAAACTTGCGTCGGAATGCGCGTGGGCAGCAGCGCGTGGCCGGCGAAAGTAACGTTGCGTATGGACACCGATTGCCGATATGCCTTAATACAACTGCTTCATACATTATTTCATACACTACCCCCTGAATTATATGCCTTGACACATTTATAGCAACAGTTCCGTCCCATCAACATTTTCTATAAAAAAGGGGGTCTATTTCATGTTGTCTGGTATTTAGTTTGTCTAGCGAGAAAAGTAGTCAAAGTAATCTCAATACGTCTGGCGTGGGAAACCAGACAAACTAGGATATATTGAAGGTATTTTTTATGTAAACTATAGCAATTAAAACGCTACATATAACTATATTTATTTCGTTTTATGAAAATACTTGAAAAGGTGAGGCCCCATATGGAATATTGCTCACATCTCTTTATATCGCGAACCCGTAGGCTGAGGAACGAACTGCCTCAAGAGATCTTTCCATTAAGCTACGACATGGGGTTTTTCAAGAGAGCTGTGTGTAGGATTCTGCAAGGTCGGCGGCGCGCCCGCATACACCCTGGTGTTGCAGGTGTCCATGGGCGGCGGTAACACTTACCATCACATGGGACCGCTTGCTCGTCCGCCCACAAGTCTATAAAAAAAAAGGATTCCAAAAATGTTATCGCAAAAATTTATGAATCCAAATACACGCAGAATCGTGAACGAAAAGCTATCAATAAAGTTAAAAGAATCAATATGATTTTCAAAGATTAGGTAAGAGGAAATTGACCGATTTGAAGGATTTTGGATTTGGTTTATAAAATAAAACGTAAGCGTAAATAACTTCTTATTAAACAGAAGAAGTGATTTAATCTGATTTTTGTATTTAGTCAATGAGTAGAGAGTAAGAGGAGATGATGAGAAGTGGATCTTTTCTATGTACGTTTTTTTTTCTTCATATTGGCAATGGTGCAGTTAGCACATTCTGCCAGTGTCAGGTTTTCTTCGTAATAAACAATTTCAAAGTCTGAAACCAGTCCCCCGTCGAAGTAAATCAGGAGTCGCTCAGTAAAGCGATAGTAAGGTTTGCAGAGGACAGAAGAGGACTCCTTGGAAGCACACGACAAACGCAGTACCACGCTTTTATTTGATTATCACAAACAGCACGCACGAAAAACACTTTGAAGTTTTAATAAACTATAGGTATATATTAAACTACAAAATGCACAATATTAGACAAAACTACAATATTAGCACTACAATATTAGAGAAAAACAAAAACGGAATCGAAACGAATATCGACAGTTGCGAAAATTCGACAATAATTACGTTCTAACTTTTACACAATTTATACAATAATCAAACAAAAACCCAACTTCACGTCTCGAGTTCACTTTGGGGGACCAATAAGTCAATATTCGTTTTATTAACATATTAAATATATTTCACTGGTTACAATTTTTATTTTCCCAAAAATTAAAGACGAGTGGAGACTATTCTGATATTTTTTTGGCGCCTGACGAACTGAGAACCAGACGACATGAATTTGGCCAACTCGTTTGGCCAAAACAATGTCGATGAGGAAGCTCGTGTCCAGCAGTGGACAATCAAAAGGGCTGATTTTGTTAACGGTCATTACCAGTCAAATCGACCACTGTTATAAGAGCCTGAAAGTCCATGATGGTAAAATATTTTCACAGCTATGGAGCTAGCTTGTTTATTAGCCAAGGCTAGTACCGATATCCTTGGCATAGCTCACAATATGGCTGCCTGTAAACTGGCCTTAGCAGGGTGAATGGTTAGAGAAAAACAAAAACGAAATCGTAACGAATATCGACAGTTGCGAAAATTCGACAATAATTACGTTCTAACTTTTATTTTGCTTTACATCTACAAGTTTTGTACTAATATGTATTTTTATGGTCAAGTTTATTTGTATTGTTTATGCATTAAAATAAATTTTAAAAGTATTTTTCTTCATAGTATTATATGATGCCCTCCATACAAATGGAGCGACGACATAAAGAAATTAGTCGGCAGTGGTTAAACACATAAGTTAGCACGTTGTAATAATATAATTAGATGTATAATTCAAAGATATTATTTACAAGAAGGATTTATTAATTTTTAAGAATTCCACGAAATGCAAACTGTGTTATTATATTTTACTTATTTAATTATTTTTTTGTGACAACTGTTAAATATTGGGCTGTTCTTCGATTGCATGGTAGGTGCAATAACAGTTAAAATTATGCAAAACTGTAATGAATAGTGATACACATATACAACATACGTTTAGTAATACACCCTATAAATAATTTAGGTTTGATTAATAAAGTCAGCTTTGAATAAATGTTCCCCCGAGTCTTTTGCTAAATCTTGTGCGCTGCACAGTGTTCGTTGCTTTGCCTATCCATCCTCGACGTAACACAACTACTAATTGACTGTAACACAACTGACATTTGTTGAAAGATCGTGTTCAGGTTTGTAGCTTCGGAACAAATGTATGAATAATGATGAAAAGTAATGTAATAAATATGTAATGCGCAGTTTACACGCCATTTGCCGCGTTAACGAAACTGAAGGAAATAAATTACTTGTTTTTACAACACTGCAGAGTTGCAAGTTATTGAACATTACCTAATTTTTTTTTTTATATAGGTACTAGTGGGCGGACGAGCAAGCGGTCCCACGTCATGGTAAGTGTTACCGCCGCCCATGGACACCTGCAACATCAGGGGGTATGGGGGTGCACCGCCGACCTTGCAAAATCCTATTCACAGCTCTCTTGAAGAACCCCATATCGTAGCTTAATGGAAAGACCTATTGAGGCAGTTCCACAGCTAACGGGTTCGCGGTATAAAATCATTTTTGGACCTAACAGTGCGCGACACCTCCGTATCGAGGAAATGCGGATGGACCGCACTTCTGTGACGGGAGGTGCGGTTGTAGAAACCCGAACGATATTAATTTATACGAACATGTATAGTCTGGCCAACTTTAATTTATTTTGTTTCCTTTGTTAGTCTGTAGATGGTGAAGTAATTGGTAATATTTAAAAAGTGTTAGATTAACTTCCACACACAAACTTACTCTGAAGTTGAATACTGGGTATTTCATTATCTAATATAGATTTTAAGATATCAACTAAGAGTTTTAATACAAGTATTTAATCGTTTATTGATTTTAACACTAATGTACATACTCATATATGCAAAATCTCTTCCAATTAGATACAAGATGCATATGTAACATTTCTGAATTTGCCAGTAAATAAATCAAAACAGGCGTTTCTGATGTTGGTGTTATCACGTGTAATGCCAGTGTGAAATTGCTTTATTTTAACTCGTCTTGCTTTTAAGATGCGTAGACCAAGATGAAGTATTGTCTTGAAGCTTTGTGGCGCTATATAAGCAAAGGGACTTATTGTCATTCTCATACAGATTTTGTTTAAAACTAAAATTTAATATTTCGTTCTTTCAAAATTCTGTTTAAATATGAAACATTCTCTAAGAGATTCTCTATAATAATAATATTTTTGTAAGATTTCATTAATGTCTCAATATCTGAGGACCTAAAACCGACAATAAGGTCCATTTACTCAGATTAAGTAAATAATACTAATTATGAATTTCGAATAACGTTCGTTTTCGAATAACTTTCGCTTTCATTTTCGCCATCTTTATAGCACATGCTTACCCCCGATTTGGCCAGGTCCTGCTTGAAGGTCATGAGACGACACGCACCCCTCACCACGTCACCACTACACTCTTATAAACTATAATAATTTTTTTGTTGGTTAGGTTTTTTAAATAAATAATAACGTTGACTTTGTTAATGATGGATGTTAATGATTTAATTAATTATATTATTAATTTAATTACACTGAGATCAAATTATAATGTTTCATTTTAATGATTGCAAGCAAACTTCGTAACATAATAATTATATGATATATTTGTACACCTTACGGCAGAATTAATGTGCGTTCACAGATAAACGGATTTGAATTGTCTTTAAAAAAAAATTGATTTTTTTTTTACAATTCTTTCACATTATTATGTGGTCAAGGACACTTTTAAGAAACAATTGTCGTGAATTTGTATTTATTACCGAATAATGTTAAAAACTAACTGGTAAGTAGTTACTTACAGTTCTTTTATGCATATAATAGTGCAGGGGGAGAGTGTTCCCAATTATCATTCCCAAGATACAAGACGCCGCTGGGCGCACTCGACCGGCCGCGTTACCCCTCTCTCACAGAAGACTACCTTGAAATGTACTACATTTCCTATTTTATCGTATTTCCCCAATGTACGTGTACGTACGTGTTTCGGTAGGTAGTGAGTTAGATATGCCAGAGCGCATTCCCATCCTATCCTATCCCTCCCCATTTTCCCAATACATTATTTAATCTGCATAGGTAGGCAACGCATCCGGGGGCGTGCCAACGTTTGTCATTCTCGACCTATGTTGACATATATCGCGGATGTCTATGGACGACTGTATCAGCTTAAAAATTGCAGTGTTTGTCTGTCCGTCCGTCCGTCTGTTTGAACGCGCATCACATGAAAACCAATGGACGAATTTTTAATGAAACTTGGCAAAGTTATAACATAAGTGGCGGATTAATAATTAGGGTAATTGTTATCCAGATCAATTATAAAGTTCAATTCAATTCAATTTATTCATTTGCAACGTGCGCTACAAAAGTTCCCACGGGAATCAAACTAACGATACATATCTGCTCTACTAGTTTTTATTGTGTTCATTTCTTATCTAATTTTCTAAGAACTGTCTATTACATTATGCTACATTGTATAAATAGTTGGCGAATTATGAATATTATCAAAAACCAGTACATCATCAGTGATAGAGCGACTCACATTCGTGTGATCGTCAGTTCAAATCCTCGGCCGTAAGTACGTTTCTACTTAAGTACGGATTTTTAAAATCACTAGCTCGGCGGTGAGGTAAAGCATCGTGAGGAAACTCGCATGGTTCAGAAGAAAAATAAAATAATTAGTATATGATCCACCAATGGGCCCACGTGGTGGATTTACTAGTGATTACTAGAGGCCTGTGCCCTGCAGTGGGACGTTATAGGCTGATACAAGTGCGCCATCAGCACTACGTCAGAAATTTATATTTTTCAGGCACGAGTATGAAATGATGTCATGTTTCACACATTAGTGACGTCACGCATAGAACGTGTGAATCATTTCAAAAGGGCAAAAGAAATGAGGCGAAGGAATAATCTTTGAGTCACTTTACACTTCTGACTAAATTTTTCAATGTGGGAATGAAACATGGGTCATTCCATGGGAAACCTTTAACCTTTTAGAAGATTAATAAGTAATTCACCGTTTATTATAGGACACGTAATCCTTCTAGATAGATGCCACTTTTTTACCATATCATACCATCAGCCTGTGTCAATCCACTGCTGATTATAGACGTCTACCACATACGGCTTTCCTATCTTCTCATTTTCGTTTGGCTATTTTAGCGTTTTAAGACCATACATCTCTCATGCACAAGACAATGTATATGAGTAAAAGAGTGGCCTCGCCAACGCCAACTCTTTTAAGTGTGGTGTAACATGAAAATATGTAACAAACTTTGTGACATGTTATTTATGTGAGTATGGCTTACGGCGGAACTAACACG